>JAGDYQ010000234.1:633646-1011146 GCA_021962125.1 Bulinus truncatus | reverse complement strand
GTTTAACATTTTCACTGGTTGTCATTTTTAAATAAATATTTTGTCATATGAGGTAAAATAATGGAAACATAGCTAATAAATGCAATGAATCAAGTTACAACTTTATTAAATTGTTTAATGTTTTTTTGTTTGAATTAATGACCCATTGCCATTCTGACACTGACTTTCCAACTTTGATTGAAAAAATATAAATAATAGCGCATTGGGTTCTGCGTTAAATCGAAAGCGGAAAATAAGAATTAATACAATAGGATTCCAGTTATAAATACAATCATGAAAAAAATTCGGATCTGACGGAAACCAAAAAAATAACCTAGCCTACCGATGAAGCCTTATGGGATATAACCCTATGCAAATGTTTTGTAGGGTACAGCTAGTAAAAAAATAAAATAAAACAAAGATTGTCAGCGATCAATGTCACGCGCAGTTTTTAAAAGAAAATTTACTTTTTTTTTTCTTTTTTAACTTCTGAATGACCATTAAAACAGAGGCGTAGCGAGGGTGGGGGGCAATGCAACTTGCGCCCGGGGCATTTTACCTTTTTAATACCTTTTTAGCGCCCCCAGTCGAAAAACATATAATATTATATGTAAAATATACCATTTGGCGCCCCTGAACCTCGGCGCCCGGGGGACATATGTACCCCCGCCCCCCAGATACGCCTCTGCATTAAAAAAAAGATGTTACAAACCCACAATGAAGAACTCACGAGACGTTTGTCAAAGGCATTCCCCCCCCCCCCCAACCACCCCACCCCATTAGATTTTGGCCGTCACATCGTGAATAGGCAAAATGAATTCTGTCTAAATAAACTCTCTTGACAAACAAATATTCATCTTTCAGGTGAACCATGCGGGGTGGGGGGGGGGGAAGGGCGCGCTGACAGGTCATTTCTTTTAAAAAGTGCCGCCCCCCCCCCACCAGTTACCTGGGTGGCATACTTTCTGTGCCATCTTAGTTCCATCCAATGTTCCCTTTAAGCTGAGCGCGTGAGCGATCGCTCACGCTTATTCAGAGCGTCGCTCATACTACACGTACGATCGCTCACTCCGACGGACGACATCGCTTAAATCGCTCACAAATTTTGGCCTCAAATAAAAATGTCGCTCAGAGACAAAATTTCTTGCTCACTTCATACCACTCCTTAGAGGGAACATTGGTTCCATCAGGCACATGGATGGACGGACACGTCATTTACTGTGTCAGGTTTCAGGTTTCCCTGCCTGTGACGGGAGGTGATGGAAGGTTAGTGTCAGGTGACATCCGGGCTATGGAAACTGTAATTCTGCTCGCGAATAAACCCTGTCTATGACTGGCCTAGATACACACACACACACACACACACACAGACACACAGACACACAGACACACTCAGAGTAGGAGAGAGAGAGAGAGAGCGAGAGAAAGACAGAGAGAAAGAGAGAGAGACAGAGAGAGAGAGAGAGAGAGAAAGAGAGACAGAGAGAGAGAGAGAGGGAGGGATAGAGAGAGAGAGAGAGAGCGAGGGAGAGAGAGAGAGAGCTAGAGAGAGAGAGAGCGAGAGAGAGAGAGAGACAGAAGAGGGTACTGCGATGAAGTTGTAGAATTAGAAAGATAGAAGCATAGTAAACGTTAGATGAAATTAAGATAAAAATAAATTTGGGTAAGGGGGACCCGGGGGGGGGGGAAATTAAGTCAAAAGAATTAAAATAGATTGAGCAATGTCTGTGCTAGGGGCGTTCTGTACGGGACGGCAGCTGCCTAGCCCATCCCCCCCCACCCACAACACACACACATTATGGCACACAACTACTAACATAGCTCGATGAGTCACCAATATTTAACAACAAAAAGAAAAAAAATCAGTCACAAGAAAGTAAAAAAATAACATCAACAACACTTACATGGACCATTTCAAAAATTAAATTCTGAACAAGAGTATCGGCTAGTGGCGACTGGATAGAGAAGTCGACTCACATGCTAAAGGTACTTGGTTCAATACCTGGTGAAGACAAAAACTATACGTCACTGACTAGGAGAGGAAATGTTGGCCACCAAGTCTATAAGTCCCCCCACAGAGAAGACGTTTGAAAGTAACATCTGTTGATGTGTCCATTCATTCTCCCAACAACATCCGGGGGGAGAATTTAAAAAAAAATCGGCTAGTCCATCTATAGTATCGGCTAGTAATATCGATTAGTCCACCAATAGTATCGGCTAGTCCACCTTAATATCGACTAGTCCACCTTTGGTATCGGCTAGTCCACCTGTAATATCGATTAGTCCACCAATAGCGACGTCTAGTCCACCTGTAATATCGACTAGTCCACCTTCGGTATCGGCTAGTCCACCTCTAATATCGACTAGTCCACCTTTGGTATCGGCTAGTCCACCTGTAATATCGATTAGTCCACCAATAGTGACGGCTAGTCCACCTGTAATATCGACTAGTCCACTTTGGTATCGGCTAGTCCACCTTTGGTATCGGCTAGTCCACCTGTAATATCGATTAGTCCACCAATAGTGACGGCTAGTCCACCTGTAATATCGACTAGTCCACTTTGGTATCGGCTATTCCACCTTTGGTATCGGCTAGTCCATCTGTAATATCGATTAGTCCACCAATAGTGACGGCTAGTCCACCTTTGGTATCGGCTAGTCCACCTGTAATATCGATTAGTCCACCAATAGCGACGTCTAGTCCACCTTTGGTATCGGCTAGTCCACCTGAAGTTCGCATCAACTCTAAAACTTCTACACTTCGACTGAACACAATCTTCTCAAGTTCTAGTTTATAAATGAATCATTTTACAAGAGCCCACTGTTTAAGACAATCGTTAATTCTTTTACTGAGACATCGATACAAGTCTCATAAATATAAAGTAAGTCTCTCTCTCTCTCAAATACATACAGACACACACACACACACACACACATACCAACACACACACACTATCCCTGATATCATGCATCTGTTGTGACATTTACTGTCCAGACATTCGTTTATAAAACCAATTAATCAGTACTTAACTACCAACTATACTGGTGTTACTTGAGTGGACAATTTCTATTTTCTGAATGTCCAAGTTGAACTATTAATTCCTCTTTAATATTTGAATCTTTATTTGATTAAATTATTTACAAAAACAGCAACAACAACTAGTATTGTAAAGGTGTAGGTCTGAACGTAACAAAAACCGGTTTATTTAAGATACAGTATTTTGGTGTTGATCATCACATCTTGTTGTAAATACCTGAGCTACATGTATTGGTATCGGCAGGTTACTGCGCGCGCTCGTGTGTGTGTTTGTGATTTTGAGTGTGTTGGTGTGTATGTGTTTGTTTGTGCGTGAGTTTGTATGTGTGTGAGAGTTTCTGTGTGTGTGTGTGTGTCGTGTGTGTATGTTTGTTTGTTTGCGTGTGTGTGTTTTAGAATGTCCATGTGTGTTTGTGTGCTTTGATTATTGTGTGTTTCTTAGTGTGTGTGTGTGTGTTTGTTCGTTTTTGTGTGTATGTGTGTGTGTGTGTGTGATTGTGTATTTTGTGAAAGTGGTCCTAGTGTGTGGCAGTGTGTAGATAGATAATCTGTTTCTGAATTGTTGTACTGTTGAAATGTTGTACTGTTGTATTGCTGTACTGTTGTATTGTTGTACTGTTGAATTGTTGTACTGTTGTATTGCTGTACTGTTGTATTGTTGTACTGTTGTACTGTTGTATTGTTGTACTGTTGTATTGCTGTACTGTTGTATTGTTGTACTGTTGTATTGCTGTACTGATGTATTGCTGTACTGTTGTATTGCTGTACTGTTGTATTGTTGTACTGTTGTATTGTTATACTGTTGTATTGCTGTACTGTTGTATTGCTGTACTGTTTATTGTTGTACTGTTGAATTGTTGTACTGTTGTATTGCTGTGCTGTTGTATTGCTGTACTGTTGTATTGCTGTACTATTGTATTGTTGTACTGTTGTATTGTTGTACTGTTGTATTGTTGTACTGTTGTACTGTTGTACTGTTGTACTGTTGTACTGTTGTATTGTTGTACTGTTGTATTGTTGTACTGTTGTATTGCTGTACTGTTGTATTGATGTACTTTTGTATTGCTGTACTGTTGTATTGCTGCACTGTTGTATTGTTACATTACTGTCCTGCAAATATATTCTCTTCCACAACGTTTATTCATGGCACAAATTAAGAATACAACATTTCTCAAAATTTAGCGATTCTAGACACACTCAGATCGAATAGAGAGACACTCAGATCAAATAGACACACACTCATATCAAATAGACACACACTCAGATCAAATAGACACACACTCAGATCAAATAGACACACACTCAGATCAAATAGACACACTCTCAGATCAAATAGACACACACTCATATCAAATAGACACACACTCATATCAAATAGACACACTCTCAGATCAAATAGACACACACTCAGATCAAATAGACACACTCTCAGATCAAAAAATAGACACACACTCTGATCAAATAGACACACGCTCAGATCTAATAGACACACTCCCAGATCTAATAGACACACTCTCAGATCAATAGACACACTCTCAGATCAAATAGACACACTCTCTGATCAAATAGACACACACTCAGATCAAATAGACACACTCTCAGATCAAATAGACGCACACTCAGATCAAATAGACACACTCTCAGATCAAATAGACACACGCTCAGATCAAATAGACACACACTCAGATCAAATAGACACACACTCAGATCAAATAGACACACTCTCAGATCAAATAGACACACTCTCAGATCAAATAGACACACACTCAGATCAAATAGACACACACTCAGATCAAATAGACTATTGACATTCGCCAACTTTGAGAACCACTACATTATAACAATTTTTTTGAATTTATTTCTTTCAACTCACTTTCTGTTTTTTTTTCCTTTTTCTATTGATCACGTGGTACAAGCAACACGCCCATTGGCCAATGGGAAACTTTTCAAAAAAACATCATTTACATAATCTGTACTGTATTTGAAAGTCAAAACACTTTTTTTGCCTTCATTCAGATGTTCTACTCCGTTCTTTAAAGACACTTGATACAGCCGGATGCAAGGGGGAAGTTAATGGTGAGGAATAATTTTAAGTTGATTGATAACCATATGTACCTTTAAGCTGGAAAGCTTTAGCTGGAATTCAGCAAAACAATATATATATACAGTGCCGCCGAGAGGGGGGGAAAGGGGGGGAAATGCCCAGGGGCCCGGTAAGTTTTAGGGCGAGTTTTAGGGGCCCGGACTGAGCTGGGCAATCAACTTTTGAAAATATTATTATCAGCACGGGGGTCCGTGACACCCCTGCCCAGAGGCCCGAAATTTCTGTCGGTGAGCCTGTATATATATATATATATGTATATATATATATATATATATATATATATATATATATATATATATATATATATATATATATAAAGACATACGTTGAACATTCTTTTTATTTTAATCGCTGTCTAGCCATAAATATTATTTTGGTTAAGGTAGAATGTCATTTTACACTTGACACAAAGTTTAGATTAAGTTAAAAAACAAGCGAGATGTAAGATTGAATTCTATGCAAGGTTTCAATTTATAACTTCACAATAAGTGTATGAATGATATCAATCTAAATCTGACGCAAAGTTTATACTCCTTGTACCCATTATACAGCTTATAAACAAATATGGTTACATTATTTACATTCATTTTACACTGAAGACAAAGCTTACACTAAATCTGAAACTTCCAAAAAAATGTCAACATCAAAAAATGTCAACATCACAAAATGTCAACGTCACAAAATGCCAACGTCACGAAATGTCAACGTCACAAAATGTCAACATCATAAAATATCAACATCACAAAATGCCAACGTCACGAAATGTCAACGTCACAAAATGTTAACATCATAAAATGTCAACATCACAAAATGCCAACGTCACGAAATGCCAACGTCACAAAATGTCAACATCACAAAATGTCAACATCATAAAATGTCAACATCACAAAATGTCAACATCATAAAATGTCAACATCACAAAATGTCAACGTCACAAAATGTCAACGTCACAAAAAGTCAACGTCAAAAAGTGTTTTGTTAAAGATGAGGAAAAAGAAAGAAAATGTGCTTTGGAAAGTGGAAAAAACAAAATTCAGACACAAGATAAAAAAAATGTTTGATCGTCCACCTAATGGTAGAGAGAGAGAGAGAGAGAGATAGAGAGAGAGAGAAAGAAAGAGAGAGAGAAAGAGAGCTGTACAGGTTCCCCTGCCTAATGGCCAGTAAAGAGGTGATTGATTCTAAAATCATATTTTAAACCGCCCAACCTATTTACTTTCCTTGAAAACTTTATTTTTAACCTTTGCCCCCCCCCGGGGGGTAGAGAGGGGATAGAGAGAGATAAAGGGAGGGGGAGAGAGAAAGAAAGAAATATAGTGAAATAGAGAGAGGGAAAGGGAGGGAGAGAAAGAGAGAGAAAGAAAGAGAGAGAATGAGAGAGAAAGAAAGAGAGTGAGAGAGAGAAGTTCAATTGGTTGAGAAGAACGAGGAACAAACCCAAACACACACCCAAACACACACATGCGCTCACATTGTTCCACACAAATTAGAAAAGAAAATTGCAAAGAGCAGAGACAACGAGGAAGAGAAATAAGGAAGAGATTGAGAGTGAGAGAATGTGTGTGTGTGCGTGGAGATAGATAGATAGAGAGAGAGAGAGAGAGAGAGAGAGAGAGAGAGAGAGAGTCGACAGATTAGAGACACAAGATATAATGGCCTAAATGTGTCTCGAGTGACGTAACTTCCTATTTACTTTTTTTTTTTAAAGAGATTGAAATTGTTTTCTTTTTAAGATGGGAAGTTTTTCAACTTTGTTGCCCCCCCCCCCCTTTCACAAAAAAAAAGGATTTCCTCCCTACCCCCATTCCCTTAACCCCCCCCCCCTCCCCCACCCCTCTCGAGTCCATGAGCTCATCATCTATGTCATTCTGTTGCAGCCGTAACACGTGACCTCATGGTAAACCTGTTACAGAATTTGTCGATGTGGAATTTTTTTTTAAAACATAAATTGATAACTGACTTTTTGAAGACAGACATTTAGATGCACTCTCTTGAATTTAACTTTGGAAGGTATTTATATTTTTAAATCTTAATTCTTTGTTGGTATAAGAAAACTGTAAAAGGGGGGGGGGATATTTTATATTTGAGGCTGGCTTCTTGACAGGAATAATTGGGCTTGATATTCCGAAATATGTTTCTAAATATGATGAACTGGTAGACATATATATATATATATATATATATATATATATATATATGTATATATATATATATATACCCCTATCTTTAAACGGGTGTGGCCCACGGGATATGGGGGGGAGGGAGGGAGGGGAGATAACTGAGGAGGGCGAGTTGTCTGCCTTCATTTAACTACTCTTTACATAATAGACTCACTTTTTTCCCTTAGTGGTTAACCAAATTAACAATGATCTTGAGTCTTAACAGTGTAAAAGTGTGAATTTGTAATTTCTGCATGTTACAATGATACACCTTATTGAAGATATATTACTAAAAAAAATAGTCTCTGAAATTAGGTTTGTCAAATCTTCATTTGTTATATTTATAATTTCATACATGTTAAGAATAATTCTGTTATATATACTTTTTTTCTTAAATGTACGTATTTTCGAAAGAGTTCTTTGATAATCAAACTGTGCATTAACTATACTCTTATTTACAAAAGTGATCTCGTGTCAGTATTATGATTGATTGGTGAAATTCACGCATGCGCGCTCTCGAAACATTTGCAAGAAAATGGTTTACAGGAATGATTCGAGAGCATGTTAATGAAGAATTAAATTCTAAAATATCTATCTATCTATCTATCTATCTATCTATCTATCTATCTATCTATCTATCTATCTATCTATCTATCTATCTATCTATCTATCTATCTATCTATCTATCTATCTATCTATCTATCTATCCATCCATCCATCCATCCATCCATCCATCCATCCATCCATCCATCCATCCTTCCATCCATCCATCCATCTATCTATCTAGATAGATAGACAGAAGGACAGACGGACCGGCAGATTGATTGGTAGAACAGATGTTGATACATTTACTAAGTAGTGTTATAGTTGTCTTTTCCTGATGCAAATTAAACTACATAATGGACAACTTAGATTCTGTTCTCTGTTGATACCTAGACTTTCTATCCTGAAAATGTTATACTTACATTGAAGGGAAAACGGGGTTTGGATTGGACTGAATATATTTATGTTTGTGTTTGTTTGAAGAGACAAAGTAAAACCAAGTCATAAATACAAGAGTTTATTGAACTGGAACATAAACCAAGTCATAAATACAAGAGTTTATTGAACAGGAACATAAACCAAGTCATAAATACAAGTGTTGATTGAACTGGAACATAAACCAAGTCATAAATACAACTGTTAATTGAACTGGAACATAAACCAAGTCATAAATACAAGAGTTTATTGAACTGGAACATAAACCAAGTAATAAATACAAGAGTTTATTGAACAGGAACATAAACCAAGTCATAAATACAAGTGTTGATTGAACTGAAACCAAGTCATAAATACAAGTGTTGATTGAACTGGAACATAAACCAAGTCATAAATACAAGTGTTAATTGAACTGGAACATAAACCAAGTCATAAATACAACTGTTGATTGAACTGGAACATAAACCAAGTCATAAATACAAGTGTTGATTGAACTGGAACATAAACCAAGTCATAAATTCGAGTGTTGATTGAACTGGAACATAAAAACGAAACGAGATACAAATGACAAAAAAACAAAAACAAAGAACAACCACAACGAATGGTTACATTTCTTTCAATATTGCTCCGTTTCTCCTATTCCGGAAATCACAAATGCCAATGGTGGATCATGGGAAATGTCAGATTGACTTGCACAGGATTAACTTATCTTGGGTTTATTTGTTTGTTTATTTAACTTTTAAAATTAGAAAAAAATATTATCGTTACTAAAAAAGTGAGTTGAAATAGAAATTTTAACATAAAAATTGAAATGATCTTTCAATTTTCTTTGGACATCTTGGGTCTAGGGAAATGGGCGGGGGGAGGGCAGTTACATATTTTTCCTATCCGTATGAATGGCATCTATTGCAGCCAATTAAATGACAAACGTTTTTATCATTGCATCCATTAAATTCATACACTCTGGCTATTTCACTCTCGTCTCTAATACCAACTTGAACATATTTCAGTCAATCGTTCACTCACCGATGTTTTTAAATTGTCTATTTAGTCCTGTCCACACTCTCGTACTTTCTAATCACATTTCTTCCGTCATTTCTTTCTCTCCATCTCATATCATTAACTCATTCAACCCTTTCCCTTACCTCCTCTCATCCCTGTTCCTTTTCCGGATCGGAAGGTCCATCATTTCCTGACCTCTGTCCACCCTTTTGAAGACCTACATACAGGCCCTGGTCCTTGAAAACCTCCCCTAATGATGGACATTTATTTCCTGTCCAAGAGAACAAAGCCCGCCGACCTGGGATGACCGTCCTGATGAATTAACGTCTAACAGATGCAGCAGGACATAAAAGTAGATGACCGAAGGCTGGGGCTGTTAAGGTCAGCGGTTGGTGCTTCACATCACGTATTGCATGCACGTGTTGGGTTCAAAACCTTTTTACGTTTCACAAATTTGAAATATTATTGGAGAGTTGGACATTGTTACTGGGGGGGGGGGGGCATCGGGACTTTGGTAGCCTCCGATAGGTAGGGCGCTTCCACTCAAATTTTGCAGTGGGCACCCCACATTTTCGGCGACACCCAAGTTGATGGCGACACGCAAGTTGTTGGCGACACCAGTGATTGCAGCACAGGACTATATAATTCCACGAATTTATTCATTTCCAGGAATCTGACGTCAAAATTATTATTGTTTAACATTGTGTTCTTGTATGAAAGACTATTAAGACAACCTTTTATTTTTTCAACTTTTAAACAACGGTTTGACTTTAAGCCTTCTACGTACTAACGAACATATTTTCGACACAGTTGGACAGAACATGTAGTGTGTTAACCAACATCATGCAATGTATCTCCCACACGTTCGGCTCATCACCAACACGTCTGAAGCGTACTTCCTCGACTCATTACGATTTCACAACATTAAGAACCGATGCTATAATACTTACACAACACGCATGACACAATAAAATAAACAAAATAAAAAAAAAACACATCAATGGCAAGGGAGGTAACATTACATTAAACATCCTGGTATCGATTGCCTCCCATTTATACGCATTTTAAAATTAAATTGGAAAATTTACTCAAAATAAACAAACAACAATAAGAAAACAAAAAGCTAAACTAATGAACAATTTGATATTTTTCAAATTTAGCTGGATAAAGTTTTCTCTTTGTTTACATATGTGTATGTGTGTGTGTGTGTGTGTATTTGTGAGCAACTGGAAAACACTTGTCTCCGATATTTGAGACTGTAATAATACGTAAAGTCTCGGTATAGTATAGAAAACTGTGGGCGGTAATGCAATTATATTTCATACTTAATGTTTTAGCCGTATTTACAACTTTTTCAGTCTCACACGGAGACACCGAGACAGCGAGACCTCATGACGAATGAGGAGGCCATGTTGAGGTCAGGGTTGAATCAGACGTGTCCTAAACACAGAACACGGAGCCCGTGGGCGGGGTGTGACGTATGACCGGTCAAGAGATGCGGCTGGACAGCGAAGTCGATAGCGAACTCGAATCACACGCAAAAGGGTACATGGTTCGATTCTTTGGTAAAGCTAAACATATTTGCCCTCTGACTTGGAGGGGAGATGGCCGCTACCAAGTCTATAAGCCCCTCCCCCCCCCACACAGAAAGGGCGTATGAAAGCAACATGTGTTGATGTGTCCATCCGTTCCCCCCCCCCCACACACACACATCGGTAAAAAGGATGTAAGTGTATGGCGTATCACCGTATCACAGACAACCTTGTCACGTGATTCATTTTTTTTTTTAAATATCTATGACCGCTCATTTAAAAGTGAAAACATTTTCTATTAGTAAAATAGTAAAAACGATGTCAGTAAATAACCAGTAAAAAAGTGAATCGCATTACTAATCTGACCCAATTGTTATAATTAGTTACTAGCTAGCGTTGTATCAAAAGTATCAATACAAATATATAACAAGTTTGTGAAAACATATCTTTTTTCTTTTTTTTTTTTTTTAATTATAGAAATGAACTTCAAATATTCTTCAACGAGATTACGTCGAGTAACGGAACTTAAGACCCTGGAATTCAAACTATAAAAACAACACAAAAAAATAAAATAAAAATATGCTTTTGAGTCATTTAGTCATTCAATAGGGAGTCACAGGAGACGAGACATGTCCCATTAATGTCGTGAAATGGATTTAAATGGTGCCCGGTAAGACCTTTCTGTTCCTCTCCCCACCCCCCACCCACCCCACCCACTACGCCACCCTCCGGATACATTTACAAAAGAAAAGTTTGTCTAAAAAAAATTGTTGAGCTAGACAATGTGTCCCTGCAAGGGAGATAAAAAAAAAAGAGTTATGTCCCCTGACACGGGATAGAGTTATCTTTTACTTGTTAGAAACTCGAGAAATAAAGGGATTCATTGATTTTTTTAACCTCCCATATTTCTGTATGGTTTTGTTCCCTCCCTTATTTCTGTATGGTTTTGTTCCCTCCCTTATTTCTGTATGGTTTTGTTCCCTCCCTTATTTCTGCATGGTTTTTGCTTCCCCGCATAACTATTACATAATATGAAAGTGTTAGTGATACTGTTTTGCATGAATTCGAAACTCAGAGATGAATAAAATTAACTGTTGAAGTTAAATATCAAAGGTGGGGGCCACACATGAGAGACCCATCCGGGTTTTTTTCTTAAAGTAAAATTTACGTTAAAGAACAACACCTTAGTCAATTCCTTGTATTGGAATAAATGAACACAAGTACTTCGAAAATAGAGAAAACTGGATGAGAGTCACACAAAAATAGAGAAAACTGGATGAGAGTCACACAAAAATAGAGAAAACTAGATGAGAGTCACACAAAAATAAAGAAAACTAGATGAGAGTCACACAAAAATAGAGAAAACTGGATGAGAGTCACACAAAAATAGAGAAAACTGGATGAGAGTCACACAAAAATAGAGAAAACTGGATGAGAGCCACATAAAAAAATAAATTCATTGAAGAGCCAAGTGTGGCTATAAGACGTATTCGATTACACCTGGTACACACGTACACAAGTGTAGGAAAGGGTTTGGCTGGGTGTGTGACTGAACAGGACGCCGAACTAGGAACAATCAAGGGTATGACTGGGTGTGTTGTGACTGAAGGGGGCGCCGAACTAGGAACTATCAAGGGTATGGCTGGATGTGTTGTGACTGAACAGGGCGCCGAACTAGGAACTATCAAGGGTATGACTGGGTGTGTTGTGACTGAACAGGGCGTCGAACTAGGAACTATCAAGGGTATGACTGGGTGTGTTGTGACTGAACAGGGCGCCGAACTAGGAATTATCAAGGGTATGACTGGGTGTGATGTGACTGAACAGGGCGTCGAACTAGGAACTATCAAGGGTATGACTGGGTGTGTTGTGACTGAACAGGGCGCCGAACTAGGAACTATCAAGGGTATGACTGGGTGTGTTGTGACTGAACAGGGCGCCGAACTAGGAATTATCAAGGGTATGACTGGGTGTGATGTGACTGAACAGGGCGTCGAACTAGGAACTATCAAGGGTATGACTGGGTGTGTTGTGACTGAACAGGGCGCCGAACTAGGAACTATCAAGGGTATGACTGGGTGTGTTGTGACTGAACAGGGCGCCGAACTAGGAACTATCAAGGGTATGACTGGGTGTGTTGTGACTGAACAGGGCGCCGAACTAGGAACTATCAAGGGTATGACTGGGTGTGTTGTGACTGAACAGGGCGTCGAACTAGGAAGGGGCTCCGAAAGAGCGTTGCTAAATGTTTTGTCAGTTTTTAGTTTGGGAGAGGGGGTCGCTAATGGCGCCACCATAGGTTGCTACGGCTCTGCATTGGATAATATATTGCATACATCCACCCTGCATACATCCACCCTGCATACATCCACCCTGCATACATCCACCCTGCATACATCCACCCTGCATATATCCACTCTGCATATATCCACCCTGCATACATCCACCCTGCACACATCCACCCTGCATACATCCACCCTGCATACATCCACCCTGCATATATCCACCCTTCATAATCCACCCTGCATACATCCACCCTTCATACATCCACCCTTCATATATTCACCCTGCATACATCCACCCTTCATACATCCACCCTGCATACGTGCAGTGCACAGGGCCGCAACGGAGCCCCAGACAACACATCATCTCGTGACTGGAGATAATCTAGTAGATAATTGGAGATAATCTAGTCGATTATTGCAGATAATCTAGTCGATTATTGGAGATAATCTAGTCGATTATTGCAGATAATCTAGTCGATTATTGGAGATAATCTAGTCGATTATTGCAGATAATCTAGTCGATTATTGGAGATAATCTAGTCGATTATTGGAGATAATCTAGTCGATTATTGCAGATAATCTAGTCGATTATTGGAGATAATCTAGTCGATTATTGGAGATAGTCTAGCAGTTAACAGGTCCGTTGCCCTAATTAACAGCGGCTCTGCGTCTGGTGGGCTCCCCAAGGTCATGCTGCCAACCTTGAATGTATCTATTAGGCTCTGTAAGACAATACATGGCTTCCTCCCCTCTTTCCCCAACCTGTCCCCACATTTCACAGTGCACAGATTATGTATTACAAAAAAAAAAAAAGAAAGTATAGGGCATACATTTAAAACTGGCACATGATGAAGAATGCAGATGGAATAATAGAGAATCCTAACAAGGTTTCAGAGTTGGCAGACAAGGAGCTTTAAGATTACACACATGGATTTAGCGGGAATCCCAATAAATTTTCCTATGTTGGCAGCATATCGGAGTAGATGGGCTTTTGTTCCCTGAGATGAGCTTTCAGATGGAGACCGGGAAAAGCGAGAAAAAAAATTAAATAAAAAAAAAATTGCATGATGGGAAGAAATGAGTTGATGTGTGTGTGTGTGTGTGTGTGCGTGTGTTTGTGTTCGCGCGCGTTTGTGTGTGTGTGTGGATTTGAAGACCTCTGCCATAGATAACATGTTGATGATTTAACTTTGTCTCCATCATTTTGCCGTGGAAATGATTGTGTATGTGATTTTCTCTGTGATTGTGTGTGTGTGAGATTGTGTGTGTGTGCGTATGAAAGCGAGGATTGTGTCAGTGGTACCTGCCCTCTCTTCTACAATAAAAAAGTTTTTTCCTGCATCTATGACAAGTGAATCTACTAATACCAAATGAACTGATTAAAGATTAAAAACAGTTTTCGTGTTATGACGTATGTATGAATGATTATGTAGATCAATCACTACCATCGGTCATCGACTTAAAACCTGACATAGATAAGTGAGTACGCTACTAAATTTACTATGTCATAAAAAAACCAAATATCAAATGTGGTGAATTTATATACCAGCAAGCATGGGCGTATTCATGGGGGGGGGCAAGGGGGCATCTGCCCCTTCCCTACATTTTGAATAAATGTCATATAATAGGGGGGCATTTGCTCCCCCCCCCACATTTAAAAAAAATGTCATAAAGTTGTTATTTGCCCCCCCCCCCCCTTGGAAAATTTTTGCCCCCCCCCCCCGGAAAAATTCCTAGCGACGCCCATGCCAGCAAGTTTACTTGACAATCAGAGATGTGTTATTGGCCGTTACATCTCATCTCCCATTGGTGGGAATAATGCGTCCACTTTATTAAGCTGATAAACTTCGAAACCACACTCTGCACAAGGAGAGAAGACTTAAAACAACCGAGCGCTATTCCATCCACTTCCCGTGACCATCAAATGTTACGCAAGTCTACAGCACGTTCATACACGAGATTAAAATATTTGAAAGCAGTTGAAGACGAAGATGTAGGTAGTTGATCAGCGGTAAGGATGGATGACCAAAGAATTGATGATTAACAATGGATGACTTTAAGGATGGGTGATTTAATAATGGAAGACTTTAGGAATGGATGGCTTTTTGGAATGGATGACTTAAGTAAGAATAGTTGACTTTAGGAATGAATGATGACTTTATGAATGGATGACTTTAAGAATGGATGACTTTAAGAATGGATGACTTTAAGAATGGATGACTGTTTAAAGAAGGGAAAAGAATAATCAGCAGAGGTGGCCTTAGTAGCACAGTTTAATTCGCGGGGGTCTAGTGCGAGTGTCCAACATCGGGCGGGAAACAGACCTGTAGGCTATGTAGTAAAACACGCCAATGGCGGGGCCTAGGGCACTACTCTAGTAGTCACCCCTCCACCCCACCCCTGTAAGGTACTATAATAGCCAGAACAATAAAATAACCAAGTTGATAATTGAAATCACAAGAAGATAAATTATATTAAAAAAATACGATTTTTGTTTTTCTATTGACATGATCAAATGTTCGCTTGTTGCCGATTCAGTTGTTCAGTTTCTCGCAATTTATTACAGTCCATGATTTGTAAGAAGTGTGACAGTTATATCGTAAAAAAATTTATCAACTCATAATCTAAACAAATCTTTTTTAGTTTTCCTTGCGTCACCAGGAAACCCAAGTTGGCATTGCGTCATAAATTCATAAATTCAACATGTTCCAGGAATTGAAAAAAAAAATGTCATTTCCGGTAGACAAGAAAATTATGAAAGATCATAAATTGAAAAACTTCAGGCATTTGATACGATACAATTTTTTTCCCCAGTACATAATTAAAAGTTGCGTGTATCGAATTCTTGTTTCGTCACATTTGGTATCGATTACCCGATGAAATTCATTTCGGGCCACGAGATGATATTGAGATACCGCCGGTGGGAGATTTGATGGTGTGTGTGTGTGTGTGTGTGTGTGTGTATGTGTGCGTACGAATAGCCGACAGATGGTGGACAAGTTGATAATGGCGCTGTGACGTCTCATCTTGATGTACTAATAGAAACTGAAATACAAGTTCAAAACGAGTGGATATTAAACTAGAAAACTAGGAGTTTAAATGAAGAAATTTTAAAAAAAAAAGCTTGAAGTGTAGTGCTATTAGCGAATAACTGGAAAACATACAAAAACACTGTTTTTTTTTAATGGTCGTAAGTAAATATAGAATTTCTATGTCCATCATTAACCACTTCTACGCCCATCATAAACCACTTCTACGCCCATCATAAACCACTTCTACGCCCATCATAAACCACTTCTACGCCCATCATAAACCACTTCTACGCCCTTCATTAACCACTTCTGCGCCCATCATAAACCACTTCTGCGCCCATCATTAACCACTTCTACGCCCATCATAAACCACTTCTACGCCCATCATAAACCACTTCTACGCCCATCATTAACCACTTCTACGCCCATCATTAACCACTTCTACGCCCATCATTAACCACTTCTACGCCCATCATAAACCACTTCTACGCCCATCATTAACCACTTCTACGCCCATCATAAACCACTTCTACGCCCATCATTAACCACTTCTACGCCCATCATAAACCACTTCTGCGCCCATCATTAACCACTTCTACGCCCATCATAAACCACTTCTACGCCCATCATAAACCACTTCTACGCCCATCATAAACCACTTCTGCGCCCATCATTAACCACTTCTGCGCCCATCATAAACCACTTCTGCGCCCATCATGAACCACTTCTACGCCCATCATAAACCACTTCTACGCCCATCATAAACCACTTCTACGCCCATCATTAACCACTTCTACGCCCATCATAAACCACTTCTACGCCCATCATTAACCACTTCTACGCCCATCATAAACCACTTCTACGCCCATCATTAACCACTTCTGCGCCCATCATTAACCACTTCTGCGCCCATCATAAACCATTTCTACGCCCATCATTAACCACTTCTACGCCCATCTTAAACCACTTCTACGCCCATCATAAACCACTTCTACGCCCATCATAAACCACTTCTACGCCCATCATTAACCACTTCTACGCCCATCATAAACCACTTCTACGCCCATCATAAACCACTTCTACGCCCATCATAAACCACTTCTACGCCCATCATTAACCACTTCTACGCCCATCATAAACCACTTCTACGCCCATCATTAACCACTTCTGCGCCCATCATTAACCACTTCTACGCCCATCATAAACCACTTCTACGCCCATCATTAACCACTTCTACTCCCATCATAAACCACAGCTACGCCCATCATAAACCACTTCTACGCCCATCATTAACCACTTCTGCGCCCATCATTAACCACTTCTACGCCCATCATTAACCACTTCTACGCCCATCATAAACCACTTCTACGCCCATCATTAACCACTTCTACGCCCATCATTAACCACTTCTACGCCCATCATAAACCACTTCTACGCCCATCATTAACCACTTCTGCGCCCATCATTAACCACTTCTACGCCCATTTATAACCGCTCCTACGTCTATCATTAACACTTCTACGCCCATCAGTCACTCCTAAGTCACTCATTAACCCTTCCCTTTGCCACAATAAACCACCGTGACCTGTGTATATGACTGTGAGGTTAACGTTACAATCATGGTCACGTATAGAAAGATGTACACACAGCTGGTCAATTGATGCGACACCGATGATCTACTTGGTCACGCCAAACCTAAAACCCACAACCTAAATCCTGCATGCCAGGTCTCAACTGGCATCGCCAATCAATGAAGATCTTCATAGAAGTGTGGCGAATAGTTTAGGTATTATAGAATGAAATACAAAACTGACCAACACCAGGAACGGACAGAAAATAATCACCGTCTGAATCTTGTTTCTCGCTTGTAAGCTGGCAACAGACGGCATGTCTCAAACTGACCATGTGCTCACACCCAAACGGACAGATCTATCCAAATAATGAGTAGGGCGTTATGTACTCGGGAACTGGGTCACCGTTAAATTATGACCTCGATAGGGTGATGAGCCACCGTGCTAGATAAAAAAAAAAATCTGAATGTGTCCTCTTTTAACCTCCTCTCTCATGGATTTGAGGCTCAGAGATGATTTACTGGTTATTGTCTTACTGGTTATTGTGTTACTGATTATTGTCTTACTTGTTGTCTTAATGGTTATTGTCTTACTGGTTGTCTTACTGGCAGAGCAAGTAATGGGTCACCCATGACCCATATGACCCATCAAGTTCTTGACCCAGACCCATCATGACCCATGACCCATTAAAAGTTATTATTTTCAAGATGGCGGCCGTCGCCATAGAAATCATTTTGAAATAAAAAAAATCGCGCGACGACGGGTATTTTTTAGGGTCGGGCGGAGACTAAGGATGGGTCGTGGGTCAGGGAACATTGACCCACGACCCATGTGACCCATTCAATTTCGCGACCCATTTGACCCATTGACCCATGACCTATTGACCCATTACTTGCTCTGCTTACTGGTTATTGTCTTACTGGTTGTCTTAATGGTTGTCTTACTGGTTATTGTCTTACTGGTTATTGTCTTACTGGTTATTGTCTTACTGGTTATTGTCTTACTGATTGTCTTACTGGTTGTCTTACTGGTTATTGTCTTACTGGTTGTCTTATTGGCTGTCTTATTGGTTTTTGTCTTACTGGTTATTGTCTTACTGATTATTGTCTTACTGGTTATTGTCTTACTGGTTGTCTTACTGGTTGTCTTATTGGTTATCGTCTTACTGGTTAATGTCTTACTGGTTATTGTCTTACTGCTTATTGTCTTACTGGTTGTCTTACTAGTTGTCTTACTGGTTATTGTCTTACTGGTTATTGTCTTACTGGTTATTGTCTTACTGGTTGTCTTACTGGTTGTCTTACTGGTTGTCTTACTGGTTATTGTCTTACTGGTTATTGTCTTACTGGTTGTCTTACTGGTTGTCTTATTGGTTTTTGTCTTACTGGTTATTGTCTTACTGGTTATTGTCTTACTGATTATTGTCTTACTGGTTGTCTTACTGGTTGTCTTACTGGTTGTCTTATTGGTTATTGTCTTACTGGTTATTGTCTTACTGGTTGTCTTACTGATTATTGTCTTACTGGTTATTGTCTTACTGGTTATTGTCTTACTGGTTGTCTTACTGGTTGTCTTACTGGTTGTCTTACTGGTTGTCTTACTGGTTATTGTCTTACTGGTTGTCTTACTGGTTGTCTTACTGGTTATTGTCTTACTGGTTGTCTTACTGGTTATTGTCTTACTGGTTGTCTTACTAGTTGTCTTACTGGTTATTGTCTTACTGGTTATTGTCTTACTGGTTATTGTCTTACTGGTTATTGTCTTACTGGTTGTCTTACTGGTTGTCTTACTGGTTGTCTTACTGGTTATTGTCTTACTGGTTGTCTTACTGGTTGTCTTATTGGTTTTTGTCTTACTGGTTATTGTCTTACTGATTATTGTCTTACTGGTTATTGTCTTACTGGTTGTCTTGCTGGTTGTCTTATTGGTTATTGTCTTACTGGTTATTGTCTTACTGATTATTGTCTTACTGGTTGTCTTACTGGTTGTCTTACTGGTTGTCTTATTGGTTATTGTCTTACTGTTTATTGTCTTACTGGTTATTGTCTTATTGGTTATTGTCTTACTGGTTATTGTCTTATTGGTTATTGTCTTACTGGTTGTCTTACTGGTTATTGTCTTACTGGTTATTGTCTTACTGGTTATTGTCTTACTGGTTATTGTCTTACTGGTTGTCTTACTGGTTGTCTTACTGGTTATTGTCTTACTGGTTGTCTTATTGGTTGTCTTATTGGTTTTTGTCTTACTGGTTATTGTCTTACTGATTATTGTCTTACTGGTTATTGTCTTACTGGTTGTCTTACTGGTTGTCTTATTGGTTATTGTCTTACTGGTTAATGTCTTACTGGTTATTGTCTTACTGCTTATTGTCTTACTGGTTATTGTCTTACTGGTTGTCTTACTGGTTGTCTTATTGGTTATTGTCTTACTGGTTAATGTCTTACTGGTTATTGTCTTACTGCTTATTGTCTTACTGGTTATTGTCTTACTGGTTGTCTTATTGGTTATTGTCTTACTGGTTAATGTCTTACTGGTTAATGTCTTACTGCTTATTGTTACGTGAAGGAAGAGAGGAGTGGAGTTCTTCAGGGCATCAACTCAATCCACCTCACACTATGATCTGGAAATGTACAACTATGATGTGAGGGTCTACCCCCCCCAAATGTATGATTATGTATAAAGACCTATACTGACGAATCTACATCGAGATGCACTGAATACATATCATGTAGAAAGCGCAGAGCTATTTGAAAAGTCGTTCATTAATAACTTAAGAAAATGCCGCCATTTGTATTTTTTTTCCCTTTTTCAATGGTGTAGCATTCAAATTTTGATAGATAAACAATAGAGCAATATTCAAATATAGAAGCTTTCGGGAAAATCCAATTTAAATTGACGATTTACATTCAGTATAATTTACATTCAGTCTAATTTATACTCTGTATAATTTACATTCTGTATAATTTACATTCTGTATCATTTACATTCTGTATAATTTACATTCTGTATAATTAACATTCAGTATAATTCATATTCTGTAATTTTACATTCAGTATAATTTACATTCCGAATAATTTACATTCAGTATAATTTACATTCTGTATAATTTACATTCAGTATAATTTACATTCTGTATAATTTACATTCTGTATAATTTACATTCAGTATAATTTACATTCTTTATAATTTACATTCAGTATAATTTACATTCAGTATAATTTACATTCAGTATAATTTACATTCTGTATAATTTACATTCTGTATTCAGGATAGAGTGTTTGTTGTTTGTTCAGTAAATTAATAAACTATGGTTATTTTGGGTTTCGATGTTGCCATTCGTTTCATTATCGAAAGAAAATTAATTAAATTTCAGGGTTTGTGAAAAGAAGCGTTAAATCTGTCTGTCCAACGAAGATATTCGTGTGTGTGTGTGTGTGTGACATTTCTAAAATACATACGCCTTGTGTTGACTGAATATACACTTTATTATTTATGTTGTTTGTTTTTTACATTCGGTTTTAAATGTTAATTCACATGGTTTACTTAGGTCTCTGGTTTCAATCCAGCAAAGGTTTACTTAGGTCTCTGGTTTGAATCCAGCAAAGGTTTACTTAGGACACTGGTTTGAATCCAGCAAAGATTTACTTAGGACTCTGGTTTGAATTCAGCAAAGGTTTACTTAGGTCTCTGGTTTGAATCCAGCAAAGGTTTACTTAGGACTCTGGTTTGAATCCAGCAAAGGTTTACTTAGGACTCTGGTTTGAATCCAGCAAAGGTTTACTTAGGACTCTGGTTTGAATTCAGCAAAGGTTTACTTAGGTCTCTGGTTTGAATCCAGCAAAGGTTTACTTAGGACTCTGGTTTGAATCCAGCAAAGGTTTACTTAGGACTCTGGTTTGAATCCAGCAAAGGTTTACTAAACTTGTAAACGTCATATTTGACTATGCTGTTAAGTAATTTTTTCGTCTAAACTGGCTAAATGAAGTGGTAATTAGTTAAACAGGTTGGTGTCATATTTAATTAAACATGCTTAAGTCATATTTAACTAAATTTGCAGATGTCATAGTTAACATAAATGTCATGCGGACGACATTCTTTTCCGTCTGAGGTTTTGGTGACGAAAGTTCTTGTCTTCCTGACATTACATTTCTTTTTACAAGTTTTCATTTCGTCTGTCTATCTCTCTGTGTGACGTGAAACATTTCGTCCGTCTATCTCTCTGGGTGACATGAAACATTTCGTCCGTCTATCTCTCTGGGTGACATGAAACATTTCGTCCGTCTATCTCTCTGGGTGACGTGAAACAATTCGTCCGTCTATCTCTCTGGGTGACGTGAAACATTTCGTCCGTCTATCTCTCTCTGTGTGACGTGAAACATTTCGTCCGCCTGTCTCTCTGGGTGACGTGAAACATTTCGTCCGTCTGTCTCTCTTGGTAACTTGAAATTCTAATTTCTCCACAGAGACAGTCTCGGTCTATTGCGGATTACGCCTCTGATGCCAGAGTGAGCCAGCAGCGGCGAGATAAGAGTTAAGTTACTGAGTGTCTGTGGCGAGGGAGGTCGTGGGGAGACTTAATGCCCGGGCCCCTCCTCCAGGGAACAGACCAGAATACGTCTGGTGTCCCTGACATGTGGAGACATCACACAACACAGATCTGTTATGTCAGTGACTTGACCGGAAAGAATTGAGACCAAAAAAAAAAAACAGATTTATCTTCCAGACAAACTGATGACGTAGTGAAAACTACTTAATGAGACTTTGTGTACATAATACACTGTCGTGTGTCTGTCATGATACACTGTCGTGTGTCTGTCATATACAAAACATCAAAGTTGTCATGTCCTAGTAGTGGTTCATCCGTGAGTTGTTCTTTTAAGTGTCGTTCACAATAAGCCAATCTCTCTCTCCCTATCTCCCCCTCCCCCTCCCCCTTCCCCTCCCCCCCCCATTATTTTATTACTTTTGCTGACTGAAGTTTGATAGTTTGAGTATGGTGCGGTTGTTAAGTTCTTAAAATATAAAAAAAACAACCTAAATGCAGCATCAAAACGTGACCAGTACTGACCACCCATGTTTTGTATAGTGTCCTCAGATGCTCATAGCCAAAATATCATTATTGTTGGCCTTTCGTTTACGTTAACATAGTCGTTATGTGCTACACATTGACATAGTCGTTCTGTGCTACACATAGACATATTTCACATTGACATAGTCGTTCTGTGCTACACATAGACATATTTCACATTGACATAGTCGTTCTGTGCTACACATAGACACATTTCACATTGACATACACACTGACACGTTTATGAATCAAACACATTGACAACATTGTCAAATCTACTCATATATCTCTGTATCTAACACAACTGAAACATTAGTTCATCCCAGCCTATTGACACATGTATACCCACCCGACACTGCGCATTCATTGATACACCTGTCAAAACCTCATACACCTGTCAAAACCTCATACACCTGTCAAAACCTCATACACCTGGACTTGTCTTTCCCTTAATCATGGCCGTATTTCTATTTCACCCAAACATTGCTATGTCTGTCAAACCCAAGGGACATAATTTGTCTCACCCATGACTTTCACTACCTATTTCCCATTTCTCATTATATTGACATGGTTGTCATTCCCTACTCTGTGTACACTGTGTTGTCCAGTCTTGCCCACCGATCTGTGTGTCCAGTCTTGCCCACTGATCTGTGTTGTCCAGTCTTCTCCACCGATCTGTGTGTCCAGTCTTGCCCACCGATCTGTGTTGTCCAGTCTTGCCCACCGATCTGTGTTGTCCAGTCTTGTCCACCGATCTGTGTTGTCCAGTCTTGTCCACCGATCTGTGTTGTCCAGTCTCGTCCACCGATCTGTGTTGTCCAGTCTCGTCCACCGATCTGTGTTGTCCAGTCTCGTCCACCGATCTGTGTGTCCAGTCTTGTCCACCGATCTGTGTGTCCAGTCTTGTCCACCGATCTGTGTGTCCAGTCTTGTCCACTGATCTGTGTTGTCCAGTCTTGTCCATCGATCTGTGTTGTCCAGTCTTGTCCACTGATCTGTGTTGTCCAGTCTTGTCCACTGATCTGTGTCCAGTCTTGTCCACTGATCTGTATTGTCTAGTCTTGTCCATCGATCTGTGTTGTCCAGTCTTGTCCACTGATCTGTGTTGTCCAGTCTTGTCCACTGATCTGTGTTGTCCAGTCTTGTCCACCGATCTGTGTAGTCCAGTCTTGTCCACTGATCTGTGTTGTCCAGCCTTGTCCACTGAACTATGTTGTCCGGTCTTGTCCACTGATCTGTGTGTACCAGTCCCACGCAATCACACTTTTCTCCATCGCTACATCTCCAATTCACTTCATCACATCATGCTCAATGAGACAACAGAAAACATGAATAGAACTTTGTCCTTAAAATGCAAGTGGTCATTACTTTTAAATAAAAAAAAAATGAGCAACAGTCCTTCGGCTGACCGAGTCAGTACTCTGTTGGTAACAGTCCCATCACTGACCAAGACGATACTCTCTGTTGGTCATTAAGGTGGGTTATCCGTTTAGGACCTTTGTTTCGACCGATGTGTTATGTCCACCATTAGAAACTGACCTACAATGCTAATTTGTATTGATCGCGTTTCGTTATTTTGTGTTTTTTTTCTTCTTTTAAATATTTGCGGAGTCAGAAACATCCCTAATGGCACAAATAGTAATTAAATTATCTGCCCCCTGCTGTTTCGTCTGGACAGGACCGTTATTACATTACCCTCCCTCCTCCCTCCCCCCTTCCCCTGTATCACCGCCCCTGGCGCCCACGACAGACGCCATCACCGTCACCGACTTAATCCCACAATGCCCCGGGGTGAATAGACTTCTACCCCCTCCCCTCCCAACCTCCCTCTTCCCCCACTTTAATATTAGTTTGTGTGGTTATTGTTTTTTTTTAAAATCCGTATCCATTGGTTTCCGCTGTAAACTATCTTAGAACCGGATGTAGACATTACCTTCATTATCATTGCCGCGTTTACTCAATCACGGACGTCAAAGCTCACGGGGAATGTTGTTCATTTCAGATTATTTTTTTATTTTTTAATTCTCTCCTTTTGGTGAGTGAATGTGTTCATGTTTCATTAAGACAGCACAAAGCTCAATCAATATTTGCTACTTGTTTTTTGTTGTTGCAATTAATGTACATGTAGTTTGTTTTTGAAATTTTTTTTTTTAATATGTTTGTGACGTGATTTTGATATTTTATAGGCAAGAGGAGGCGTTTTAGGTCTTTGCGGGACTGGGTGGTTAAAGATAATGGGGGGCCCTAGACTGAGTGGTTAAAGATAATGGGGGTCCTAGACTGATGGGTTAAAGATAATGGGGGCCCTAGACTGAGAGGTTAAAGATAATGGGGGCCCTAGACTGAGGGTTTAAAGATAATGGGGGCCCTAGACTGAGAGGTTAAAGATATGGGGGGCCTAGACTGAGGGGTTAAAGATATGGGGGTCCTAGACTGAGAGGTTAAAGATAATGGGGTGCCCTAGACTGAGTGGTTAAAGATAATGGGGGTCCTAGACTGAGAGGTTAAAGATAATGGGGGTCCTAGACTGAGAGGTTAAAGATAATGGGGGTCCTAGACTGAGAGGTTAAAGATAATGGGGGCCCTAGACTGAGAATTCATAGATAACGGGGGCCTGACATTTGTGTATGCAGCGTTGCCTCCAAAGCTATTTCAAATTCAATCTATGTTTCCAGTGATGCCTACATAGCTATTACACACCCTAAGTATGTTCCCAGTGTTGCCTCCAAAGCTATTACACACCCTAACTATGTTCCCAGTGATGCCTACATAGCTACTACACACCCTATCTATGCTCCCAGTGATGTCCACGAAGCTATTGCACACAAGTCCCGTGGCAAGTTCAGAGGAATAATGAGGTGAACATCTCATACGCAGCAGAATAACTTCAAATAATGTTATATTACGGAGAGCATATGTTGTGGCATGCTTTGCTGTGTATAATTTTCGGCTCCTTGTTTTGATGTTTGCTTTGGTACAATCCTAGTCATTCGATCTGTAATATGTTATAGAGGCATGTATTGTTGTCATATGTTCTGCAATATACATCACATGGCCATATTGTAAACCAGACAGACAGATGGTCGACGTACAATAACATTCGTATTTAATCGATGTTTTTTTTTATTATTATTATTATTATTATTACGATGCGGCCCAGGACACTGGTATAACAGTTATGGTCACTTCTATGACACGGCACAATGTTTGACCACAGGCACCGCCCACTAACTTTACGACGATATCACGTTGCCAGGGGCAACACGGCGGTAAAGCTCGGGTATCGTCGCCGCCCGGACATATCGATTCCACATATATCCCCGGCGCATCGCACTATCGGCTCCTTCCATCTATGGGGTGTGTGTGTGTGGGGAGGGATTACAAGAAAATAATCGATATTGCCCGCCAAATTCTGGATGTTGTCATAAACGAGGTCTAGGCCGAGCGAATTCAATTTTATTTATGACCCCCCCCCCACTCCCCCGCCCCCCCCCGCCATCAAACCAGAGTATCTACAATCACAATCACTGCTATAAACAATCTTCCAACCTAGATCTGCAATTATTATTAGACAACACCGTGAATGAAATAATCGGAAACATCTTTATAGAGGATAATTCACTGACCTGAATGAAGTTGTATCGGTTCCTTTAATCAGTTTGTGTTAGAGTTCTATTACTATTAGTTTTATCAAAAATATGTTGTACAGTTGTATCAGTCAGTTGTATCAGTCTTATCAAACAGTTCGTTGTCAAATTGTATCAGCCAGATGTATCAGCCTGTTGAATCCGTCCAAGCGTATCAGCCAGTTGTATCAGCCAGTTAAATCAGCCAGTTGTATCAGCCAGTTGTATCAGCCAGTTGTATCAGCCAGTTGTATCAGCCAGCTGTAAAACCCACTTGTATCATCCAATTGTATCAGCCAGCTGTATAACCCAGTTGTATCAGCCAGTTATATCAGTCAGTTGTATCAGCCAGTTATATCAGCCAGTTGTATCGGCCAGCTGTATAAACCAGCTGTATCGGCCAGTTGTCTATCCCAGGTGAATCATTCAGTTGTATCGGCCAGTTGTATCAGCCAGTTGTATCGGCCAGCTGTATAAACCAGCTGTATCGGCCAGTTGTCTATTCCAGGTGAATCATTCAGTTGTATCGGCCAGTTTTATCCGCCATGTGCCGCCCCTAATAGAATGCCGCCCGGGTGTTTTGCACCCGCTTGTATTGCGCGACGATGTAGACAATCTATATTATAAACTTCATGCACATACACCCTACAGGAACAACCCACTACGTAAACGCTTACATCTATACAGTACACTAGTACATCCTTTTCTCTTAACAGACATATGCCACTCCAACCTGGTTTTAACAAAAACTATCACCGTTAACAATTTCCACAAACTATACACTTAAACTCGGTTTTACAATTATTGCAATCATGTACTAAGAGGCAGTTACCAACTCCATGTTGATGTCATTAAAAAAAAAAAGATACAGTTAATGATTATAATTCTCTCCTGAAGATGAAGTCACAAGTGGGTTGGTGGTGTGCTAGCAGAGGGAGGGGCTAGTCTAGCATATTACTCCAATTGCTGCCAGTAGTTATTTATAGCATACGCATTACGTTTGAGTGTAAGTGTTGGGTATTTTTTATGTATATAATTTATTTCATTTAAAATATTTTGTGCTCAATAAAACAGATTTATACAGGGATGAGCAATATGAGTCTCTCTTCCATTTTATTTTTATTTTTGGGGATGGGGTGGGGTGTGGGGGGGGCGTTTGTGTAATAGTTCCTAGTGGTGGCGGAGGGAGGGTGTATCCCCTAATATGCCATGTTGTTTAGGTTATGTTTCATTACTTTCTATTATGCCAAAAAAAAAAGTGAATAATGTATTCGGCTATCCAACTTAATGCTGCCAAAATTCTGTAAACGTTTTTAATTTAATTTTTCATTTATAGTACCGACTTACTTTGAGACTACGCACACTGTCATGCCGCCTCCCTCTCCATAACCTAAAAAACTGGCAACTCTCCATTGCTCCACCCGACTGTCTATTGGTAGGTCACGGGGCCTATGACGAATGTTCAAGTGGCCTCCCTTACTATTGGCCTGGTGGTGTGAACAAATAGAACTACAAGTATACACTTAGATTGGCCTGGTGCTGTGAACAAATAGAACTACAAGTATACACTTAGATTGGCCTGGTGCTGTGAACAAATAGAACTACAAGTATACACTTAGATTGGCCTGGTGCTGTGAACAAATAGAACTACAAGTATACACTTAGATTGGCCTGGTGCTGTGAACAAATAGAACTACAAGTATACACTTAGATTGGCCTGGTGCTGTGAACAAATAGACCTACAAGTATACACTTTGAAGAAAATTAAAATAAAAAGACCAACTGGAACCCCAGACATAAAGGTTCCCTGGGCTACGCCTACTGTGCCCATCCAAAAAGAACGATTCTGTGAGAAATAAATATTAGAAGTCAGATATATCTTGGCCCCAAAATCCCAGTTTAGCCCCAAATATTTCTGTAGCCTCAAAATATATCGGGAGGACTCTGCCTTGGTCCGAAATATTTATGTTGGCCATGAATATCTCTGTCGTTCCCAAATATCACTATTGGCTCCAAATATCTACGTAGGCTCTAAATATCTGTGGCCCAAAATATGTCTGTTGGTTTCAAATATCTCTTTTGGTTTCAAATATCTCTGTTGGTTTCTCTCTTGAACCCCCACCCCCCTCCCTACCTCAGTCATGACGACGGTACTGATGGTGTGGTACTCAGAAGGAAACTACAACAACCGTTTTCGTATACGCTTCATTAGAATCAACAGATAGACACAATCTCATAACCACTAGAACTTGTAATGATTATAGCAATAAACATATGACAACCAAGCCTTGATCTGATGACATGAATTTTTGCCAGACGTTTGTAACGAAAACCGCCGAAACTCAAAAAAGAAACTCACCGAAAACCCGCCAAAATGGGTAAAAATTAAAAGAAATAACAACATTTACTCTGATTAGTATATTTTATGAATGATTTTAATATTTAGTGTATAAAACGTTGAAACCGCCGCCAACCCGCCTTTGAGTTACAACCCCCGCGATGCATGAAAACACCGCCCAAACTGGCTAGAAGCTCACCATTCCTGCAGTACTAAATGGCCATGATTCAGCTAGCCATGTTTCTGTGGTATATACAATAGCGACCGCTGTTACCTTCTCCTTGATGACAACGCCCACATGCAGAATACACACAACCCCCCCCCCCCAATCTGCTCTCCCCCCCCCAACCCACAAAGATGTACATACAACATGTCTAACAGACACAGCCTCCCTCACATGACAACATGGCCGCTCGTCTGCACATCGCAAGGAAATGTTAATCAAATCTGGCAAACTTTGCCGATAATAGCCAGATTCTCATCCAATCCATCTTTATATTTTTTTTTAAACTTTTTTCTTTCGCTTCACTTGTACAGTGATTCTCAAAAGTGTGTGGGTCGAGCACTGACTTGAAGAGGTTCGCTAACAACTATTGAGAATGACTTCATTCAGAATGTATACAATTATTGTTTCCTTTCATTATCTTTATCCCCCTTTTTTTTTTCTTTCTTTCTTCGCAAATGACGAACCATTTTAATTGTTGGGTCGTGACAAGCAAACGTTTGAGAGCCCCTTCACTGGATGATAAAAACTGGCCATGACCACTGCCAGGATGGACCGAGCACAACATTTATTTAGATTTTTTAAACTACTTCCACCCCCCCTCCTTTCCCCTGCAAACTAAACGGACCCACTCCACTGTCCCATACAAGTGTCCATCTCCTCAATCAATCTGAAATGTTGGCGTAGATCAATATTGTTAACTGCATATCATTATAATTATCATTGTGCTTAATCGATGTATATATTTATTATATGTTCTATCCATCTACCCATACACAAACAAGCCATCGGTCTATCTATCTATCTATCTATCTATCTATCTATCTATCTATCTATCTATCTATCTATCTATCTATCTATCTATCTATCTATCTATCTATCTATCTATCTATCTATCTATCTATCTATCTATCTATCTATCTATCTATCTATCTATCTATCTATCTATCTATCTATCTATCTATCTATCTATCTATCTATCTATCTATCTATCTATCTATCTATCTATCTATCTATCTATCTATCTATCTATCTATCTATCTATCTATCTATCTATCTATCTATCTATCTATCTATCTATCTATCTATCTATCTATATGCCTGCATGCCTGTCTATCTCTCTCATTCTCTCTCTCACTATATATATATATATATAGCCAAGGGGAGGGAAACGTTCATATTCTGAGAATGTAGAGGGAGAGTACTGAGACATTACCTGGACTTCACTCAATGAATGTTTTTGTGAGCCACGAGGAGAGTAAGACGTATTCACGGACTTAATGAATTTTACGGCCCTGTGGATGATAAATGACCGCTGGTCAGACATTTATGGTTTTGTCAGTATGGTTCAAGTTGGATTGTCGCCCTTTGCTGAGTGGGCAGAAGAAGTGGCTTGAACTGCCGCGAGCAAGCACAAAACGGTTCCTTTGTGTGTGAGTTTTACGTCATCATTGGACAGGTCATTATGGAAGCAAATCTTGAAGAACAAACAACAACAACAATTAAAAATAATATTAATAATAGCACCACTACAGCGGTATTAGAGTATCGGTTGACTAAATTGTTACATACCAGTAACACGTTGAGTTTCTTCGTACAAACAAGTCGTAATAATATATTTCAATAATCGAATATCTTAAATAAACAATAATAATCAATGTTCTCTATTCGTGGAGGTCATCTAAAAAAACTTCTTATTGAAATGTTATTAAACAATAATTTATGCATGAAATTAATTACACAGGAATCAAATTGATTTTGACATTAACATTCTTCCTTACTCCTATTATTTATTTTAAAATCGTATGCACATAAAACATTGAACTAACGCAAATATCAGTTTCTCCTATAAGTGGCTACAGGCTGTACAATCAAACGGTAATTAGTTTAAAAAAGTCTTTCTCTTTTTCTAACCTGCCTACATCATACATCGTCTGATACCCCCTATTCCTTGTGACGTTAATTACCAATTCTTTGATCGACGCATAACATGTTGGAAGATAATCCGGGCTTAACACTTTCAAACATTTTTAGATAATCCCCATCCATAATACCTCAACATGCGCCAGTCAAAAGTAATTCATCGCTTTAACGTCCCAGTGATATTACTCACTTCCATAACCTCCGTTTCTGCTATTATATCCCGGGGGATTAAAGATTAAAGGTAGGTGCTAATCCTACGCACCTGCCCCAGGGCGTCAAGGTGCGAAAGAAAATACATTTAGACCTGTTACACCTGTAGTGGAAATCATAATTTAGACCTGTTACACCTGTAGTGGAAATCATAATTTAGACCTGTTACACCTGTAGTGGAAATCATAATTTAGACCTGTTACACCTGTAGTGGAAATCATAATTTAGACCTGTTACACCTGTAGTGGAAATCATAATAATTTGTATTTGGTTACACTGGGTAACACGCGACCGAGTTATGCAATAATTGCACACCGCTTCTTTTTTATTATCCGCATCCATTAACTCAGCGGCGTACCTAACGTGCGTTGGTGGGTGCGATACACCCCCGGATACCATTTTACAACAGGTGCAGCAGTATTTGACCTCAATTCAATGCCCATCTAGGACGACTTGGAACTGAAAATATTCAATTAAGGTCAGTTGATTCACGGGGCGAAATGTGAAAACGCCCTCGGTTACCGCATACAGAAAGCAGCTGCCCCCAACCCCAGAGCCATTTTTTTTAGGTTAGTATAAAACAAGTTATGATGTTTTTATACCCTGATATCAGCTACGGAAGGGGGGGATCGGTTTAATGAAAATTTTTTTTTAATAATTGAGAGAAAGGGGAAAACTTAGGAAGAGAGACGATTGCTTAAATTTATTGTGCAATGTTTTTAACTAATCACAATAAAAATACAATTTTATTAAGAGAAAAAACGAAATATTTAGAGGGATATACAGATTATCGAAAAGTTGATTTTTTTGTTGAACTTTCCTTTAAACATTTCGCATCTGATTTCTCGTGATTTTTTTAAAATATTGATCTATACAAAGGCCTGTCTTGTTTCAGAATTAAAAATAAACAGATCAGAAAAATCAATATGCCTGTTTGGGGTGCGTGTGTGTGTGTGTGTCGAATGGGGGTTATTGTTTGATGTAGACTAGGGACACGGTTGTACCCAGACCGAAAAATGTCATCATTGACCCGGAAGTTGACAAAGTGATGGTCAGAACGCATGACGTGTTACATCTCCGTTCACTGAATGATGCCATTTTTCAGTTTGAGAGATGCAAGGAACAAGCTCTGGTCTTGTGAATGTAATGTTTTAGAATTTCACGCTAAACCTACAACATAAAGTGTGTCTTGTGAATTTAATGTTTTAGAATTTCACGCTAAACCTACAACATAAAGTGCAAACAGGCAAGAGAATAAAAATATAGGCTTTTCTTCTTTTATTTGGCTTCACAAACAACATTGTGTAAAAAACTTGGCCAATGTGTTTATCTCGCTCGACGTTTGATAGAGGCACACTTGAATCGACTGATACATTAAAAGAAAAATCCTTCTTGAAGTTCTTCACTATAAATTATTTATAAAGGGTGTGAATTTAGTGAGAATTTAGTGAGAATTTAGTGAGAGTTTAGTGAGAATTCAGTGAGAATTTAGTGAGAGTTTAGTGAGAATTTAGTGAGAGTTTATTGAGAATTTAGTGAGAGTTTAGTGAGAGTTTAGTGAGAATTTAGTGAGAGTTTAGTGAGAATTTAGTGAGAATTTAGTGAGAATTTAGTGAGAGTTTAGTGAGAATTTAGTGAGAGTTTAGTGAGAATTTAGTGAGAATTTAGTGAGAGTTTAGTGAGAATTTAGTGAGAATTTAGTGAGAGTTTAGTGGGATTTAGTGAGAATTTAGTGAGAATTTAGTTTTTCTCTTCAATCTTCGACCAGACACTCTTTTTGGTTTTCTCTTTTAAACTTAATGATTAAAAAATAACTTATCTGAACGAACCATAAGACATAAAGGAATTATTTTGTTTTGTTAAAGCAATTATTTTGTATTGTTCCAATGCAACATCCCATAATTACCAACAGCCAAGTTTTTATAATCGCTGGCACAAAAACACCAGTCGTGGAATTCGTTTTTTTTTTCCCCCGGATTTCTCATTTCAACATTTATGGTGTTTTACACTCATGTCAAATATTTATTTAGCCTAAATAAAATATGATATATTATTTTTAATGTAATTTCATTCATCGGGCAGGTTTAAACTTTCTTGACACAACGTAAACAAAGGATAAATGTATGATACATGGGAAATCAACGCGCAGCGTACCTGTAAGGACATAGGCAGACATAGATAATTAGACAGACACATTGTTAGATAGTTATATAGATAGACAATTAATTATTGTATTAATGTAGATGTTAGAGGGAATTCCCTGTAGTACGGTGACGCACCTAATGAACGGGTTATTGAACGGGGGAAAGAAAAGGAAGAAAACACACAGACGGTTGGCGAGGAAAGAGATAGAACATTGTTTGGGTTATTTTTGTTTTGTTTTAAGTTTGAAGAAGGAAGGAACGGAGGAGCTAGGAAGAAGTATTTATTGTATTAAAAGAACGGACAACTGGTATTTATCGTAGAGACATGATTTAATGGTTAATGTTCATTATTGAATAACTAGTTCTTATGATTATTCAATAAAGTGATTTCGAGTTAAAAACTGGAGGTGTTATGAACTTGTATAAGTTGTGCAGTTAAAGAAAGTAATTAAAAAATAAATATATAAAAGAGACCACCGCATCCATACCCTGACAATTTGGTGTGGAAAGGTGATGTAAGGACATAGACAGACATAGATAATTAGACAGACACATTGTTAGATAGTTATATAGATAGACAATTAATTATTGTATTAATGTAGATGTTAGAGGGAATTCCCTGTAGTACGGTGACGCACCTAATGAACGGGTTATTGAACGGGGGAAAGAAAAGGAAGAAAACACACAGACGGTTGACGAGGAAAGAGATAGAACATTGTTTGGGTTATTTTTGTTTTGTTTTAAGTTTGAAGAAGGAAGGAACGGAGGAGCTAGGAAGAAGTATTTATTGTATTAAAAGAACGGACAACTGGTATTTATCGTAGAGACATGATTTAATGGTTAATGTTCATTATTGAATAACTAGTTCTTATGATTATTCAATAAAGTGATTTCGAGTTAAAAACTGGAGGTGTTATGAACTTGTATAAGTTGTGCAGTTAAAGAAAGTAATTAAAAAATAAATATATAAAAGAGACCTCCGCATCCATACCCTGACAGTATCTCGTAATGCAATACCCACACCTGCGATCATTATTGAAATGAAGAATTTATTTTTGCCTCCTTAAGACAATATAAGGTGCCCTAAAGTCATGGCCCCAATGAAGGGATTCAGCATTGCCGCCTTCCAGGGGCGGCTTAGGTCGTGTGTTATATGAAGGGGGCCTAGGTCGTGTGTTATATTAAGGGGGCCTAGGTGGAGTGTTATATGAAGGGGGCCTAGGTCGTGTGTTATATTAAGGGGGCCTAGGTCGTGTGTTATATTAAGGGGGCCTAGGTCGTGTGTTATAATAAGGGGGCCTAGGTCGAGTGTTTTATGAAGGGGGCCTAGTTCGTGTGTTATATCAAGGGGGCCTAGGTCGTGTGTTATATTAAGGGGGCCTAGGTCGTGTGTTATATTAAGAGGGCCTAGGTCGTGTGTTATATTAAGGTGGCCTAGGTCGTGTGTTATATTAAGGGGGCCTAGGTCGTGTGTTATATGAAGGGGGCCTAGGTCGAGTGTTATATTAAGGGGGGCTAGGTCAAGTGTCACATGAGGGGCCAGTTGAAGGCGTTTAGTTTCGAAACTGTTAGGTAACAAAAGCCAAATCTCCAAAATGCGGGACCCTTCCTTAGTAACGGGAATGGTGTGTAGGTCGGCCCAACCGCCACCCGCTACGGAGGGTTAGGGTAGTCGGGTCAACAAGGAAAAGGTTTGTGCACCTTGACCACAAGACGGATTTAAATCTTCTAGTACTGTAGTAGTGTAAGATTGTATAGCGATTTTCCCCCCTCTTCTTAACCATAACCTGCTGGTGTAGCGCAATATCGCTCTGATATACGACTGACCTGTTGCGATGGACACTAAGAGTGACCACCTGGGAGGGGGGGGCTATATTATTATAAAAGTCACTGTGAGGATGATACTTTTATCTTTTAAGTACCTATAAATCTTAAATGTGGATTTCATCCCCACCCACAGCCGAGGGTGCAATGACTCCGGAGGCACCAAGGGAGAATTTTCACCAGGACCTTAAAAAAAAAAAATAAAATCCAGTGGTTTTCAATTGAGATCAAACGCATAACTCACACGTGGACAGTGGACCAGGGCTGGCACTAGGCTGATTTGACCGAGTTTCTCCAAATTGGGCCCCGCATCTGGTAGGAGCCCCGCAATTTACATTTAATTAAAATAGTAATAGTTGTTATTGTAAAAAAAAAAATTAGTAGAGGGGCCTCGCAAACATCCGTTACATTGGGCCCCCCGCAGATCGTAATGCCGGCCCTGCAGTGGGCGTTTTACTCCGCACGACCAGCAGTTCCCTTAGTGGACAGCGGTCAATAAAACTGGTGGAGTTTACCGGCATCCAACTGACGACCTTTGAATACAATTAGTGACAGATGCCATAACCCCACGTGTCATGTGTCATCTGTCACAACGCCTACCAGATGTCACCATGCCCCAACTGTCAACCCAAAAGGTCTAAACGTTGGCAAATTGGAGAGGAAACTGACATGGAAGTGTGTGTGTGTGTGGGTGGGTGGGGCGGGGGTTGGTGTTAGGGCGGAAGAATGTGACACAAAATGGTCGTATTCCTTGACCCGCCCACCCCCCCCCACCCCCCTGTGTATGTCTGCATGGTCAGCAGCGTAAATTGAAGTTAGCGGGCACCCAGGGGGCCCCGTTCCTGTGAAGATAAATAGTAAAGTGTTGGAGATGCCGCCCTTGAGATGGAGGCCAATCAGATGCCTGGGTGGACGCTCCCTGCTCCATCCATAATTAAGCCAATGTGTGTGTGTGTGTGTGTGTTTGTGTATTTTTGTTTGATTTGAAACACAGAAAAAAAAGACATAACCGCATCCCACCTAAAAAACAAAACAAACAAACATAAAACAGACAAATTCTCTACAACAAATATGTCAACTCATTTCATTCACCCCCCCTCCCTCTCCCTCTCTCTCTCTCTCTCTCTCTCTCTCTCTCTATCTCTCTCTCTATCACACACACACACACACACACACACACACACACAGACTAAGTTGTACATTATTTACTACATTTCCAACTGCATTATTTCTTTTCGTTTGTAATCATTTATTATGTTTAGAACTTCAGTTTATGTTTGTTTTTTGTCTTTCGAAACAAATTTCAAGGCCACAACGTTAACAGAGTTTTGTTTGCAGAGTTTTTACATCGGTGACCGTAGTTTCCGCTAAATAGATGTAACAAATAATTGATTCTTGTAGATAACGATATTATAAAATATATTTGATTTTGTGAAGCTTTTAATACAATTTAAAACGATACAACAACAACAACAAAAAATAATTATTGGAATAGATCTATCTTTAGAAACACAAAAAAAAAAAAAAATACATTCAAGGGAAATAACAAGCGATAATTTTATACTTCAATTGGTTGACATAAATGTAAATAAAATTGAGAGCCTGAAAGGTTAAAGGTCAGGGTGGGTGGGGCCAGACCGCATGACAGCTGTCGCCAAGTTTCTGGAGAACCGGAAACGAAGTAATTCAAATTGTTTTAAGGTTTGGCCAATGTTACTGAAAGGTCACATTGGCCGTGAGGGAAAAAGTTGGGGGGGGGGGGGGAGAGGGCGCTTTTATAATAATCCTCCCTCACCCCCACCCCTTCGCTTTCCCCAAAGAAAACTCAAAATTTAAATGGAACATTAAAAACAAAAAAAAAAAAAATAAGCTGTGAGTCACAAGTGAATGTGGTGAGTTCAAAACACGTGTGCTAAGTACTAGTAAGTCTTATGTACTGAGTACCACAAACGTCATATGTGTTGAGTGCAAGTAGGTCTTATGTGCTGAGTACCACACACGTCATATGTGTTGAGTGCAAGTAAGTCTTATGTACTGAGTACCACACACGTCCAAAGTGTTGAGTGCAAGCAAGTCTTATGTACTGAGTACCACACACGTCAGATGTGTTGAGTACAAGTGAGTCAAGTCTAACTGTACTCAATGCTGCTACAGAGAAATATCTGACACCATCGATCGATAAAGCAAAATCAAGTTTTCTTTCCCGGTCACGTGGTATGATGTCCATAAAAGTACTCGCCATTATGACCAAAACCTGGTCTCATGTTTCAATTCTGATTGAATGCAATTGTTGGTCATACACAGTACCACACACATATATAGCTATATGTCAAAATATTACACAAGTATAGTTGTGTACACAATAATACACAAATATATAGTAGTGTACAATATTACACATGTATAGCTGTTTATACAGTGCTATACAAATATATTGTAGTGTATAATATTACACAAGTATAGTTGTGTACACAGTGCTATACCAATATATAGATGTTTACAACATAAAATGTGCTACAATTTTTTTCTAAAGTGTTTCATTTCTCGTAGAAAAATAAAATGTTGTTTCAATAAAATGTTTACATTTTGTTTCGTGTTGATAGTAAAACTGTCTAAATGAAGAACATTCACATGCTGTATTCATGTAAAATTGTATCTATATGCTCATAGGTAATAACAATAACACTGGTAAACAGTGATTTCGTTGCCTGTGATATTTGAATCATTTTATACAAAGTCAACCATGCTGATTTAGAATATGTAAGTGCTTTTGCTAGATTGGCTCTATTTTACGAGATAATTAAAATTAATTAAATAATGTATGCACCGTGTTTGGAATTTGTCAAGAATTGCATGAAGTATAATAGTATACTAACAAAAAGTAGTGAAACTGTTAATAGTCATGCAGAAATATGTTCAAAAATATGTGTAATAGTGTTATAGAAGAAAACATTTTCATTTGAAAAACTAATTATGTCTAATTAATTAATATGTTAATTGTCTATAGTAATGCATTAGCAAATCGCTATTTGCTCGACTTCCTTTTGTATGTGTCGTTGGTGCAATTGTGCTGGAGGCTCCAACAGTAGTCAGCCATCATATGTATGTCCCATCTTCCTTGATATCTCTCCTCCATCACCATCATATCCTGATGGAACCTCTCGCCTTGTTCCTCACTGAAGTCCCCAAGGTTACCTGGAAATTTGTCTAAAGCCTTAACAAATTGTTTCATTAAACCTAATTTGATATAAAGCGGTGGGAGAATGATCTTATTTTTGTCTACAGTCATGGTTTCCCTTGCAGGCCATGTTACTCTTGTCCAATGATCTTTCTTTGCCCTGCTATCCCAAAGGCACATGAAGCATGGGTATTTTGTGTATCCTGACTGCTGCCCAAGCAAGAAGTTTACCATTTTTAGATCGACACAAATTGACCACTGATGCTCATAATAACGGACTTTCTGCAATACTGTTTTGATATTCTCATACTCTTCTTTAAGTGTTGTTGAGTGAGCAATGGGAAGATGCATATCGGTTACCATTGTGTAACAGAACACATTTCAAGCTTGTGATGGAACTGTCTGTTAAAAAGACGCCAGTCTTCTTGAATGGTAGTCTTGTAGTCCCATTTTGGAGCTTTGGAAGTCCAGGGATGTCTATTACAGTAAACTTAAATATTGAAGAAGAAAATCTTCTCTTTTCCTGATAAATGTTATTTAAACTTCTGGTTTGAGAAAATTTCTTTCATTGAGCCTGGACACTAAAAGCTCAGATGCTTGCTTGGACAGATTTAGGTCTCGTATTAGGTTATTGAGTTCTTCTGGCTGAATGGTTGAGGTGTTGAAGAACTTCCTTCATAATCTCTTCCACTGTTTTCACCTCCCAAAACTCCAGATCTTGCCCCTCGTCGGAGTCTGATGGTGAAAGTTCTAATAATCCAGTAAACACTGGTATAGGAACTTCACTGCTATGTGGAATTGGTCTCATTGCAGATTGAAGATCAGGATAACCCCACTTAGATTTCTTGTGGCGATTGAAGCCTTTAACATTCACAATACAAAAATAACAATCACCAAAATGGTCTTTTCGGCTCTCGCCATATCATTTGTACACCGAAACTTAGACTTTTCTTCTCACTATTTGTCCACTGCCGTAGGCTCTCCACGCAGTTTTTCAGACCTTATGGGGAACCCAAGACTTGTCTTGGTCTTCCAGCTTCACACCGAAATAAGCCATATATGCCTGCTACACAAAGTCAGTTATATTTCTTCTTTGCTTTTCAATCATGTATTCTCCACAGATGTAACAGAATACATTCGGATTATTTTTGCAGCATCTTCATGATGAACTCATGATGTCTTTAGAAAGCAGCTATAAAAGAGAAAAAAATAAACCAAGTTATAACTTGGTATAGTTAAATAAAACAACAGACACCAAACGTATTGCATTTGTTTTACACAAAGGGTACAATCATATTTTCAAGATTGTCCAATATCTCAGAAACTAGAGCCAATTCAGCAAAAGCAGTGGCAGTTTTGAAATCAGCACCCATGAATTGCTATAAATTCATTCAAATATTCTTGGCAATTCGAAAAGAAATTTTTTTTGTTGAGCTGTGTAATTAGTGAAATAATAAATAACTGATCTATATCTGTGCACAATAACGCGCTAAATCTTTTCAAAATCAATTCCTTATTTTTTTAATTTATAAAACCTACATGATGAAATAAGGAAATCTGTGCAATGAAAGTGTTCATGATATAAAACATAACATGAACTGAAATTCAAATAGACACATGCATTAAGAAACGTTTGTTTATAAAAGTATACATTACATTGTAAGATTCATAACATACAATAATAAAAAGATTGTTTGTTCAACATTGTTCATCAACTCGGTGTACGGTTACATAATTTAATCTGCAAGTGTATTATATACATTGATGGGCATTTACATATTTACTAGCTGCACTCTGCAAAACCTTTGCATAGAGCTATATCCACCTTATGCTTGATCGATACGCTAGGTTATTTTTGGTTTCGGGCAGATCCGATATTTTTATGATTGTATTTTAAACTGGAATACTGTTGTACTAATTCTTTACTTTCGATTTAACGCAGAACCCAAATACCTTTTATATATATATATTATGTTTCCACTAGTGATTAGTTGTTCTTTACCTTAATACATACTCAATTCAATCATTTACACTCCATTTTCAGAGCTGGAGGAACTTTGGTGATTCAACTTAAAACTGACTGGAACAATCTATTTAGGACATGAACAAACACAAACACAAGCAACAGTTTGTTTATTTATTTATTTAAGTTCCACAAGTGGCTAGGACATTTTAAAGGGCGATAATAAATCTAGGATCTCGCACCACATTTCAAAATGTACGCGTCAGTGTGCCTAGTTAAGCTCGGCTTCGCAGCAACGCGTACCTATCTAACAACAGAACGCACGAATATTTCGCTGAATGAGGCCTATATTCCATGTTGACAGCTATGTTATGTTTATTTCAGCTGGTACGGGTCTGTATGGGTGGGGAATTGGTGGGTATGGAAAAGCCTTTGACGGGAGTGGGTTGTAACTATTCGAAGAAGTGTGCAGCTCTGTATAATCTTTCCTTCAAAAGGTGTTCAATTTCTTGTTACACGCACATCCTATGGAATATATATAAGGAGCATTGATAAAGGGTGGGAGGGGGGGGGCTTGTCAACTGGCTCGACTGTTCATTAAAAAGGTTCTGCACCACACACACACACAAACACAGACACTTCATTTTAAGACTCACTGAGTCCATCAACAGGCTCAATGTCGCAGTGAAACGACCGTTGGTCTTCTAATCATTGGGTTTTAGCGCCACTTAGCCCCCCCCCCACCCCCACCTCATATTTGATGTATGTGGCCCCAGGAACTGGTTAACATATGGATGATGAACTTTTTTACCCTATATAGAAATGTGGGGGGTCGATATGAGAGTTGAAAGACATCTTTTTGAATATGGGTCAGCTGAAGATTGGTCACTCCTCACCTCTTGCTATAAAATGGGTCGTTCCCTATTTCGCGAGATGGGTCACTCCTCATGTTGTAAGTAAAAGCGTGCACTCCTCATGTTGTAAGTAAAACGGTGCACTCCTCATGTTGTAAGTAAAAGGGTGCACTCCTCATGTTGTAAGTAAAACGGTGCACTTCTCATGTTGTAAGTAAAACGGTGCACTCCTCATGTTGTAAGTAAAACGGTGCACTCCTCATGTTGTAAGTAAAACGGTGCACTCCTCATGTTGTAAGTAAAACGGTGCACTCCTCATGTTGTAAGTAAAACGGTGCACTCCTCATGGTGTAAGTAAAAGGGTGCACTCCTCATGTTGTAAGTAAAACGGTGCACTCCTCATGTTGTAAGTAAAAGGGTGCACTCCTCATGTTGTAAGTAAAAGGGTGCACTCCTCATGTTGTAAGTAAAACGGGGCACTCCTCCAGCTATAACAGGGCTACCTTTCATGTTATACAACAAAAGCAGCTATTCATTTTGAAATAGAGGGACATAACTTATACTTTATAACAAGGGCCACACTCTACTGTTGAAGAAGGGCCCACCTCACCACTGGGGTAGTAGAGGCATCACTCAGCCTCGCGCGGAGGACTCCCACTCCCCCTCCCCCCTCCACGATATCGGCTGTTAACCTGTTTTAACCATGAGTACCCGCGTAACCCGACAGGAAGCTGTCACTGCCACAGGGCCCGACGGACACTGCCACAGAATGATTCCTCTAATTGGATGTCAATACTGGAGAACAACTGCCTACATTTCCTGGTCTGTAATACCCGAGTTAAGGTCAAGGTGAACACAAATCTAGGTTTGGTCTTGATGTTCCATTGTTGAGGTCCAAACGTTTCTGACTTATTGATAACATATTTCCTGTATGAATATCTTATCATTCACTGTAATAAAACCTGCAGTAGTAAAACACTATTATTTCTCATTCACTCTATCTCAGTTCTCACGGCCACTTCTGTATTGTGTATTCAATATGCAACGAGACTTGAATGTAAATAAACTGAGAAGTGACTGACATCCCCCTGCATCCATGTATGTATATATATATATATATATATATATATATATATATATATATATATATATATTATAAACGGCCCATAACAAACGCGACGTGAATGTGGCTTATCGAACGTTGCTTGATTGATGCAAGGGAATGCATTCAAGAACTTCTCCGCGACTTGAGAAATTTTCTGGACTGTTCCCAAGTCTTGAAAAGCGAATAATTAAGTCTGAGATCAAAGATAGATTTAGGAAATTGTCCCGTGCATTCTACACTTTACATAAAGGGTGATATTTTGGGATATAGATTTACTCAAACTCTATATCTATACACTCTAGACTTAGCTTTGGAAAGAAGAAAAGCTAAAAAAAAATGCGAAGACTATTTTTAAATCTATTGATGATTATATGAATTTTGTAATATTTGTCAGTGATGCACCAAAAAAGAAAATGCTGATAATTCAATTAAAACCAAGAGTTAACATTCAGTAATTTAAGTGTTTATTTTGTTTGTAATTTTTTATATTGTTTGTTTTGATGAATTTTTTCTTGTGTGAACATGCTTTCATTTATGTAAACAATGTTTGCTAGCTGTTTTTAATTCGTTTTTTTTTAAAATTCATCATTATTTATGACGTCCATGGACAGGTTTAATGGAAATGTTAAAGATTTGATTTTGTTTCTTAAGTGGGCTTTTCACCTAATTTTCATAATTATAATATATATATTATTTCATAATATATATATATATATATATATATATATATATATATATATATATACTTATAAGACGCATTCGTTGTCTGTCTGTCTGTCTGTCTGTCATTCTGTCTGTTCCCTTATAACTCAAGATCCAGACAAACAAATATCGTGAAATTTGTTACACATACACATAATTACATGGGGAAGGTTATAGGACAGGTTTCGTTTCATATCGATGGGTAGTTTAATTGTTATTATTTTTTTTTTATTTTAGTATTTTACTAGTATTGATGTTTTTTCATGCTCTCTGATGTGTACAGTTTGAGGAAGGTAAAGGAATGAAGAAGGATTTTAGAAGAAGTGTGAAACCATAATAATAAGTATATATATGTATATATATATATATATATATATATATATATATATAGAGAGAGAGAGAGAGAGGGGAGGGGAGAGAGATAAAGAGAGAGAGAGATAAAGAGAGAGAGAGAGGGGGGGGCAGGGGAGAGAGAGAGAAGGAGGGTAGGAGGGAGGGAGGGCGGGAGGGGGAGAGAGGAGGGAGGGGGGTGGACAGGGGGAGAAAAGGAGGGGGAGAGAGGGGAGATGGGAGAGGGAGTAGGGGGAGAGGGAGCAGGGGGGAGAGGCAGAGAGAAAGGAAGGGAGGGAGAGAGGGGGTAGGGAGGAAGAGAGGGAGGGAGGGAGAGAGGGAGGGAGAGAGATAAAAAGTGAGGGGGGCAGGGGAGGGAGAGAGAGGGGAATGAGGGAGGGGGAAGGGGGAGAGAGGGGGGAGAGAGAGGTGGAAAGGGGGAGGGGGGAGAAAGGAGGGGGAGAGGGGTTAGGGAGGGAGAGAGAGGGGAGGGAAGAAGAGAGGGAGAGGATGGGAGATATTGGAGGAAGAGATAAAGAGAAAGAGGGGGCAGGGAGGGAGAGAGAGGGAAGGAGGAGGGAGGAGGATGGACGGGGGGAGAGAGGGAGAGGGGAGAGAGGGAGATGGGAGAGGGACGGAGAGAGATTTGTGAGAGGGAGGGAGGGAGAAAGGGAGGGAGGGGAAGGGAGGGAGAGAGAGAGAGGAAGGGAGAGAGGGGGTAGGGAGAAAACAGAAGGTAAACAGAAAACCTTATTTTAAACCCGGGCAAAGCCGGGTACTTGCAACTAGTATACTTATAAGACGCATTTGTTGTCTGTCTGTCTGTCTGTCATTCTGTCTGTTCCCTTATAACTCAAGATCCAGACAAACAAATAACGTGAAATTCGTTACACATACACATAATTACATGGGGAAGGTTATAGGACAGGTTTCGTTTCATATCGATGGGTAGTTTAATTGTAATTAATTTTTTTTTATTGTAGTATTTTACTATATTAAAGTAATCTCGACAGCGCCATAAATAAGAGAGAGAGAGAGAGAGAGAGAGAGAGAGAGAGAGAGAGAGAGAGAGAGAGAGAGAGAGAGAGAGAGAAAGAAATTTATTGACTGGTAAGGCATCATCTAGTATACGACTGACCAAATAGCAGTGTGATATAATCTGAGACCAGAAGTGACAAGACATACTTCTAAGCGAGTTGTAAAATTATCACCTACTTCCAGTAAAGGCAAATATGTTCTTGTTTGAATGTATAAACAATAGGTGGCTCAATGAGACTTTTAGAACTCTTTGAAGGTTTTAGTGTGGCTCTGACTGATCCAGTTGTTTCATATCATTTCATTGATTTGTTTTTTGTTTACAAATTGTTGATCAATTGACTATGGTGCGGATCTTTAGATTATTTCTTAAAAAAAAAAAAAAACCGACCTCATCACTCCTAGGAATAAACAATGGGGTGGTTGTGAGGTTGTGATCAATATGCATAGCAGGGGTTTGAATCCATCATTTTCAATGCCATCATAGTTCAACTTTTTAAGTGTTGTTTGGAGAAAATAGAGTCATGGCAAAAGCAATAATAGAAATCTAAATGAAGCGACTTTAGGGAAGTGCACAGTTACCCGACTTCTATTAGAACATACTGGGTTCTTAGACTTCACAGAAGGGTCGGGCCATGGGCAGACAACTGTACTGTGTATTTGAAATAATATACAGTGGACGTTACGTCACTGATGGGAACGAGTGGACAGGGGGCAGAACGGCGGGCCGGATCAAATAGCCTCACAGGCCGGAGCGGACCTTGATTCGCCCAAGTTTGCCTCACAGTTGAAAAGTGATACAAATTTCAATGGAGAAGTGATACACGTATCAAGAGAGAAGTGATACACGTGTCAATAGAGAAGTGATACACGTGTCAATAGAGAAGTGATACACGTGTCAATAGAGAAGTGATACACGTGTCAATAGATAAGTGATACACGTGTCAATAGAGAAGTGATACACGTGTCAATAGATAAGTGATACACGTGTGAATAGAGAAGTGATACACGTGTCAATAGATAAGTGATACACGTGTCAATAGAGAAGTGATACACGTGTCAATAGATAAGTGATACACGTGTCAATAGAGAAGTGATACACGTGTCAATAGAGAAGTGATACACGTGTCAATAGATAAGTGATACACGTGTCAATAGAGAAGTGATACATGTGTCAATAGAGAGGATGGGGGGTGGGGAGGTGTCAGCTGATCTAAACGTCGTAGGCAACGCCCATATCTATGGGAAGTAAACACAGCATTTCAAGGCCGAAGGTGATGAGGAGGAGGGGGGGTTGACGTCGGGAAACTAGAGGACGGGGCCGAATTAATTTCAAAACTCAGAACAATCTTAACAACAACAAAACACAAAACAAAAAAGTTTTCCCAGCTCTGGCAAAGTTTGAGATTGTCTTGTGTACACGACAAGTGATTGGTTCATTTCTGACATTAGTAAACAGTTATTTCTTTGTGTGTGTGTGTGTGTCAGTGTGTGTGTGGGTGGAATAGAGATGGATATAGAGACAGGAGATTGTCATTGGGTTGAATGTATGTGTGATTTCATGTGTGCGTCTGTGTGTGTGTGTCTGTAAACTAATTACCATTTCTTTTTTCCATTTCATGATGAAATCTTTTTTTTTTTAAATTAAAGATTTTTCGGTGGTTGTTTTTATTTTTGTCAAATAGTTACGTACAACTCTGGGAATAACGAGGGAGAAACGAGAACAGCAATAGCATACACTGCTATGGTACATCCATAATTGTAACAGCAGAAATCTGTTGTGTATACAAACACACACACATGTAATAAAACACATATAATGATACACACATTATAATACACACATATAATAACACACACACACATATATTAACAAACACATATAATAATGCACACATATAATAACACACACATGTAATAAAACACATATAATGATACACACATTATAATACACACATATAATAACACACACACACATATATATTAACAAACACATATAATAATACACACATATAATAACACACACATATATTAACCCACACATATAATAACACAGATATAATAACACAGATATAATAACACATACATATAATAACACACACATAATAATGCACAAATATAATAATACACACATATAATAACACACACATATAATAACAAACACATATAATAATACACACACATATAATAACAAACACATATAATAATACTCACATATACTAATACACACATATAATAACAAACACATATAATAACACACACATATAATAATACACACATATAATAACAAACACATATACTAATACACACATATAATAATACTCAAATATAATAAAACACACATATAGGCTAAGCGCTCATACTGAAGATACACAAAAACATACAAAGCCAACTCTTACACATCTTATACACCTGTATAAATAACACAATACATACGCAGGATTCACATACATAAACGATACATATTCATAAACATGCATAAACACACAAACATACACACACACACACCTACACACATGCACACACAAACATACACATACATACATATATACATACATACATATAAACATACACATACAGATAAATAAATACATACATATAAACATACACATACAGATAAATAAATACATACATATAAACACACACATACAGATAAATAAATACATACATACATACATATAAACATACACATACAGATAAATACATACATACATACATATAAACATACACATACAGATAAATAAATACATACATATAAACATACACATACAGATAAATAAATACATACATATATACATATAAACATACACATACAGATAAATAAATACATACATATAAACATACACATACAGATAAATAAATACATACATATAAACATACACATACAGATAAATAAATACATACATATAAACATACACATACAGATAAATAAATACATACATATATACATACACATACAGATAAATAAATACATACATATATACATACACATACAGATAAATAAATACATACATATATACATACACATACAGATAAATAAATACATACATTATACATACACATACAGATAAATAAATACATACATATATACATACACATACAAATAAATAAATACATACATATATACATACATATACAGATAAATAAATACATACATATATACATACACATACAGATAAATAAATACATACATTATACATACACATACAGATAAATAAATACATACATATATACATACACATACAAATAAATAAATACATACATATATACATACACATACAGATAAATAAATACATACATTATACAGGGCCCAGGGCCCTTATGGACAATCGCCCAGGGCCCTATTTTCCAAACAGGTCTTTCTGTTATATTTTTTTTTCTTAACAACCAAACAAACAAATAAAACAATTAAACAACAACAATCGCTTACAACGTGTCATCCTCTCTAATTCACTTCATGTTGTACATTAGACAAATTGTTTAAATCAAAATCCTCCATTTGACAACACGCGAGTCTGAAATTGATATTTTCAATCCAATCAAATTTTCCTAATGAGTGTAATCTAACACTTTACTCGCCGGCGGTATTTTTGTGTTTTTTTATAAAAAAAAAATAAATATTTCCATTGCAACTGTTGTTTCTTCTTTACTGCCAGGGATATATTCAGTCATTTCTATCAGTTGTAGTTATTGGGGGTGGCTGTGGGGGCGTATAGTGTGGGACTGTCGAGGGTTTGATCTTTTTAGAGAACAAAAGGATTTTTCAGTTCATGGCGAAGTTCTCTCTGTATGTCTCCCGTGGTGTCTCCTAGGCTGTCGCATCCGCGGATTATCTGGACAGGTATCTGTAATATTACAGATCAGATCTTCACAGAATATATGAAGTCACCGTAAAGATCATTTAATATCTTATCATATCAGACCCTTCAAATACAACTGGCGGATGTTTGTAGTGGCTCTACTATTCAGCTACTAAAAGGGTAGGCATTCTTTAGAAAGCAACAATTGTCTCACAATAGACGAAAGCAAAGCAGCACCGGTAACTAGTGTACTTGAAGATTTGATCTCGTGTCGCTCACTATGCTATTCGGGATGTCAACCACTCTGCCAACGGCGTATTTAGTCACTTCTTTGAACAATCAACTCAATGCCATTGGTGAATTTTTTAAAAATTGCGTGCAAAGATGTAATTTTTTTTTTTTTGGTTTAAAAATAAATGATGTATTGATGAATCTGAGTTGAAAATTTACATTTATGATCTTTTTTCTTTTTAGTTTGACGTGAACTAGTCGTTACATATACATTCATATAACACAAGGCACATCATTCATTCATTAACGGACAGTAGTTTGCATAAATGAAGTGTCCAGGTGACAAAAAAAAGCCGGCCACAGACAGACAGTCACACAGCAGCTACTAAAGCGAAGGCGTAGTTTTAAATTTTACACCACACACAACACACACATACACACAAATACACACACACACACACACGAATTTTCACCAGGGTTTTGAAACATGAAAACTGTGTTAGAAATACCAGTAATGAATATAATTATATTTTTAATGGGTTGAGATCACAGTAATTAATTAAGGTCTCTCTCTGTGAAGCATGGAGCATCTCGTCAGTGTTACACGGTGTGTCAGGTGCTTTTTTACATTCACGTAAAATTTATACGTTACACCAGATAATCTCAAAACATTTATTTCTTTGAGCACATGGACCAAATTTATAAAAGATGGAGTGGGAAAAAAAAACAACCCATCTTCAGTTCCTTTTACATCTTACACTGGAAAATAAAATTTGATACTAAAAGAAGTATCTTAAAAACCGGCGATCACTACTGGGCTCTGGCGGCTCTGGGACAACGACGTACTATTTAAGAACCACTGCGCATAGAGTTCAGTAAAGACTCATTTCTTAACCCAGAAACTGGGGAAAGATTTTATTTAGAGATTAATGCTAATACCAAGTCGCTTCCATGAAGTAATTATGAAAGATTTCTGTTAGAGGCTAGTAAATATGTCCGTTCATATAGATAGCAGTACAAAAACAACCTCATTACCACGGAACAGTTGTTGTGTAAGGTGTTTACTTTGCGCGTTAGTTTGTTTACAAATAAGCCACATTAAGTTTACCGTGTTGTTTGAAACACCAAGTTGCACTGTGAATAAACAACCCCGGTTTTTTTTTCTGGCACATATGAACAGCAAATTTTTTTTTTGTTTTCAAAGGATAAAATAATACTAAAAAAAATGCTCCAAGAGCTTTAGAAAATTTCACAAGTTTTCTATGCAAGTGATCATATTTTTTTTTCGGTCTATCTATGTGTCCGTTCGCTCGTCTGTCCATCCATCATTATGTTTTGCTGCTATATAACATCTTTCAAGCTACTAACATATTCTCTGTAAACATATACACGTCGTATGGTTGGCTCATTGCATGGTTAAAAAAAAAATTGTTAATTAATTTTCAAGATGAACTCTGAAAATATTATGTTCCCTTAGCCCTAAAGGGCCATCGGGACAGATGAAGTGTAGAATTCATCTGTTTCTATAACCTCGGCATATGAAGGGATTGTGTGGTTAGCACAACGCCCATCCACTTTTACTCCTCCAACTTAAGTCATGTACACATTTAAAGTTATATTATTTCCAGCCAGTTATCAACAAAATTCTATCTTTAGCCTTCCACCCCCCACCATCCCCATTCCCCGCCACACTGCCCGGGGGCAGAGGCTGTAGTAAAAGCGAATACCGTGATTGCCAGAGACATAATCGACTCCCAACATGGGGCTCAGCGACAATAACACGAGACAGACACGATAAATCATGTATCGATATTTGAGAATTAGCCTATTTTGCCAGTTAATTTCTGATAATGCTCTGCAGACAGAAAGAATCGATTATTCATTGTGAGCTGAGACGTGGGGTTTTTCTTTTTTAAACTCTTCAGTCCGGAAAGAATGAGAGATGAAAGGGGAAAAATGGAGAAAAGGAGAAAATAGGGAAGAAGTAAAAGGAAGATTGCATCATCATGAATAAATATTGGCCGGGAGGACTCACTATGTTGGTTGCACGGGGGAAAACGTTTTATCAAAGAATTGATGATGAATAAAGAGCCCATCATTTGAAGGTATCCAAACTAAAACTGGCTTTACTGAAGTAAGTTGACTAGAAAAGTAAAACAGTTACATTTGGCTAACCAGGGTTTATATATGATACCAAAAGCTCACAAACATCTCGCCAAGAGCGCACAAACATGTCGCCAAGAGCGCACAAACATGTCGCCAAGAGGGCACAAACATGTCGCCAAGAGCGCACAAACATCTCGCCACCAGCGCACAAACATCTCGCCAAGAGCGAACAAACATATCACCAAGAGCGCACAAACATGTCCACTTCACATTTTGTCCACAGGCTAAAAACAAAAAGTCTGCGATTCTATAAATTATTTCACACCGCACCGGCCTAAAAATAGACTATACAGTCGATTCCGCTTAATTGGGACACATCGGGACCGAGGCTTTTTGTCCCAATTAAGCGGCTGTCCCAATTAAACATACACATTTACTATTGGCTTCTTGGTTTGGTTTCTTTGAGATTTGTCCCAAATAAGCGGCTGTCCCACTTAAGCGGTGTCCCAATTAAGCGGAATCCACTATACTTGAATTGAAACAGTCTTCTGATATTAAATTACATCAGGCGGACTGCTGTTTGTTGAATTGGTCGACCTAGTCGTTAGTTGCTGCTTGCTGCTGTTACTTATTTTTTTAAGTTGAATATAATTAACTTCATCGGTTCTTTGTAAATTTATTTCGTTTTCTTTTATTCATTGTGTATTTAATTTCCCTTTTTGTATTACTTTGACCAAATTAATGTCCCATAATTTCTACAATTGAACTCTAATGTCAGAGTTATGGCGGAGTCAGAGCGGATGTCTCAATGAACCCATTCGGGACACATAAAATACAACCGTCATATTGTAGTATGGGTTAAAACAGAAACGAAGTTAAACTAACGGAACATTCGCAGAATATTTTCAAAATACACAAAAAAATTTTTTTTTAATTACATAAAATTACAGATTACAGATGAAGCTAATTAAACAAAAACTTTAAAAAAAAGAAACAAAAGAATCTGAGCTAGTTGACTCCTACGACTGACACTGAGCTAGTTGACTCCTACGACTGACACTGAGCTAGTTGACTCCTACGACTGACACTGAGCTAGTTGACTCCTACGACTGACACTGAGCTAGTTGACTCCTACGACTGACACTGAGCTAGTTGACTCCTACGACTGACACTGAGCTAGTTGACTCCTACGACTGACACTGAGCTAGTTGACTCCTACGACTGACACTGAGCTAGTTGACTCCTACGACTGACACTGAGCTAGTTGACTCCTACGACTGACACTGAGCTAGTTGACTCCTACGACTGACACTGAGCTAGTTGACTCCTACCACTGACACTGAGCTAGTTGACTCCTACGACTGACACTGAGCTAGTTGACTCCTACGACTGACACTGAGCTGGTTGACTCCTACGACTGACACTGAGCTGGTTGACTCCTACGACTGACACTGAGCTGGTTGACTCCTACGACTGACACTGAGCTGGTTGACTCCTACGACTGACACTGAGCTAGTTGACTCCTACGACTGACACTGAGCTGGTTGACTCCTACCACTGACACTGAGCTGGTTGACTCCTACGACTGACACTGAGCTGGTTGACTCCTACCACTGACACTGAGCTGGTTGACTCCTACGACTGACACTGAGCTGGTTGACTCCTACCACTGACACTGAGCTGGTTGACTCCTACGACTGACACTGAGCTGGTTGACTCCTACGACTGACACTGAGCTGGTTGACTCCTACGACTGACACTGAGCTGGTTGACTCCTACGACTGACACTGAGCTGGTTGACTCCTACGACTGACACTGAGCTGGTTGACTCCTACCACTGACACTGAGCTGGTTGACTCCTACGACTGACACTGAGCTGGTTGACTCCTACGACTGACACTGAGCTGGTTGACTCCTACGACTGACACTGAGCTGGTTGACTCCTACGACTGACACTGAGCTGGTTGACTCCTACGACTGACACTGAGCTGGTTGACTCCTACGACTGACACTGAGCTGGTTGACTCCTACGACTGACACTGAGCTGGTTGACTCCTACGACTGACACTGAGCCCCTCCCCCCTCCCATTAATCAGTTTCAAAGGGGGGCTCATTGTTTCCAACATGGCGGACATGTAATCAAACCCCATCACGCCAACAGACACTCTAACCTCCCCGGTCATTCATCACAACCCCCCGGATTTGTTTAACTTAAAAAAAAAGAACCCGGGGAGGGGGGTGAGAGAAAGAAGAGGGGGGTGGGTGGGTGGCAGAGGTGGAACGTTTGTTTAATGAAGAGGAGGAGACAGACCCTGAGAAGGAGAAACCAAAATCTGAAGCAGGTTCTGTAAGACCTTCAAATTTGTTCACTTTCGTCTCGACCTTTTTGTTGGTGAAGTTTGTTTGTCACCTGTTTGGTTGATGTGAGTGTGTTTTTTTTTAAAGTTTCAGGAGTTGCCGCCCCATGTTTGTGTGACGTCAGATCTTGTTAATGTCACCGTGTTTTATTTCAGGTCATGATCGCACGGACTCGGGGGCTGGAAGAGATGAGACGAAGAAGGAACAAGTCTCCTAGGAGTCGAGTTCCCTTAAGGTCACCTGAATGACAATAGACACAATGGATCATCGGAAATTCCCAAATGGGATTTGAGTTTGGAAGGGGAGGGGGAGGGGGGGAGGAGGAGGTGAAAGTTCTTCAAGGAACCAAGAGTTATGCTCGTGTGTTCGTGGAACCACGTGATGGAATCAACCATGGTATGGTGAAGCAGGTACAGACTGATTTAAAACGAATCAAATGAATTATGAATCATAGACGTTCCCCGTATATATAGGCAAACAATGTCACCACATAGCCCCCCTCCCCACACTTTAAAAGGGGACCCCTACATATATTAATTCCTTTTTTTTTAATCCGATACCTAGAGGGTGCCGTGAAGTCTAGGGGGTTCACAAAAAATCTCTGGCAGTTTCTGCATTAGGGCTCCCGAAGACCTAAGAGAGGCTCTGGTATAGATAAGTAAACAGGAGTGGCATTAGCAGTAAGGGGCGAGTGTAAAATGTGGGACGGTGAAAGGCGAGAGATGCCACAATATGCTAATTACCTTACCAAAGTAAAGGGGGGGGGGCTCTCTAAACGCCCAAGGGGGACCCGGGATGGTTGCCCGAGTCGCTGACCACAATAGGCCGCCATTTTCAATACACACCGCGTTATAAGAGAAACAGTAAATAATCCTGATATTCTATTTTTTAAGGTAGGTTCAAGATGAATGCAACACAGCGGTTTCTGAAAACAAAATTACGGGAAATACCAATTTTTTTTTTTAGAAATGTGTTGAGTAAAAGGACGTCTCCTTACTTTAAGAAGACAAAGTGCAAGTTGGCCGTTAAGTGACCATCTGCTGTGTATCCAACTGTTCATCTCAGCTGAGATGTATTTTCCCACCTAGGCATAACTTTAAGTGAAGAATGAACAAATATGAGGGTGGTTTGAAATGGAAGGTAAGGGGGATAATTTCTGCGTGTGTATATATATATATATATATATATATATATATATATATATATATATATAGTTAATGGCGTTTTCTATATACTCTATAAATGTTGATGACTTTTCACACAAACAGCCAAATACACAGATAAGTCAACACTTATTAATGTGAAGTATAAAATAAATGAAATTTATTACACCTACTCCTGACTGCAAGACTCTCTCTCTCTCTCTCTCTCTCTCAAAACTCTAACCCAACTCTGGAACTAACTCGTCCGTTCAGATGGACCACTGCGGCCCCCCCCCCAACCCCCTCGGGAATCCAGTGTGTCGGGAGTAGGGAGAAGGGCGTTTCGGACATAAAAAAGTCTGGACTCGAAGGTTATACCTGAGTCCAGTAGGGCTTTGTTACTGGTCGGTGACCAAAGGGAGGAAATTCGCACCTTTGTCCAGCCTTTGAGGCGGTGGGGATGAGGGGAACATAACATGGGGGTAGCTGGGGATTGCGATCTTAACATATATATTTAATAAATGTTTAAATGTAACGTGTCACTAGACAGTCTAGTGTGTAGCAGTAACGCAGACGTACTACAATAATGAACTCATTTTATAGGCTCATCAAACAGCCACCACAGCACATTAATACAGAATTTAAGTTTGACTTAAATAAGTAACCTAACAAAATTAAGGCTGTTTCTAGAAAGAAGAATTAAAAGAACACCTGAAATAAATTGGTTCTTTCCTCCTTTGTGAGATAATTGAAAACGGAGCTTTATACCGATTCAACTGTTCCTTTTCTTTTATAAACTATTCAAAAGTCATTAAACTTTAAACAACAGTAACACAATTAGTTTCCCCTTGGATACAGAGTTAATGCCCATGGAAAGCTATTAAAGGTCTTTCAAATAAAAACATAAAATTATAAAAAAAAAACCTAGAGGTCACTGACGATCCCCCGTATTTAACCCAGACCAGGGATTTAAACAAAAACCCAGCTTTGTTTATCCTCTCTTTGTTAAGTTTTTTCTTTTTATTCCCAACATCACAATCTCGTCTGAAGAAAAAGGAAAGTCGGAATAAGTTTATTTTAACCACTTGGCTGAATGTAAACAATCAGCCACTGTTCACCTTTCAACTATGACCTTCTGTAAAGGTTGTGTTATTTGGCGCTGTCACCAAGCCTCGGCCGATTGCATATCATCACGCCCTATTTATTTATTACTCCTTGGACGTGCCATAATGTTTGAAATTAAAATGTTCAATCCTATCTCTCTCTCTCTCTCTCTCTCTCTCTCTCTCTCTTCTTTCTTTCTCTCTCTCTCTCTCTCTCTCTCTCTCTCTCTCTCTCTCTCTCTCCTCCCCACAGTAATTCGATTCATGTTTATTTTCAAATAGATATGTATCTAATATTTTTTTTTAAATCTTAAATAAGCATAGTGCCAAGACGGACTCTCAAAATGCCAACCCATTTCTGTGTCTACAATATTAAAATGGGTAAAATTCCGCCCTCCCTGGTTACCCCACTGGGTTCAAACCCACGACATAAACTCACTCTCAGCAATCAGTGTACTCACTCTAAGCAACCAGTGTACTCACTCTCAGCAACCAATGTACTCACTCGCAGCAACCAGTGCACTCACTATCAACAACCAGTGTACTCACTCTCAGCAGCCAGTGTACTCACTCTCAGCAACCAGTGTGCTCACTCTCAGCAACCAATGTACTCACTCGCAGCAACCAGTGTACTCACTCTCAGCAACCAATGTACTCACTCTCAGCAACCAGTGCACTCACTATCAACAACCAGTGTACTCACTCTAAGCAACCAATGTACTCACTCTCAGCAACCAGTGTGCTCACTCTAAGCAACCAGTGTGCTCACTCTCAGCAACCAGTGTACTCATTCTCAGCAATCAGTGTACTCACTCTAAGCAACCAGTGTACTCACTCTCAGCAACCAATGTACTCACTCGCAGCAACCAGTGCACTCACTATCAACAACCAGTGTACTCACTCTCAGCAGCCAGTGTACTCACTCTCAGCAACCAGTGTGCTCACTCTCAGCAACCAATGTACTCACTCGCAGCAACCAGTGTACTCACTCTCAGCAACCAATGTACTCACTCTCAGCAACCAGTGCACTCACTATCAACAACCAGTGTACTCACTCTAAGCAACCAATGTACTCACTCTCAGCAACCAGTGTGCTCACTCTAAGCAACCAGTGTGCTCACTCTAAGCAACCAGTGTGCTCACTCTAAGCAACCAGTGTACTCACTATCAACAACCAGTGTACTCAGTATCAACAACCAGTGTACTCACTCTCAGCAACCAGTGTACTCACTCTCAGCTAACACCCTGGCATCCCGTGCTTAAAAAGACAAACATCATAGAATCTCAACTCGGCGGTCAGGTGCCACGTGACTATATCAGGACCGTGTTCCGGGGGGCAGCAGTCACGTGACGTCACGAGGGGGTCTCAGATTCCTCCCACTGGAACCTCCCGATCCTGACTGTCGGGATAACAAGCGCCTGGAGGATTGTACGTGGCACGAGTTGACCGCTGCTTCAGACTTGACCCTTTAAACTAGCAAACCAATCCGTCTCAACGGTGCTGGCACGTGACAATAATAAACTCAGGGTTCAGGTTCTTAGTTTCAGGATTTAAGGGGCTTATGGTGGGGGGGGGGGAGGCGATGGCCAGTGATTTTTCGGTCATAAAAAAACTGAAACAAAAATTTCTCAAACTGTTGGCTGTTGGGGGTGAGGCTTGGAGTGTATTTCAAGAACATCTCAAGAGTAAGGTGGGGGGGGGGGCACTAGTTGATTTCAACAAAAAATGATGATGTCACAACTTTCAGAGTGGTCAGTGTTTGAAAATTTAAAAACAATAAGCTTCATTACTGCATGTGTATGTGTGTGTGTGTATGTGTGTGTGTATGTATTTGTGTTTCTAGTACTAAGTCATTCTTACAGAAATGCAATATATGTGATCTACTTGCTCTACTCCACCCACATGTCTCCCTTGCTATATCGTCAAATGCCTGCCAGATTTATTGCTAGCAAGGACCCCCCCCCCCCCCAACAAGTACTTCAGAACTGTACCTCTAAATATATCTCTGAAATCTCTCCCGATGTCCCCTCAAACGCCCCCCCTTCCCCTCCCCACCCAAAAAAAAAATATTACAGCCTAAAGAACGGCTTTGAATTTTAATGTATGGCTATGTGTTGTTTTAATGTGTGTCTTTGTGTCTTAATGTGTTTCTTTGTGTTTTGATGTGTGTCTCTGTGTCTTAGTGTGTACCTTTGTGTTTTAGTGGGCATCTTTGTGTTTTAATTTGTGTCTTTGTTATTAAAGGTGTGTCTCTGTGTTTTAATTTGGCGAGTCAGAGCTTGTGTGTCTGAGACTATACGTGTGTTGTATGTATACATGTGTAATTGTACTGACAGGTATAATTTTATTAAAGATATTTTTTTGTGCTTATAATTTTAAAATAAGTCTAACTTTAAAATACTGATTGAAATAAAACTTATCTTTTCACTATCTACTTTGAGGAAGGAGAAGAATCGACTATAATTTCATATCGAATTCAACTTTAACTCCTCATGAAACACATCGATTACTTAGTTGTTTAGTTTACTACTTTAATTTAAAAGAATAAAACTAATTATTAATAGAAAATGTCTCTCTAATTGGATATATTCTAAAGTTTTCAATTCTTTTTATGTGATATTGTTTACTTAAACAGACAATTTTTTTTATCAACCCCTCTAGCTATATTTTGTACATAAAGTTAACCAAGGGACAGCCAATGATTCCACTTTAGTTTGTTTAATCATTCGATTACATCAAAAATTATTTACAGAGCAATCGTATCATTTCATCCTGTCGTGGAGCCACAGACAACAATGTAATGTTGTGTATAGGGTGGGGGGACGGTAGGGTGGGGGTGGGTGTGGCCCTGCAGGCGGTCATGGATAGTGCAGGTGATTGATGCTGCCAGTAATTGACACGAGAGTGGATTGCGTCAAGTCTGCCGAGAGTACACATGCAGTGTGGCCCCTGACTGTGTTTGGGGGGCCACCTCCCTGTTTAAAAGATTAGTTTTATCTCGGGGTTAACTGTAGAAGCCTCTTTTTGTTTTCTTTTTACTTTTTTTTTAATCAGTTGATGATTTCTTTAAATTGAATTCAATAAATGTTTATTATACATTGACATTTGGCCAGCGGTTTGGTCAGCTGTTTGGTCAGCGGTTCGGTCAGCTGTTTGGTCAGCGGTTCGGTCAGCTGTTTGGTCAGCGGTTTGGTCAGCTGTTTGTTTGGTCAGCTGTTTGGTCAGCTGTTTGGTCAGCGGTTCGGTCAGCTGTTTGATCAGCGGTTCGGTCAGCTGCTTGGTCAGCTGTTTGTTTGGTCAGCGGTTTGGTCAGCTGTTTTGTCAGCGGTTTGGTCAGCTATGTGTCTGCTATTTCAGACTATATCTGATTCTTTATTAAAAACTATCACACTAATTTATCGCCAATATCAAAAATTGATTTTTGTCGTCATCACTAAACACCGTGATTCGAACTCTGGGTTGTACGCTGTATATGGAAACACTGGAAACCATTTTATTTACCCAATTCATCTGAACAATTATCTTTGTGAAGCTATCTACATGTGTGTGTTACGGATACTTCCCAATGTTATGTTCGGGTATTCCCTTCAAAAAAAATGAAACAATCTATACTTTTAAGTATATCAGGCTTGTTAACAATAAGAAAATGGGATCCCTCTAAATCTAATGCCAGAGCAGCAAATTTCATTCCCCAGTTTGACGGGAGTGTCATAAACGTTTAAAGGTTGTAGAGTTCAACCTTTGACCCCCTTGAATCCACTTAAGGGATTATTTTGGTGTTGCCCCCCTCCCAGTGGAGTATCAAGCTTAACTCGCACCTTTTAGCGCCCCCCCCTCTTCCCATTAGAAAAACCATATAATTTTTTATGTAAAAATATACCATTTGGCGCCCTTTGTAAGTAGCGCCCGGGGCATGATGCTCCCCTCACTACGCCACTGCCCCTCCCTCCTTTTTTTCACACCCCTCCAAAGCCGAGTGTTCTACGGCAATGACACAGGAGGGCAACTAGACAAGCTGGAATTTGAACCCTTGACATTCAAACCACCCCAAATAAAGCTCACTAATTCACCATTCCGAGTTACATTTTTAATTTATTTAAATACCCCGACAATGGTAAATGGGCAACGAAGGAATGAATAAATATAAACATTTGAATTTTTATTAGAAATAAACATCTCGACAGTAGCCTCTCTCCCTCCCTTAACACAGAAGGCCCCCCCACCCCCAAGTAAGTCACCTAGTTGACCTAGTCAGCCTGGAGCCACCCCATCCTTCCATTAACAGATTGGGCCCCTATCGAGCCACCCAGTTAACCAATCCATATGAACGACTCCTCATTATTTTCTAAAACGTTTCATCTTTTGCTATCAAATTAAATTAAACCGTCAACGCATATGGTAGCCTACCATTGATATGTATGGTACAATTGATATGTACGGTACAATTAATATGTATGGTACAATTAATATGTACGGTACAATTGATATGTACGGTACAATTGATATGTACGGTACAATTGATATGTATGGTACAATTGATATGTATGTTAAAATTGATATGTATGGTACAATTGATATGTATGGTACAATTGATATGTATAGTACAATTGATATGTGTGGTACAATTGATATGTACGGTACAATTAATATGTATGGTACAATTGATATGTACGGTACAATTGATATGTATGGTACAATTAATATGTATGGTACAATTGATATGTATATGGTACAATTGATATGTATGGTACAATTGATATGTATGTTACAATTGATATGTATGTTAAAATTGATATGTATGGTACAATTGATATGTATGGTACAAGTGATATGTATGGTACAATCGATATGTATGGTACAAGTGATATGCATGGTACAATTGATATGTATGGTACAATTGATATGTATGGTACAACTGATATGTATGGTACAACTGATATGTATGGTACAAGTGATATGCATGGTACAACTGATATGTATGGTACAATTGATATGTATGGTACAATTGATATGTATGGTACAATTAATATGTGTGGTACAATTGATATGTACGGTACAATTAATATGTACGGTACAATTGATATGTATGGTACAATTGATATGTACGGTACAATTAATATGTGTGGTACAATTGATATGTATGGTACAATTGATATGTACGGTACAATTAATATGTGTGGTACAATTGATATGTATGGTACAATTGATATGTACGGTACGGTTGATATGTATGGTACAATTGATATGTATGGTAAATTGATATGTATGGTACAATTGATATGTTTGGTACAAGTGATATGTGTGGTACAATTGATATGTATGGTACAATTGATATGTATGGTACAAGTGATATGTGTGGTACGATTGATATGTGTGGTACGATTGATATGTATGGTACAATTAATATGTGTGGTACAATTGATATGTGTAGTACAATTGATATGTGTGGTACAATTGATATGTATGGTACAATTGCACTAACTCTTTTGTGAGGGTTGGCGCTGTTGCCAGTTTTCGTGACTCGTCTCACCAGTTTTCGTGACTCGTCTCACCAGTTTTCGTGACTCGTCTCACCAGTTTTCGTGACTCGTCTCACCAGATTTCGTGACTCGTCTCACCAGTTTTCGTGACTCGTCTCACCAGTTATTGTAATAGCTTTGTATTTTTATTATCAATATTATTTGCCCTAATTTTTGTTATTGTTGTTTTGATTACATATATTCTTTTGATGTAACGGTGATGAATGTCGTGGTGAGTCTTCGGGGCATCTTACAAGTTAGGGGGCTCGAATTCTGAGTTGTTTTGGCTTTTTACATTTAGGGCGTCTTCCTGATCATCGAGTTCTCTACTATGATTGAAAGGGGAGTGGGGGTGGGAGGGGGAGGAACACTATTTTGAATCAGTTGATGTTTATTTGATTTCTAATAAAGAGATGAGAGTGAATGAACAGATGAAATGTTGAAAAGGGACAGATGTCATGACTTATGATGGGCCCCTGAGAGACCTAATTTCCATGGTATTTACAATCATTTTTTTTTGTCAGTCTATTTTATAGGGGGGGGGGCAATATTTTTTCTGCATCCTCAACCAACATTGGTCTGAGGGCAGAAGTTTGTATGTGCTCACGCTCACATTAAGTTTCTACTCACCGTTGAACTTCGGGCTCCGGTGAGCTCCAGTAGGACTGAGTAATCTCCAATGTGACCAAAAGGGGTTTACTTCTGGTCTATAAAGTACCAAACGATGTTGTCATATCCAGATGCTAGATTATCCCAATGACAGACATCAGATGGTCCGATTAGTCGGAGTGAGGAGGGTGGTGTCTTTGGTTAACGGACTAACAGGTCCATGCCCAGACTGCAAGTTGACTACCCCCTTTTTTTTTGAATTTCTGGCTATTGTCCAGATGACCAGTTCAACTGTGTGTGTTCAGATCAAGTTATGCAAACAGTGGTCAATACACCGCGTTGTCTGGCATACTGAGGCCTGGAGAATACATAAAAAATAAAAAATATAAACATCAAACAATTGTATGGTGCTGAAGTGTGGGATGGACAGAAACACTGAGGTGTGGACACAATTGAACATTAAACACTGAGGTGTGGACACAATGGATATTAAACACTGAGGTGTGGACACAATGGACAATAAACACGCGTTACGTGATACTGACCGCTCGGGTGCGTGAAACCGTGTACTTCAGGGGGTAAAGTAAATACTCACTTGCGGTCTGAGATTTGACCATTATGGGGTGGTGGGGGGAGGGGGAAGTGAGTGGTATGTGGGACTGGTTGTCCGGGAGGTTTAACTTCTGACTATTATTGTGGACAGAAAGACATCGCCGTGCTGCTATTTATTTTTTTTTTTGCATTTTTCAAAATTTTACCTGTACTCATTAAGATGGCATCATAGCAACCAGCCTTAAGATATTCAGACAAATCGTATATCGTTTGAAAGCTCAGAAAGCTCATTCATTTCCAAACATTTTGATGTAAAATACAGGAAGTAATTTTTCAAAGCCATTGTGTAACTTTTGACTGAAAAAAAAAGGTCATAGCCGAAAAAAAGAAGAAATATTTCTAGACTATTATGGGCTAAAAATGTTACATGAATAACATGGTACAAGTTAAACGATAACATAATTAGAATCATGAGAATGAAATTTACTGGGAACATTGGACCAATTCACATAGCAAAATTAAAGCTTCGGTGTTTTGTGTTATTTTATTTGATAAGGTGTATGAAATAAAGGACATGGTGAGAGAGAGAGAGGGGGGGGGGAGAGAGAGGGAGAGAGAGAGAGAGAGGGGGGGGGAGAGAGGAGAGAGAGAGAGAGAGAGAGAGAGAGAGAGAGAGAGTGAGAGAGAGAGAGAGAGGGGGGAGAGAGAGGGAGAGAGAGAGAGAGAGGGGGGAGAGAGAGGGAGAGAGAGAGAGAGAGAAAGTGAGAGAGAGAGAGAGAGAGAGAGAGAGTGAGAGAGAGTGAGAGAGAGATATAAACAGAAGACTTTTTTTTGGACATTTCAAATATATTGTTTGCATCGTTGTACTTATTTTCATTGTTTTAAATCTGAAGACCATTTCTTTATACAGCCCCTACATAATAAAGGTAGATAGATAGATAGGAAAATAGATAGAGAGATAAATAGATAGATAAATAGGAAAATAGATGAAGAGATAAATAGATAGATAGATAGGAAAATAGAGAGATAAATAGATAGATAGATAGGAGAATAGATAGAGAGATAAATAGATAGACAGATAGGAAAATAGATAGAGAGATAAATAGATAGATAGGAAAATAGATAGAGAGATAAATAGATATATATATATATATATATATAGATATATATATATAGAATAGATAGAGAGATAAATAGATAGATAGATAGATAGATAGATAGATAGATAGATAGATAGATAGATAGGAAAATTGATAGAGAGATAAATAGATAGATAGATAGAAATAAAAAGGGAGAGAGATAAATAGATAGATAGATAGGAAAATAGATGAAGAGATAAATAGATAGATAGATAGGAAAATAGATAGAGAGATAAATAGATAGATAGATAGGAAAATAGATGAAGAGATAAATAGATAGATAGGAAAATAGATAGAGAGATAAATAGATAGATAGGAAAATAGATAGAGAGATAAATAGATAGTTAGATAGGAAAATGGATAGAGATATAAATAGATAGATAGATTACTATATATATATAAAACTATTGATACAGTGATCTCAGGTTTAGATATCTCAATCAATCTGGTTGGTAAACCCCAAACATAATTACAACTAAATCAAAACGTTTCAAATGAAATGATAAAAAAAAAAAACTAAAGAAGCTATCCATGTATGATGGGGTCATCTTCCACCAGTTATCTTCCATGTGTGTGTGTGTGTGTGTGTGTGTGTGTGATAGAGAGAGAGAGTGAGAGTGAGAGAGAGAGAGAGAGAGAGAGAGAGAGAGAGAGATGATTAAATGTTTAGTTTTAAGACATGTGATGAACTCGAAGGATGTATCCGTAGAGACAGTGATGAAAGAAATGTAAATATATCGGCCTAGAATAAATCCAAAAAATTCAAAAATAAATAAATCACTTTCGATAACATCGTAAAACATTTTTTTATGTGAATTAAAAGAATAAATGTGAACCAACAGAGTTCAGGTGGCAATGTCACAGATAGAAACAAAATCGGAAGATAAAAATAACATAAAATTAAAGATCATCATTCTTTCCTAGTTAGGGTAGGCCCCGGGGGAGGGGGCGGGGGGAGACAAACCGAGGGGCACGGGGAGGGAAGATTATTATTATTATTCAGAAAGATAAGCGGATGTGACGACATCTGAGTATTTGCATACATATGGGTAATGTGAAATGGTACTGTAATACGTGAGTACGTCTTCTTGTAGGCTAACAGTTTACACAGGAAGTTGAGTGGATAGGACGGTAGTTGTGTGGGTGGATATGACTTTAGTTGTATATTGTTTTAATGTCCCCTTGATGAGAATCCATGTTAAACACACACATACACATACACACACACACACACACATATATATATATATATTGTTTTAATATCCCCTTGATAAGAATCTATGTTAAACACACACATACACACACACACATATATATATATATATATATATATATATATATATATATATATATATATTGTTTTAATATCCCCTTGATGAGAATCTATGTTAAACACACACACACACACACACACACACACCCATATATACATACACTCACACTCACACAATTAATCCTTCAAGTCAATTACACAACAGCGGTGTTTTTGTTTTTGTTGTGACATGACATAACACATGTAACAGTTGAAACTCTTTCTCTCTCCCCCCCACTCCGGATTCACACGTGTCACCCCAGTGCCCGCTGTACTGTAGGAGGCATTGGTCACCCTGACATCTGACCCTCGGGAGAACTTTTTTTTTTCTTTAAGCATTGTCTGTGTCAGTGCTCACAAGTTCACCTTTCTCTGTGTTCATCAACTCACCTTTCTCTGTGTTCATCAACTCACCTTTCTGTGTGTTCATCAACTCACCTTTCTCTGTGTTCATCAACTCACCTTTCTCTGTGTTCATCAACTCACCTTTCTCTGTGTTCATCAACTCACCTTTCTCTGTGTTCATCAACTCACCTTTCTCTGTGTTCATCAACTCACCTTTCTCTGTGTTCATCAACTCACCTTTCTCTGTGTTCATCAACTCACCTTTCTCTGTGTTCATCAACTCACCTTTCTCTGTGTTCATCAACTCACCTTTCTGTGTGTTCATTAACTCACCTTTCTGTGTGTTCATCAACTCACCTTTCTGTGTGTTAATCAACTCGAAGTTAAAGTGTTGGCTTAATTCTCAAAGTGATGTACCCAGTGAATTAAAGTTTACACCAGAGGGCGTCGCTTGAATGGGGGTGGGGGGTGTGTCATTATCTAATATAGAATGTATCGCTGACATTAACCGGACATTGCATTAACCATGTGTAGATTAAATCATCTGTACCACCAGTATACAGTGGCACTACAAGATATCGGTCAATGAATTGCTATGGACAGATTAAGTATTAATACACTTGTGTTTGCACGTGTTTATAAATGTGTTTTTTTTTATTGTGTTATTTTTTTAAAAGTCCGCTCAATGAATATGACTATTCGCTAATTAAAAAAAACGCTAATTAAACACGCTAATTAAACACGCTAATTAATAAACAACTGTAAAGAATCAGACAAGATTTATGCAAACTCATTTTGTCTCTTAACTAGCTGGAGATTATTTATTTAAAAACAAATAAAAATTAACAGTTTTCCGGAACGAAATTTTATTCAAAAAACCACATGCACCACTCCACTTTCAATATGTGTGGCTGTCATGTTGTTGTTCTTTATAGCACTGGCGTTCCATGACATCTGTCATTAGGGCCACATTAGCCACATGTGGTGTCTGTAAAATAGTGTTACAGAAGGCAGACTACACTGCGCAGTAAACCATGTGTTGCATGTGTGTGTGTGCGTGTGAGTGCGCGTGCTTGTGTGTGTGTTGGGTTAACAGGGGGGTGGACGTTAAATTATGTAACTGCTAATTACCTTGAAATATTTTCACGGCCGTCTGTTATTATTATTATCATTATTATTCTATTTCCAGAATACACACACCATTCTACACTGTAACCCCTCCCCCCCCCTTTTTTTCCCGCTCAAACACACACGCGCGCACTCACGCACACCCGTTTCACCACCACCACCACCCTCCCCCATGGTTTAAAATTAGGTCATCGGGACACAAGAACAGGAATGGAGGAAAAGATTCTGGAGCCAGTCAGATAATTCTGGAAAGTTGATTTTTTTTTTTAAAGAGATTGGACGAACTTTCTTAAATTTTTTTTTTTTACAGAGGTTGAAGGGAGGGGAGGGGGAGAGATCGTAGGGTGAGTGGGTGAGGTCATATGTGTTGATTGGAAATTGATGGAAACAGTTTTCTAGGAAACAAAACTAATTTTTTTTTGTCTTCCATGAAGGCAAGAGTTACACAGAGTTAAGTAAATAGAAGAGGAATTATACATTTTAGTCATGATGTGTGTCATACATATTTATATTTATATATATGTATGTATTTAAACTAGGCCAGCTAAGTTTTTTCGATAACAAAACATTATTCTTATTTTAAGGGATTCTTAGAAAAACTTTTTTAAGGTGAAACATACATTTTTTTTTTAATTTTATTTGCTAAATTTTTTAAAACTAAATAAAATAAGAAAATTGAGTAGAATATAAAAAGAGTAAAAACTCAGAATTCTATTTCAGAAACAAACTTTAATTGAAATAGTTTCTTCTCATTCAACGCCAAATAAATCGATGTCATTCACGTGGCAATGTGCAATGACCACAGCTGATTCGTTGATAGTACACACAAATAAATAAAACACTTCATCTGATATGCCTAACTTGATAACACTGCTCGGTGTTGTTATCTAATGATCTGACCTCGAACTGACCACTTTGTTTTTTTTTTTGAAGTCCATCGAGCAAAAACTAAGGGTCATGACCCTTTAGAGCCTAAAGACCAACCGTACAAAAATACAAATTGTGACGTAATGACGGATACAGAACTGCTGTGGTCAAGTGTCATCTCCGGCTATGGTACACTTTCTATTGCATAGGCGGCCCCCCAAGGTATCGTTCAATTATTACGTGACATCTTTTAAGGGGAGGGGGGGGGAAACGTGACACGCAATAATAAAAAAGGGGGGGGGAAGCGTTACGCGGAGTTGGGGGATTTAGGGGCCCCCGGGGGTGGGGGAGGTGGGGCAAAATCAATTTAACAAACAAGCGTTAAGTAATCAGTAGAAGATTCCCTTTCCCTCCCTCTCCCCCCCCTTCAAAGCTGTATGGAAGATTACGCCAGGGATTAACGGGTGCGTCCTATTCGTGGGGGCCGAGAGCTGTAAAGTTTAAGCTGAGGGGTGGGGGGGCGCTGGTAATAACGCCCTAGAACGCCCCTATCTGGTGCAGTAGCCCTTGGTCAGCACCTCCACAAATAGCGATAACTTTTGTATTGATTGATTTGTCAAGTTCAGAGAGGGGGTGTCTGACATGAAATACTGATCGCCCCTTTACACATGACTACGTCCAAGTACACATGACTACGTCCAAGTACACATGACTACGTCCAAGTACACATGACTACGTCCAAGTACACATGACTACGTCCAAGTACACATGACTACGTCCAAGCACACGTGACTACGTCCAAGCACACGTGACTACGTCCAAGCACACGTGACTACGTCCAAGCACACGTGACTACGTCCAAGTACACGTGACTACGTCCAAGTACACGTGACTACGTCCAAGTACACGTGACTACGTCCAAGTACACACGACTACGTCCAAGTACACACGACTACGTCCAAGTACACGTGACTACGTCCAAGTACACGTGACTACGTCCAAGTACACATGACTACGTCCAAGTACACGTGACTACGTCCAAGTACACGTGACTACGTCCAAATACACGTGACTACGTCCAAGTACACGTGACTACGTCCAAGTACACATTCATATTTTAATAGAGTCACATTAAGAAAAATATATGTCAATTTTTGGACTCTCTTTTTTTTTTGTTCTTTTAAATAATGAATTCTCTACTTGCAGCTATACTGTCATAGAATTACACTGTATTCTCTACTTGCAGCTATACTGTCATAGAATTACACTGTATTCTCTACTTGCAGCTATACTGTCATAGAATTACACTGTATTCTCTACTTGCAGCTATACTGTCATAGAATTACACTGTATTCTCTACTTGCAGCTATACTGTCATAGAATTACACAGTATTCTCTACTTGCAGCTATACTGTCATAGAATTACACTGTATTCTCTACTTGCAGCTATACTGTCATAGAATTACACTGTATTCTCTACTTGCTGCTATACTGTCATAGAATTACATTGTATTCTCTACTTGAAGCTATACTGTCATAGAATTACACTGTATTCTCTACTTGCAGCTATACTGTCATAGAATTACACTGTATTCTCTACTTGCTGCTATACTGTCATAGAATTACATTGTATTCTCTACTTGCAGCTATACTGTCATAGAATTACACTGTATTCTCTACTTGCAGCTATACTGTCATAGAATTACACTGTATTCTCTACTTGCTGCTATACTGTCATAGAATTACACAGTTAGAACTCAGTTTGAATCATCCCCGTAGCGTGAAAATTCTACAGCAGGGGGCCAGGCCAATAGCGGGGGGGGGGGGGGGGGGCAAGAAATAAATGTTACTAAGTAGAGCAAACAAGCAAAGGGGGCCAGACAAAACGCGGGGGAGGATTGCCCGGCCCCCAGGCCCCTCCGCATGTTACGGGCCTGGTTTGAATGTTGTGTTGTATTTATACTTAGGCAATATAATATAAACGGGCGATTGACAGATTTTCAAAAATATAGAAAAGAAAGATCACTTCATATCATATTACTGATCCCTCCTAGAGTTACGGTTCTTTGTTCTGCCAATAAACAAACAAACCAAACACACAAACACAAACATTATCCGCCTACCAGCCTGCCAGCTGTTGAGTACACTTCCTGTGTTTGTAATTGTTCCGCTACTCATGTCTTAAATCACTACATTATACCTGAGTTCACCTCGCGCGCACTTACACACACATACACACACACACACTCACATACACACACATACTTCTCATTCAAAGCTTTGATTGGATTACATTCTTCGTTGAAATCTTTGAGAAAAAGACAAACACACACACACACACACACACACTCAGGGATATAATCTAAACAATACAGGGTTTGTACTTGAAGGTTTTTTCTTTATCTTTGATCTGTTAAGTTTAAATCCTTAGCTTTATTGCACCTGATTAACGATTAATTAGCTTAAGAGGGTGTGCTTATGTGCGAGTGTGTTTGTATATACAAGCGCGTGTTGCTTATTATAGTTCGTATAGTTAAAAGAGTGAATATTGTTGAGCCAATATCAAACTCTTGACCACAGATAAAACAAATCTGTTATGTCCTAAGTTCATCATCACCAATTCCTCGGGGGAAGAAGTCGCCATAGAGGCAACGCGGAGAACATAGGTGACAGGCTTCGCATGGAGAGGGGTTCGAACCTATATTCTGCTCCATTAAGATCAAGATCTTAAAAGGTGTTAACAGTTAACTACGGACAGTTCAAGTTGTACCATTCCTGAACAACACGCCCTTCCTTAAATCATCACAGCCATGTTGACATGTTGTTTCTCCAGTCGTTAATGAACTGGCAATGACCAACGGCTAATTAGCTTCAATGTAGCTTACCTGTCGGCTTCTGTGCTTTGCCTGCCAGATGGCAACTCACCTGAACCCATGCTATGAGGAGAGGGGGTAAGGGGAGATGCGGCAGGTACATCGTCCCGTAGCACAATTAGAAAAACGATTCATTAAAATGTTTATAAATTGAAAATGTATTTAATTTTTTTTCACAGTGCATTTTGTTTTATTATTTTGACTTAATATCCAATATTTGATCTAGATCAAGGTTGATTTTATAATTCTTAGTTTAGTTTTTAAAAAAACGAAAAGAAAGACCATTCCATCAGCATATAGTGAATTTTATTAAAGACCATTCCATCAGCATATAGTGACTTTTATTAAAGACCATTCCATCAGCATATAGTGACTTTTATTAAAGACCATTCCATCAGCATATAGCGACTTTTATTAAAGACAATTCCATCAGCATATAGCGACTTTTATTAAAGACCATTCCATCAGCATAAAGCGACTTTTATTAAAGACCATTCCATCAGCATATAGCGACTTTTATTAAAGACAATTCCATCAGCATATAGCGACTTTTATTAAAGACCATTCCATCAGCATATAGCGACTTTTATTAAAGACCATTCCATCAGTATATAGTGACTTTAATTATGCTTTTAGAATTACAAAATCAATGTATATATAATACTTAACTAATTCATGAATACAGACTAATTTGATACCGCAAACTAAATTGGCATCAGGGAATAAATTAGCATCAGGGACTAAACTAGCATCAGGGACTAAATTAGCATCAGGGACTAAATTAGCATCAGGGACTAAATTAGCATCAGGGACTAAACTAGCATCAGGGACTAAAGTAGCATCAGGGACTAAATTAGCATCGGAGACTAAAGTAGCATCAGGGACTATAGTAGCATCAGGGACTAAATTAGCATCAGGGACTAAATTAGCATCATGGACTAAAGTAGCATCAGGGACTAAATTAACATCAGGGACTAAAGTAGCATCATGGACTAAAGTAGCATCAGGGACTAAATTAGCACCAGGGACTAAATTAGCATCGGAGACTAAAGTTCCGGATCTTCATTCGCTGGTCATTTGTGAACCCAAAGTACTTCAACCTAGTTACAAAGATGTGGATAAGTCAAATGTAGGCCTATCTAATCAAAATCGCCCATGGCTCCAAGTGGATGCTAAATTTGTTTGGTTTTAATCTGTTCATATGATCAACCACACAACGTACACAGATCAATAATCTTTAACAATTCATTGACTCAAAGTTTCTGTTTCGTCGGGGGGAAATAATCGGTCAATATTTGACTTTGTTCATTCAAATGAAGGGAGAGAAAAAAAAAAACAATAAATTGTGCGAAATGTCTGACAAAGACCGATGACCGAACGGAAATTTTGTCCGAAGTTATCTCCAACAAAAATCAATGATCTTGACATCTTCGTATTCAGTTTTGAATCTGTTACAAACACACGGATAAAAACTTTTTTCTTCAGTGGCTTGGTTACAAAGGAATGAGTTGAATTCTATGGGTCTAAGACATAATGACAAGGAGTTGTATTTTTGAAGTTGAAGACTATCCGAGGGCCCATGCGCCACTATTTAAACTGATAGAAGCAAATATGAGCACAACTGGAATAAATATTGATTACTCCTTTTATTAATGAGTGGTCCTTTAAGCTTTCCTCTAACCAAAGCGAATTTCGCGTATCTAGGTAGCTCGTGAAATTCGCCCCTCTTTCGCGGCAATGTATTTACATGGAGATGCTCAAACCGCGTACAATTTCCGCGGCGGTGCAGAGAAATTTCGCGGCATCGCTTCTTTCAGAGTTTTTTCGCGTTTCGCGAGTGTAAACAATCCAAAATGGCTGCCTAGAAACATCGACTCAAATGAAAATCAAGGTTAAAATTGATATAAATGTCTTAAAATTAACAAATAAGACTTACATTTATATATAGCAACTTGAATTATATCAGATTATACCAAAAAGTAAGTGTTTTTTTCACTTTTTACTTGTAAAATACAATAACTGTAGAAAATATATCATAAGAAGAAAATGTCTGCCGACGTCTTCAAATAAACAAAAAGAAAATTTAAAAAATCATTATATCCGGTCGGCTGACGCCTACGTTCGCTTCGCTTAGGTGTATCGAGGGTTTTTCGCGCTTTGAAAAATCTCACGTGAGAAATAGCGCAGAGGTTCGCTTCGCTTTGGTTAGAGGAAAGCTTTATACGTGCATATTTTTTACTTTTTGGTACATTTTAATTAAAGTCTAGTTTAATGTTTACATTTTAGTGGTCTAAATATTTCTCTTGTAGTCGTCTTTTTTATTTTTTATAGTAAATATAATCCAATAAGTATGTGTGTATTTAGTGTAACATCGAAAGCCTGTTTTTAAGCCTGTTCAATAGTACAAGTCAACTTGAGTTTCCAAGTTACATCCTGACGTTAAATAAATTAGGAGTAAAAAGCAACACACACACACACACACATATATACACACAGACACACACACACATAGACACACACACACACACACACACACACACACAAACAACAACTATGATGCATGATATTTTAAGAAATAAATGATTGGATGTGGGGTATTTGTGTGCTTGAGTGTGTGTGTGATGTGTGTAAGAAGAGAGAGAAAGAGAGAGAGAGAGAGAGGATAGATTATCCTCCTCAAGAAATAAATTCTCATATTTTAATAGTTCTGCACTTTATGTTTAAAACATTTTATATTATTCATCCCATGTCTTTATTTACAAGTATTTTTTAAATTGTTCATTTATCTGAGGAAATATTTTTCAAAGTTCATATCGCAGTCAGTCGAATCCAGCACCATGTCCATACTAGGCCTGTCTTCGTTTGAGTCAACTAAACACAACGTCACACACCCAGACTCGTGGTATTCTCACACACCCAGACTCGTAATATTCTCACACACCCAGACTCGTGGTATTCTCACACACCCAGACTCGTGGTATTCTTTCACGGTGCAACCGAAATGAATGGTTCAATTTTTGTTTTCCCATTAAGTCACCAACTCATCAAGTACAATCCCTGTATTGTTGTTCTGTTCTAAGTAGCTGTGGCTTAAATAACTTGGTAACGTTTGAGAATCAAGAAAGTACCTTGATAAACGGGTTGAATTGTGATATTAATGCTGCGTAAAAAATAGACAGACGTAGAGTCATATGTACTTACCTATAACGCCGTATCTAGCAAAAACTGTAGCGCCCTGTACTAGTTACGTGTTTGGGCACCCTCCCTCCCCCCCCCATTCTAAAAACTGCAATAGAAACATTTAACAGCGATCTTTTGACGCCCCTTTCTAGTCTCCCCGCCCCCTCCCTGTGAGGCCGTACACCTCGAAGTACCCTTCCTACGCTACTGGCTACACTATACAGCAAATTATCTTGATGCCAGAGAACAACGACACGATAATGAGATTGTATAGCCTACAGCAGAGACAGTGTTAGATGACCATTAACTTATTTTACATAAATCGACAATCGTCAATGGGGTGAAACTGAGAAATTTGAAAAGCCGACATAGAAACAAAAAAATATTTATGGACAGACAAATGATCTTTTACTTAAGCCAATGAGCTTATACACAGACAAATGATCTTTTACTTAAGCCAATGAGCTTATACACAGACAAATGATCTTTGTCACTAGATCTGAACTTTCCCCAACGACTGAATTTTTTTTTGTAGTGATTTATTGGTCTCTCAGAAGTAAAATTATCTGAAATTTTTCTTTTTTAACAGTCTGGATCTTATGGCGGGAGAGTTTTAATAAAAAATGGAGCAGACAGATTTGTCTTTTGTTTTTTTTTTGTATGCACACGGTCTATTCCAATATGAGTACAAATCTATTTTCAGGAGCACGTCCTGGAAACCCATAGACTCACATTATGAGATCAGGTGGCTAGATCGATTGATGACTTTCTGAGAATTTGTTTATTATTGTTGTTTCCATCCATTATTTTTATTTTTTGTTGTTATTATTCAAAGGGTGGACATCTTCATTTAGTTTCATCACACTAGTATCCCAATACTTGATGCTTACAAAAACTCATATAGTTAAAACAGAACCGTTCCTTTCTTTTTGGGCCCCTAGGTGAAAGTACTTTCGAGGGTCCCATGCAACGATACATTCTAGAGCCCCGGGCAAAGGTATACTGGAGGGTCCCTGGCAAAAGTATATTTGAGGGCCCCATGCAACAATACATTCTATAGCCCCAGGCAAAGGTATACTGAAGGCCCCAGGCAAAAGTACATTTGAGGGCCCCCGGCAAAACGCTGTTAAGTCCGCCGCTTGAATTTATTGGGTTATTAATCTATGGGAACCTGTGCACTGACACCCTCTCCCACCCCAACCGTCGACCGAGGCCCCGTTAGCCGTGGGGGGAGGTGGTCCCAGACAGCCACCTAGTTCGACCTGTCTATATGCTCAGATCGTAGCATATTCGTTTATTTGTTATTTTATTAACACTAAAACGTTTCATGAATTTTCTTTTATTGAATGGTGCAATGTGTTTAATTCAATGGTGCAATGTGTTTAACTCAATGGTGCAATGTGTTTAACTCAATGGTGCAATGTGTTTAACTCAATGGTGCAATGTGTTTAACTCAATGGTGCAATGTGTTTAACTCAATGGTGCAATGTGTTTAACATGAAATTTTAAACCTGGTATGTCCTATTAAACCTTTACTCTAATTTGGACCAACAACAGCGGACCTCCAATCACCATAATGGGATTGTGAACCAATCGTAATAATCAAACTTAAGTCGCATATAAATTATTTATTTAAAAAAAATGTGATTTAATCCATATACTGGATACTTCCCAGTGCTGGGCCCCACGTTAAACAAAATAGGGGCCCATTTACAGAAAAGAAGAGACAGGAAATAAAATATAACAGTGTAATGCTGATGTTCGGAGGGGGCGGGGTTCTTTCGTGGTCGGAGCCTAAGCGCGTGCACAGTGGGCCCACCACTAAATCCGCCTCTGTCCCTATCAAACGCCTATACACACCCCGTGATTACATCGCCAACAGTTTGATGAGTTCTGGAGACCTTGATCTGGTCCACACGAATCCCCCACCCCAACACAAACGTTGAGTACGCCCTGGGTATATCAAGTCATGATGGTGCACCCACCTCTTTGAATAGTAACTTTTCTCTCAAAGCAAAGAATTTATTTCAGTTTTTATTTCCAAAGTTAAAAAAAAAACTACAAGTGTAAGACGACATCTGTTTTAATTTATTCTCTTTTTTTTTTAATGAAGAAAAAAAAATCAATTTTCAGCCAGAACTTTTTTGTCTACCTGTCTGTCCAACTGTGCACGTCCAGACGAATGATTACTATGTGTGTCAGTTTGAAGAGAAGTGTAATAACCCATGATAACTCCTGTGTCAGTGTGAAGAGAAGTGTAATAACCAATGATAACTCCTGTGTCAGTGTGAAGAGAAGTGTAATAACCAATGATAACTCCTGTGTCAGTGTGAAGAGAAGTGTAATAACCCAGGAAACAATGGAAGAATGGCATGGATTTCATTTCACAAGATATTTTACGTTGTGATAAGTCACTTTGACTTATCGGTTTGTAACTTGACTTTTGACTTTGACCGTCTCTGGGTATTGGTGGGGTATGCGGGGGGGGGGGAGGTAAGGTGAAAAAGGTGAGTAGGAGACATGGATGTTACAGCACACGGCGGTGCCCCCTACCGTACCCCTCCCCACACACCGACCCCCGGGGAGGGAGGGAGGCTTCACGAGCTACGTTTTACTGATATGGGAGATAAAGTTCCAATGTGATGTCTCTTGGAAGCAGGCTCCCCGAGGAGAAGGGAAGGCAGGGGGTATGCGGTGAACGATGACGTAAATGTGATGACGTGTAAGATAAGACATGACGACAGTTCAACCAGCTGACGATGACGAGGAAAGATAACAAAAAAAAATTGACAAGATAAGGAAAGGGGGGGGGAGGGGACAGGGTGGTGGACAGTGGGGGGGGGGTTAGGGTGGTGGAGTGGATAAATGAGGAGAGGTAACAAGTGCGGTACAGCACACCTCGACTGTCGACCTGAGAGTACCGGGTTCGATCTCTGGTGCCGACCAAAGGGATTTTTTTTCAGGTCATGGTTGAAGTTCTCTCCATGTTTCCTCCCGTGGTGCCTACATGGTCATTACACTCCCCGGCTATGGTGGGGGATGAAAGAAGGGTATTGCGAAAACCGTCCCATGTCATACTTACAAGGGACTTCACATACACAACAATTTGGGCGGACTGCGAGGACTCCCCATTTTATAACGTCGAATGAAACGAGGTTGTGCGTTTGGATGGGCGCGATGCAGGAAAAGGGTTTGAACCCATGTAGTAGTGTACACTGGTGAAGCAGCACCGCTGAAGCCTCGTCGAAGGTGGGGATGTAAGAAGGACACTACACAACTGACCCAATTGGCGACGGTTCGCTTTTATTTGCTTGCTTGAGTTTTGGCGCCCTGTGGCAGTTATTGGCGATGAAACATTCCATAAGGGGGAAGGTTAAATATCAAGAAACATGACGTAATAAGTGAATGGCCCATTCGGTGTTTGAATGTAAGAATGTTAAGTGAAACATGACGTAATAAGTGAATGGCCCATTCGGTGTTTGAATGCAAGAATGTAAAGTAAAACATGACGTAATAAGTGAATGGCCCATTCGGTGTTTGAATGTAAGAATGTAAAGTGAAACATGACGTAATAAGTGAATGACCCATTCGGTGTTTGAATGTAAGAATGTAAAGTGAAACATGACGTAATAAGTGAATGACCCATTCGGTGTTTGAATGTAAGAATGTAAAGTGAAACATGACGTAATAAGTGAATGACCCATTCGGTGTTTGAATGTAAGAATGTAAAGTGAAACATGACGTAATAAGTGAATGACCCATTCGGTGTTTGAATGTAAGAATGTAAAGTGAAACATTTCATCTTTTTTAGGGACTTCATTAGATACTTTTTTTGCTTGTTTATTGTATTAACTTGACATGGTTTCAGCTTAATTCTCTTGGTCAACTTGACCTATGCCCAGTGAAAATGAGGAAACAATACTGATTTTTTTTACCCTCATATTTGTTTTCCTCAAAAATTTAGGATTTCAGTCTGTTTCATGGTTTGTTCTCTTCACAGACTCATTACATCTCCTCTTACATCTTCATTGTATTCATGTATGTTCAGCCGTCACTTGAATATATCCTCCCTACACAACACACACACGCACAGTCAGACACCATTAATTCAAAGTTTGTCTGGAATGTTCTTGTATTGTTGTAGTGGTTGTTTTTTGTCTGTCAAATGTTAAATAATGTTTTCTAAGTTAAAAAATATCCACTTTTTGTCCTGTTTTTGTCTTTTTTTCGAAAAGTTGATTTGACGAGTGTTTATATTTGTTGTTATCCATGGTTAATGTTGCCCAACGTGATGAGGATAACAACAGAAGAAAATATTCAATGTACATGGCTGGTGCCACCAGTGCCATAAGCAGGGACCTATGTCTTAAATACATCACGGGCTGGCCCCCCCTTAAGTCTCATTCATCAGGGCCCCCATGTTCCTTTCGCAACGTGACCCACACCCTCCAACTCAGTATTGGCCCCCCACCCTCCAACTCAGTATTGGGCCACCACCCTTCAACTCAGTATTGGGCCCCCACCCTCCAACTCAGTATTGGGCCCCCACCCTCCAACTCAGTATTGGGCCCCCACCCTCCAACTCAGTATTGGGCCCCCACCTACAACTCAGTATTGGGCCCCCCACCTCCAACTCAGTATTGGGCCCCCACCCTCCAACTCAGTATTGGGTCATAGGTTCTGATGAAATGAGCGTCCTCGAGATAAACAATTGTTAGTACATTTGGTCAGTACTAGTTTCTGAGAGCTCTGTGTCAAATGGCAGCTCACTGACCTGTTCATCAGTGTACTGTATACTGCGGCTGTTATGTTATATCTTTACTCAGGGTGGAGAGTTAAAAACCTTAGCTGTCACGTGTCATGGTCTAATCCGCTGCACTGATGATATTGTACACAGACGCATGGAAACGTTAATAAGTAAACACAATTAGCCAAATATACAACTTAGCAAGTGTCACATAGACTCTGTTACTACTAATGGCTGCCATGGAGAGGGAGGTAAGTTGTGTAAGGGAAGTAACATACGCCATCTTAACACAGATAATTGCAGAAAATATTTTTAATTAGCTGTAGACATGGCTGAAAGCTTCGTGGGTGAAAGGTCATGGGTTAAATGTGTGTGTTAATCTGGTGGGGTTTTTTTAAGGGTTGGGGGGGGGTGGTGGATGGGTTGAGGGATTTCGGAGGGAGGGGTAGGTGAGACGTTCTATAGTATAAGTCTCAGAGACTTCCAGAGAATTTTAGGGGCTTAGGCTGTAGTGTTTGTCTGTCATACTGATTTATACTTTAATGGGGTTCCATTTTGCGTTGAGCGGGCCCCAGATAGCCCTCCTTGTTTACCTGTACACAAATACGGCTCTGAGAGTTTGTTAGTGTGTGTGTGTGTCAGAGTAACTGAGAGGGTTAAGGAGTGTGTGTGTCTGAGAGAGTTAAGTGTGTCTGTTCATGTGTGTGTCTGTGAGAGTTAAGGAATGTGTCTGTGTATGTGCGTGTGTGCGCGCGCGTGTGTGTGTCTTACTTTGCCCATTGAGTTTCATGTCGAGTGTCAAGGCCTCGCATGAGTTTGTTTAGTCCAGAAGTAACCCTCCTCATCTCTCTCTCTCTCTCTCTCTCTCTCTCTCTCTCTCCACTCTCTGGATGGCTGCAGGCAAGGCCAAAAAAAAAAAGATGTTTATAAAGTTGAAATAGAAATGTAGAATTAAATTAAGAGAACCAGTTTACACCAGCTGAGAAACTGATATCTTCAGGTAGAAGGGCGAAGATTACAATGTTCTTACATGTCACGCAGACATATATATTATGTGTTTTATTTTTTTCTAGTTTTTCTTTTCCCTCTGATTTAAAGAAACGTGTTGCTAAGAATACACCAGATGTCCTCAATTGAAAAATAAAAATTCCCTTCAGGTGATGAATGTACACTGGTTATGAAAGTAGAAACAAATGTTTCCAGTATGGAGGCTGAAACCGACATCGGTGGTCCTCAAAATATGGACTACCACTCACTGGTGGGTCACGGGCCGAATTCCAGGTGAGAGGCAACAAAACTAAAAAAAAATGCAACTAAAGGCTCAAGAACCTGTATCTTCATAATTACAACTCTCATTATATATACAGTCGATTCCGCTTAATTGGGACACATCGGGACCGAGGCTTTTTATCCCAATTAAGCGGCTGTCCCAATTAAACATACAAATTTACTATTGGCTTCATGGTTTGGTTTCTCTGAGCTTTGTCCCAAATAAGCGGCTGTCCCAGTTAAGCGGTGTCCCAATTAAGCGGAATCCACTGTATATACATATACTAGTTGTACACTGTAAAACTTTAGGCTTGATCGGTAGGCTAGTTTATTTTTGGTCTCGGGCAGATCCGATTTTTTCATGATTGTATTTTAAACTGTTTAAACTGTATAATAAAACTAGAAGTCTTTGAGTCTGCTAAGTAAAGAGGAATCTATAATTCAGTGTCGCTTTTATTCTCTCCTTACTTTTATCGTCATTTCTTTTTGACTGTGGGTCGCAAACAAAAAACTGTCGTCAAATTTGGTCACGGAAACTTAAAATTTGGAGAATCACTGTGCAGCACTATACTTTGTCTGGTAGGAATTATGTTAGTTTAAATTATTACTGAACTAGTGGATCCACAGATAGACAGACAGACAGACAGACACACACACACTCACACACACACACACACACACATACATATATATAAAGATATATATATATTCGGCGTCGGCATCCGTCCGTCTCGAGGGATAGATAGATATATAGATTAGATAATATATAGATTAGATATATTAGACAGATAGATGGATTAATAGATATATAGATAGATAAAAAGATAGATCGATAGATAGATATATCTCAGTTCTTTGTCTAATTTCGACTGAAATTTATTATTTCTACTTGTTGACAAATTCAATTTAATGTCGTATTACATGTAATTTTAAATTAAAAAGAAATGAATTACTTTTTAAATCATTTATCAAACTGAATACATTAATTTTTTATGGAAATCTCTAAATGTTTAGATGAACTGACTTGATATTTGAAAAATCTCACTAAACAATTCCAGAGCTAATTACGTTATTTTAAATACGTGCCTGACACACACATTGGACCAGTGAGTGGGTGAATATTGATTTCAGCAAACATTTAGACATTTTATACAAACAGTGTTTTGATATAGAATAAATATAGTTAGAATGTAAGAAAAAAAAAATTCCAGTGTGTCGAAATGAGTGTCCCACCCACTGTGCCAGGTGATCTTTGATTTATGATTTCACAATTAACACCCTGAAGAGGTTTTAAGTTGAACCTGATACCCGGGGGGAGGGGGGTGGAGATGTTTACATTTTGCAGGCATCTTGTGTTGTAGAATTCAGTTTTCTTCTTCTTCTTTCCCCCCCCTCCCATCCCAATCCATTTCGCCCCAGCAGTCTCTCTTTCTTTCTTTTTGTATATACATTTAGGGTAATCCCCCCCTCCCTTCATGTTTGACCCCAAACCCATCACTTGATATCGTTCGATATAGATACAGATATATATATATATATATATATATATATATATATATATATATATATATACAGATATATATACAGATATAGATACAGATATAGATACAGATATAGATACAGATATAGATACAGATATAGATACAGATATAGATATAGATACAGATATAGATACAGATATAGATACAGATATAGATACAGATATAGATACAGATATAGATACAGATATATATAGATTAGATAATATATAGATTAGATAATATATAGATTAGATATATTAGACAGATAGATGGATTAATAGATATATAGATAGATAAAAAGATAGATCGATTCAGATACAGATATAGATATAGATACAAATATAGATACAGATAAATTACATTACTAAACCAGCCAATCTGTTTCGACCATATTTCTCATTTCACCCCATCTGCCTGTCTGTCTATCCATGTCTCTAACCCGCCTTCTCTCTGTATCCAAGTCTTTCTCTCTCTCTCCCTCCCTCTCTGTCTCTCCCCCCTCCCTCTTTCTCTACCTCTCTCTCTCTCTCTCTCTCTCTCTCTCTCTCTCTTTATTTATTTATGTATGTATGTATCTCCGTATCAATATTCAGATTTGTTTCTCTGCAGTTAAATAACGAAAAAAAAAACAACAACAAACTCTGTAGACTTTCAATCATGGGACTGAATCCCCCGTAGCAGCTGCTCAACCTCAGCACCACTCGAGACAGCCAGTACATATCTAAGTAGCTCATCAACCAGTAGCAGCCAGCGAAACATTACAGAGAAAACTTTAATATAGGAGAGCAGATGTTCAATGGCGGAGACTGTGAATTCGGGAACTGAATCTGGTTCACTGGAACATAAGTGTAAATATTCATATACCAGGGCTGTTATTACGTTTTTGGACCCATAATAATCCTTGAATACTGGTGTTGGGGGCGGGGTGTGGGGGGGGGGAAGGCTCGCTGATTTCTTAAATGTTATACAGTGGATTCCGCTTAATTGGGACACCACTTAATTGGAACAGCCGCTTATTCGGGACAAATCTCAAAGAAACCAAACCAAGAAGCCAATAGTAAATGTTTTTGTTTAATTGGGACAGCCGCTTAATTGGGACAAAAAGCCTCGGTCCTGATGTGTCCCAATTAAGCGGAATCGACTGTACATCCTTTTAGGTTGCGGCTTAATAAATGTGTCTATATGCCCCCGCCCCCCCCCCCCTCAGCACTTCCGGCCCTAGACAGCTGCCCTAGTTTGCCTAAATGTATTATAAAAGAGCCGATGTATTAAAGTGTATTGATACATCGATACACACACACACACACACACACACAAAACAGCGACATTTTGGTTTAAAGAATCAAAGAGCTAAACATCCCCACCTTATAGGGACTTCACAGATTATGTTGCGCCAAGTTAGCTCAATCCTACGTTTATAAATTATTGTATTTCAGAGGAAGTGGTTTTTTTCTCCTCCCTTTGGGGCCCATATGACCCCCCCCCCTAGTTAGTGCGCATAGCCCCAAATCAGTTTTAGAAATCTCGCGGTCTATTGCGTGACAGTTAAAACAAAAAATGTAACGAACTAAAAATAGCCTATAGATCTTTTAGGTTTTTTTTTTTCATAATGGCGACCTGACGACATAGAGAGAAATGGAGACATATATCCATTGCAGTATCCCCCGAGTCCTCTCTCCCTCTCCCCCTCCCAACGACATTAGGGTTAAATAATGAGAACATGAATGTGAAAAGTGGACCATATAGATGGACCCTAGAGTGAAGGTAGTTTAGTCATTTCGCATTACATTCACTTGGGTGCTCGTAGTGAAGTGGTTTGGGTTCGAACAGGCTAGCTCGACCTGAGACAGTTTTGGGTAACGTGGCCTTTTTCACAAGCTCAACTTTTGTGTTGGCTGAGATTGGAACCCTTGACCAAAGCTGACTACCTCACCACAACATAGTCACCCCTCACGAATATATACACACACACTCACAAACACACACACAAACACCCACGCACAAGCAGGACAAACTCAGCCATTGATGATAGCCTGGCTTCAACACGTCTTCCTTCAGTTTTAAAGTTTTGGTTCTAATTTACACCGACAGACAAGGGTCCAGTGACATCTGGACTAAACAGCTTTACACTTTCTCACATCTATCCTTCATCACCTCGTCTTTAACACATCCCTCTTCCATCTCTCTCTCTCTCTCTCTCTCTCTCTCTCTCTCTCACACACTTTCTTCTCCTCCCTCCCTCCCTCTCAATTTCTTCCTCTCTCACTCTCTCTCTCTCACTCTCTCGCTCTCTCTCTTTCTCTCTTTCATACACTCCTACATTTAATAAACACGACACATTTACCATACATTTATTTATCATCCTAATAACAACGCGCATTTCAGTCCAGCTCCTGCATATCACAGTTCCCCCTCCCCCCCTTTCACCCCTCCTTACCGTCTACGTTTTACTCACCGTTGTACACACACATTATTTAAAAAAGAAAAATGTCAGAAATAAAAAAAAAAATATAATAAAAAAAAACTCTCTCACCTGCGAAGCTAAAAATAGCGCTGCACTGTAGGAATGAGCTAAGCTCACAGACAGGCTGTTGAGTAACCGGTTCTTCCCGCCCCCCCACCCCCAACACACACACACACACACACACCACTCCGCCATTTCTCCCCATCTACAACCCACCTATCGTTGTATGCCACCTCTCACATTTTCATTTTAACCGAAACCTGGGGGCCCAGGTAAGTTATGGGTCGCGTTGAACCAGATCAACATTTGAGATAAACTTTATGACTCAGGAGTCAGGAGTCATGGGATGGTTTCACTCTTTGTTTTTGTATCGTGTTAAACTTGAGCAATTTTATTTTTTTCGGTCCTCCATAAAGACAAGTCATGTGCGTAACTCAGTCGAAGAGAAAACGTTAATCGCAGTGGAGAGGCCGAGTGCGTTTATTGACCCGTGCACGATATTGTACAGTCTAGTAATGCAGGTATTTGAAAACTCTTTGTCGCATGGGTCTGAGCGATGCTTTAATAAAACCAGAGGTAGCGTACCGAGTCGGGAATTCTTGAAATAATCTTCAACGATTATAAAAAATAACACACACACATTGATAACAGAAGATTTACGATGTCATGACGTCAGTTACCTAAAAAGTAGGAGCGTAGATCAACTCAACAACAGAGAATGAGGTGGGATGTGGGGGGGGGGGGGGGGGTTCAAAGGTTTACCGTGTAGTCTGCTGAATGTGGATTACAAACTAATTACCAAGTGTCAAACAACTCGTTGTCTGCGGTGTGAGTACTCAGGCCTTGATCGAGTTGAATCTTGGTTTAACTGAGTCAGACTACTCACACAAATAAAGAAATGTACTATATACTATTACTATATACTATATACTATTACTATGTACTATATACTATTACTATGTACTATATACTATTACTATGTACTATATACTATTACTATGTACTATATACTATTACTATGTACTATATACTATTACTATGTACTATATACTATTACCATGTACTATATACTAATTAGGTGCAAAATGAAACGATGCCGCAAGTTTTTTTTTTAAATAAATACATTAAGGAATGTAGTCATTTCATAATTGACCACATGTCTCTACTTCTCAAGTTATGACAATAGTGCATGTCTGTACTTCTCAAGTTATGACAATAGTGCATGTCTCTACTTCTCAAGTTATGACAATAGTGCTTGTCTCTACTTCTCAAGTTATGACAATAGTGCATGTCTGTACTTCTCAAGTTATGACAATAGTGCATGTCTCTACTTCTCAAGTTATGACAATAGTGCATGTCTCTACTTCTCAAGTTATGACAATAGTGCATGTCTCTACTTCTCAACTTATGACAATAGTGCATGTCTGTACTTCTCAAGTTATGACAATAGTACAAGGAAAAAAAGCTTGAAAAGATCACGAGTAACTCACTGACCTAAAAATATTTGTCATCATTAAACTACACTCCTGTGTTATAAAAATGAATTTTACATTCAAACTAAAAACTTCTAAACAGGTTATCCGTTATAGTTCATCTGTCATTTGTTATCTGTTATCTGTCATCTGTTATCTGTCATCTGTAAGTCATTCAAAACAATGACCTATCTGATGGTATAATTTGATTTTTTACAGTCGGTAGAATTTATAAAAATGTGTGGACAGATGGTATATTTTGATTTGTTACAGTCGGTTAGAGTTTATAAAAAAGAGTGGACAGATGGTATATTTTGATTTGTTACAGTCGGTTAGAGTTTATAAAAAAGAGTGGACAGATGGTATATTTTGATTTGTTACAGTCGGTTAGAGTTTATAAAAAGAGTGGACAGATGGTATATTTTGATTTGTTACAGTCGGTTAGAGTTTATAAAAAAGAGTGGACAGATGGTATATTTTGATTTGTTACAGTCGGTTAGAGTTTATAAAAAAGAGTGGACAGATGGTATATTTTGATTTGTTACAGTCGGTTAGAGTTTATAAAAAAGAGTGGACAGATGGTATATTTTGATTTGTTACAGTCGGTTAGAGTTTATAAAAAAGAGTGGACAGATGGTATATTTTGATTTGTTACAGTCGGTTAGAGTTTATAAAAAAGAGTGGACAGATGGTATATTTTGATTTGTTACAGTCGGTTAGAGTTTATAAAAAAAGTGTGGACAGATGGTATATTTAGATTTGTTACAGTCGGTTAGAGTTTATTAAAAAGTGTGGACAGATGGTATATTTTGATTTGTTACAGTCGGTTAGAGTTTATAAAAAAGAGTGGACAGATGGTATATTTAGATTTGTTACAGTCGGTTAGAGTTTATAAAAAAGAGTGGACAGATGGTATATTTTGATTTGTTACAGTCGGTTAGAGTTTATAAAAAAGAGTGGACAGATGGTATATTTTGATTTGTTACAGTCGGTTAGAGTTTATAAAAAAGAGTGGACAGATGGTATATTTTGATTTGTTACAGTCGGTTAGAGTTTATAAAAAAGTGTGGACAGATGGTATATTTAGATTTGTTACAGTCGGTTAGAGTTTATAAAAAAGTGTGGACAGATGGTATATTTTGATTTGTTACAGTCGGTTAGAGTTTATTAAAAAGAGTGGACAGATGGTATATTTAGATTTGTTACAGTCGGTTAGAGTTTATTAAAAAGTGTGGACAGATGGTACATTTAGGTTCAAAGTAGACCGGGTCAATGTCTAGTTATTCTTGCTCTACCACGAGTCGCGTGACACAGTGAACTTTAAATGTCAGGTCAAATTTTTTAGCAGTCACATATATCAGCTGGATGTTTTTTTTTTTAAATTACAGGAAGATAATTTTTTTTTCATTAAGAAATCAGTGAAGCCTGTATGAAATCAGTGAAGCCTGTATGAAATCAGTGAAGCCTGTATGAAATCAGTGAAGCCTGTATGAAATCAGCGAAGCCTGTATGAAATCAGTGAAGCCTGTATAAAATCAGTGAAGCCTGTATGAAATCAGTGAAGCCTGTATAAAATCAGTGAAGCCTGTATGAAATCAGCGAAGCCAGTATGAAATCAGTGAAGCCTGTATAAAATCAGTGAAGCCTGTATGAAATCAGCGAAGCCTGTATGAAATCAGTGAAGCCTGTATGAAATCAGCGAAGCCTGTATAAAATCAGTGAAGCCTGTAAGAAATCAGCGAAGCCTGTATAAAATCAGTGAAGCCTGTATGAAATCAGTGAAGCCTGTATAAAATCAGTGAAGCCTGTATGAAATCAGTGAAGCCTGTATGAAATCAGTGAAGCCTGTATGAAATCAGTGAAGCCTGTATGAAATCAGTGAAGCCTGTATGAAATCAGTGATGCCTGTATGAAATCAGTGAAGCCTGTATGAAACCCTGCACCATGTACCGAAAGACCCGATCCATCAATATAGATGCTCATAACAGCAGTTACAGATCGGCCATATGTTTGAACATACGACTGACCACTGTCCAGCCAGACCCTGTAACTGCCTGGATTTTTTTCTAAGGTCATCTCAGGACAAAGTCCACTAAGTCCTCCTCGCTTAAACACGAGTACCGGACATTAGATATATGGAAGAGGGATAAAGGCGGGTGGTCATTTTGATAGCCATATAATCCTCTGGTCATGAGGTGGTTACTAGAAAAGGTCCCAACGGTCATCAAGGACAATGTAACGTGAAATCTTCGCTTTACTTTTCTACACAATATAAATAAATCTATTAAATATATGGTCAACTGGAAACTGTCCGCCTGTTTCATAAGAGATAAAATTAACTTCTTTTTTCTGTACTTTTTAACATGAAAAAAAAATTCGTTTGTTCTGCAATGTACTGGAACTAGGAGCTTAATTTTTTCAAACTGTCATTGCTCCATAGCAGGGGTGGGCAAACTACGGCCCGCGGGCCGCATGCGGCCCGTCTAAGTATATTGTGCGGCCCGTATGCATGTATATATATATATATATATATATGTTCGTGTTTTAAAACGTAATGTGTATGTGTAATAAAGCGTGAGTGTGAAATTAAACGACAAATGAAAGGTTATTATCTTTAATGCATATTTTCATAGGTTGTAAATTGTAATTGAAGTAGCCTAAATACATATGCGGCCCGCCAATAACAATCAAGTTTTCAATGTGGCCCTCCATTGAAAAAGTTTGCCCACCCCTGCTCTATAGCATGGGGAGGTGGTGGGGGACACAAAATGTTCCCTCCCGTCGGCCGCCACTGAGTCGTCTATTCTAGCGGCTGAAATTCTGATTTGTGTCTGGAGATTTGAAATATGTCATTTGTTTGTTTTTGTTGGTTTTTTTTAACGACCATCATTTATCTTTGGCCGTGCACCCATTTGGCTAAAGATATATATATATACACCTGTAAGGTGAAACGGTAAATTTCTCAGTTAGACATGTAACATGTGTTCAGCAGACACACCAGAATGTGTTTTATTACAGGTGAACTGAAGTGTTTCAATGTACAATAAACAACGTGCAAACCAAAAGCGTACATCCATAACTAGAGATATAGCATACATCCATAATATAGACAAAGCATACATACATAACTAGAGTTATAGCATACATCCATAATATAGACATAGCATACATCCATAATATAGACATAGCATACATCCATAACTAGTGACATAGCATACATCCATAATATAGACATAGCATACATCCATAATATAGACATAGCATACATCCATAACTAGTGACATAGCATACATCCATAATATAGACATAGCATAATCCATAATTGTTGACATAGCATACATCCATAATATAGACATAGCATACATCCATAACTGTTGACGTAGCATACATCCATAATATAGACATAGCATACATTCATAACTAGTGACATAGCATACATCCATAATATAGACATAGCATACATCCATAACTGTTGACATAGCATACATCCATAATATAGACATAGCATACATCCATAATATAGACATAGCATACATCCATAATATAGACATAGCATACATCCATAACTGTTGACATAGCATACATCCATAATATAGACATAGCATACATCTATAATATAGACATAGCATACATCCATAACTAGTGACATAGCATACATCCATAATATAGACATAGCATACATCCATAATATAGACATAGCATACATCCATAACTGTTGACATAGCATACATCCATAATATAGACATAGCATACATCCATAATATAGACATAGCATACATCCATAACTGTTGACATAGCATACATCCATAATATAGACATAGCATACATGCAAAAGTAGAGTTATAGCATAAATGCAAAAGTAGAGTTATAGCATAAATCCATAACTAGAGATATAGCATACATCCATAAGTAGAGACATAGCATACACCATACAATTGTACAGCCCCCCCATACCCCTCCCACTCCCTACAGTAACTCGAAGTAAGACTTGTGTCCAGTAAGACTTGTGTCCAGTAAGACTTGTATCCAGTTACTGACAGATGATAAATATTCAGCGGCGATTCTCAAAATTTGACTAAAAACTTTATTTTTTTTTGTTTGTGTAACTGTCATAAATCAAACAGAATCAGGAAGAACCTTTCTACACTGACTGTCACCACACACACACACACACAAACACACACACACACACACACACACGCACACACGCACGCACGCACACACACACACACACACACACAAATAAATCAGAGCAACATGCCATCATCCACTGTGTCCTACATCTGGTCACGTTTATACGCCTCTGTTTTGACTAAGCAGGTAAAGGTGCAGTGGAGTGGGTGGGTGGGGGGGGGGGGGAGAGGAGCGGTTGACTACATGAACCAGGCCTGGTCTCACTGTTCCACATGATCAAAAAGTTTCCTTTTGACACGTGAACTGAATGTTTTTACTTTACTGTGACCCAGGTGAAAGTTATAGGAGTTTTATTTCTATAACTTTATAACAACCTGGTGTTGAGCGGAATCAATAAATGTATCACTAGTTCAGGTTATCTTCATAACTCCAGTCAAGAAACCAAACATACAAATTCAGAAAAAAAACTGACACTGTTGGTACCGGGGCGGAAAAAATGAGGTCAGGAATCACGCGTAAACACAAACGATCTAATTGGCCTTTATGTGTCAGCTATTTTAGGATACTTAACCCAATTCCAACTGAAAGTGACTGCAGTTACCTACGTAACAGTCTCCCAACATTTCAACTCTGGTAAACAATTTCTCCGGACTTGTCTCTGAAGCTGGCGGTAAATTTTCTGAGGCTGAGTTAAGAGGATGATTTCACGCCTCGCTGTATCACCCATTGGCGCCTCTCTCTCTCTCTCTCTCTCTCTCTCTCTCTCTCTCTCTCTCTCTCTCTGTCACAGCCCTCTACCCTGTTAGAGATGACCCCGCTCCATCCCTCACAAAAAGCGCAGAGGTCATTAACAGCCCAATTTCCGTAACAGGCCAATCAGACTAACGATGGTGAGTGGTGTCAGGGGACGGGGAGGAGAGAGAGAGGATTAGGCACACTCGAGTAAAGCCGGCACCGTTGGTGAAGATGACGTCAGGTTAATTCTGGGGATTTGAATCTGAGATGAGTGGCTACTGGTTGACAATGTATCTATACACTCAACTATCTCTGAATATATCTATCCACTCACCTATCTCTGAATATATCTATCCACTCACCTATCTCTGGATATATCTATCCACCAACCTATCTCTGAATATATCTGTCCACCAACCTATCTCTGAATATATCTATCCACTCACCTATCTCTGAATATATCTATCCACCAAACTATCTCTGAATATATCTACCCGCCGACCTATCTCTAAGTGGATATATGTATCTTCTTCTCTAATCATCTATCCTTCTCTCTTTCTGTCTCTATTCAATCTATGCATAATTATATCTACCAACGTTTATCCATCCATTCATCTATCAGTTTATCTTTTCAACAATGTATCCATTCATTAATCAACTGTCTATCTATCTATCTATCTATCTATCTATCTATCTATCTATCTATCTATCTATCTATCTATCTATCTATCTATCTATCTATCTATCTATCTATCTATCTTCCTGCATCTCTCTCTCTCTCTCTCTCTGTCGTTCAGATAAATGTTCTGTAGTGTGGTAAGACTGAAGCTGTCATGTCTAAAACTGTCTAATTAATTTTTTTTTTCTTGTTTATGTCTTCAAGTATTTGTGTGACCTCCAAGTGTTTAGTTGCCCCCCCCCCCCCCACGTAACACATTTAATATCCCATCGTCGATAAATTCATTTCAAGTTCTTCAATAGGAGAATTTATTATCTGACCGGTAGGTGGCGCTGAAATATGATGCAAGGGGGGTCGGGGTCGATGTCAATCGAGGTCCATTACCTAAATACGTCTGTGTAGCCTGGGCAATAGTTCTGTGTATGTGTGTGTGTGTGAGATTGAGTGTGTATGCGTGTGGGTAAAGAAACCTTTCTAAAACTGTCATTGACATAGAGGGATAGATAGAGAGACTGACATATAGATAAACCGTTTGATGAATGGATAGATGCACTGATAGAGGGATATTTAGAAAGAGAATTTGAATGAATGGATGGGTAAAAACGCAAATAGATAGATAGATCGATTAGATCGATTGACAGATAGATAGATATAAAGGTATAGATTAGATAGACAGACAGACAGACGGACGGACGGACAGACAGCCAGATATATAGATAGACAGACAGACAGACAGACAGACAGATAGATAGATAGATAGATAGATAGATAGATAGACAGACAGACAGACAGACAGACAGACAGACAGACAGACAGACAGACAGACAGATATAGATAGATAGATAGATAGATAGATAGATAGATAGATAGATAGATAGATAGATAGATAGATAGATAGATAGATAGATAGATAGATGGATAGATAGATATGTATATTCATGGATAGTTTAAGTTACTATGGTAACGGACATAAACGTGTGTAGACTGACAAAGATATAACTGTTACAGTAATATTATCAACCAATCAAACGGGCCCCAAGACAGCGACCCTTAACTGTTAACATTAAATTATTTTTTACTGTATGTAAAAAAAAACAACAACTAGATTATGTCTCTCAAGGGCCCAAGGATACATATTCTATAATTTTGGGTCCCATGTCTACTTTGGAGAAGTTCATAATTTAAACATGGCTACAATATTCGCACGCAAATCGTGAGTAACTAGAGTGGAGAGATATTGTGTTTGTGTTGCGTGTTGAAACCAGTTTCCAGGTTACGGTGACATCCATTCCGTTAATTGAAAATTTATATTTTTTTTCTCCTCCAAACTCTTAAATTGAAATAAAATCACACCAAAAACTGACATTTCAATTCAATTTTATATAATTAAAAAAATGTATGAGCGTTCTTGTATAGACGAATATTGATGTTACGAATTTTCCGCTAGAACCTTTCCAGTTTTATTTCTTGAATCAGACAGTGTCAGGGTGACCTTTGAGGTTAAAGGTTGACCAGATAAAAGATGACTACGCGTCTGACTGACACCATTCATGTATAGCAGACGTCGCAAAATTTGAGGCCACTACAGTGCCTTCGTATCCTCTGCTTACCCGAGCTTGACGAAGATGTAAAAACGAGCGCAACGAAACTGCCTTTCTGTTAATTAACATTACATCACACAGTAAGACAATGACCAGGATAACTTTCAAAGGGACTCCATTAGACTAAAAGACAATATACAAGACAATCAAACAATGACCACCTTAGTTTGAATGGAACTCCCTTATTTTACGACATTTCACCACACGGCTGAACAATGAACAATGACATCACATAGTAAGACAATGACCAGGATAACTTTCAAAGGGACTCCATTAGACTAAAAGACAATATACAAGACAATCAAACAATGACCACCTTAGTTTGAATGGAACTCCCTTATTTTACGACATTTCACCACACGGCTGAACAATGAACAATGACAATTTTCAACGGAGCTCCATGTGATCATGTTAATCTTGAATTGACTTTGCTAATATTACGACAATGCATTGCCCGGCCAAACAATGACCGTGACTCCTTAGAATTACGACAATAGTTTCCGGTAAAATATTTCGGTCGATGAATTGTTTATAACTATTGAAATATGGGGTGGACGAATGGCCGAACGGTGTAAAGCGATTGAGTGTCGACCTAAAAGTCCCGGGTCATCTCAGAGTTGAAAGTAAAAAAGTAAAGTAAAGTTCCCTTAACCCTAACGGGCTATTGGGGCAGATGAATTGTAGAATTCATCTGTTTCTATAACCTCGGCATATGAAGGGGTTGTGTGGTTAGCACAACGCCCAGCCGCCTTTACTTCCCCAACTTAAGTCAGGTACCCATTTAAAGCTGGGTGGACTTGTGGGATGACTTTGAAACACATTTTCGCCTGGAAAAATTCCACATGGTTCTCAGAGTTGAAAGCCAAGGGTATTTTACCAGGCGAAAAGTCCTTCCAAGTCCAAACAGCTTTAAATGGGTGCCTGACTTAAGTTAGAGAAGTAATGGTGGCTGGGCATTGTGCTAACCACACAATCTCTTTCTCTGCAGTGGTCATAGAAACAGTTGAATTCTACACTTAATCTGCCCCGATGGCTAAGGGACTATACTCTCTAAATAACAAATATCTTTTTAACTTCTGTAAAATTAATTATATTAATTATATATTAGGTCATTTATCCATTAAAGCACAGGGCTGCAGCCAGATAATGCCCACTGAGATCACACACACCTATCAACAATAGCTGTCATTACATATCGTATTTTAGAGTATTTTATTTCACCTCTACTCGTCATGTAAACAAAACTACCATGTTCATTCTCTAACGTAAACAACCATTGGTTTCATTACTTGGTTTATAATTATACAGGAAGCAACATTATGGATAAAAGTGTTTATCCCAATGGAGTAATTGGTCCTTTAGTTTATTGCAATTCCTAGACATGACGAACCTTGTTTCAGGTGATGCTTTGTCGACTAATTACAGCAGGTGGGGGGATAACTTATTGGTTAGCTGGTCAATACATTGATTTATTATTGCGCATTGCGCTGTTAGTTATGTTTCCACTTTGTCTAGGCTTTGGAAAAATAAAATGCGAAATAGATTTTTCTGGTGGGTGAAAGAAAAAAGGGGAAATACGTAGAAAATATCTTGAAAAATGAAAACAAGAAAAAAAAATGTTGACATGAGTCAGCTTGGTTGACAACTACGTCGAAACATTGTGTGCTTAAAGTGATTTCGTAGTTGGCAGTTACGTCCAAAAAATTGTGTGACTAAAAGTGATTTAATGGTTGGCAGTTACGCCTTAAAAGGTGACACGGAAGAGCCTGTAGATGACAAGAAAGTAAAACGTGTGTAAGATAGGTATTGAACGAAACAAAATGTTTAGATATCAGTGGTGTTTAAAATTATGGATCGATAGCCGATTTAAAATGGTTCGTCAAAAAGTTTAATAATTTGCAAATTCGTAATACATGTACTCATCTTGTTCCATTTACAACATCTCCAGGTATTCCATCTACATCTCCAGGTATTCCATCTACATCTCCAGATATTACATTCACTACATCTCCAGGTATTCCATCTACATCTCCAGGTATTCCATCTACATCTCCAGGTATTACATTCACTACATCTCCAGGTTTTCCATCTACATCTCCAGGTATTCCATCTACATCTCCAGGTATTACATTCACTACATCTCCAGGTATTCCATCTCAGAAGAAAAAAAAAACAAAAACACTTTATTTAAATCCTATGAAGTAAATGGCGACATTTTATCTTTTTATCTGGGCTAGGTAACTTCCTCTGAACATTATATCTATCTATCTATCTATCTATCTATCTATCTATCTATCTATCTATCTATATTTATATATATCTGTGTGTGTCTGAGTGTGTGAGTAGATGTGAAATATGTTTACAAGTGGTAAACTCTGGGGCGTTGCTAATTTTATTTTTTTTTATTTTGTCATTTTGAACCCCAGGGAGTATTCATTGTTTACAACTTTGTGTTTACTTTGTTCTCAGAAGGAATTTCAACGTATTATTAACTATGACGTCATCGCGTGAATCCAACACAGTGTGTGTGTGTATGTGTGTCTGTTGTGTGTGTTTACGTGTGTGTTTGTGTGGGTGAGATGGGCTAAGAATTGTGTGTGAAAGTGTGTGTGGGGGAGAATCTCTAAAGTCAGTCTAATGAGAATATTTGTGACGAGCTACACCAGGAAATCTCAGATCTGGACACAAGGCACTCAGGGATTCTACAGCCATCTTGACCTGTTTAATCCTTCATCTTAGTTTTCTTCTTTTTTTTATATGGGGTAACACCTCCCAGCTCTGTATACTTCCCCCTTACAGAGTAATATGAAATACTAGATAATGGACGATCGCCCTTTCTCCCCCCCCCACCCACCCCACCCCCTCCAATTCATCATTTGATCAGATTCACGGGTCAAAGGTAAACGGGAAGGTAAAGACAAAGAATCTCCTTTTCTGCAACTCGTAACATTGTTTCCGGGAAGCTTTAAATGTCAGACTGAAACACACACAAAATAAACGGTCCTGTATCAAACATCCAGAAATACATTTTTTTCTGTAACATATGATCTGGTGATCTGGGATACCTAGCTACAGAGCTCTGTTAGAACATGTTTTGATAGTGGTCACTATCAGTTGAGGCTTCTATCAGGTTTTGATAGTGGTCACTATCAGTTGAGGCTTCTATCAGGTTTTGATAGTGGTCACTATCAGTTGAGGCTTCTATCAGGTTTTGATAGTGGTCACTATCAGTTGAGGCTTCTATCAGGTTTTGATAGTGGTCACTATCAGTTGAGGCTTCTATCAGGTTTTGATAGTGGTCACTATCAGTTGAGGCTGCTATCAGGTTTTGATAGTGGTCACTATCAGTTGAGGCTTCTATCAGGTTTTGATAGTGGCCACTATCAGTTGAGGCTTCTATCAGGTTTTGATAGTGGTCACTATCAGTTGAGGCTTCTATCAGGTTTTGATAGTGGTCACTATCAGTTGAGGCTTCTATCAGGTTTTGATAGTGGTCACTATCAGTTGAGGCTTCTATCAGGTTTTGATAGTGGTCACTATCAGTTGAGGCTTCTATCAGGTTTTGATAGTGGTCACTATCAGTTGAGGCTTCTATCAGGTTTTGATAGTGGTCACTATCAGTTGAGGCTTCTATCAGGTTTTGATAGTGGTCACTATCAGTTGAGGCTTCTATCAGGTTTTGATAGTGGTCACTATCAGTTGAGGCTTCTATCAGGTTTTGATAGTGGTCACTATCAGTTGAGGCTGCTATCAGGTTTTGATAGTGATCACTATCAGTTGAGGCTGCTATCAGGTTTTGATAGTGGTCACCGCAGAGGCTCGTCATAGCCTTAAGTTTTCCCAAAATGAATTGACGCCTGGACCAGTTATGAGTCCAGTATAAGACATAGTCCTTTAAAGACCATATAGCACAGACACTAACGAAATGCAGCCCGTTTGGGTTGATGATCCAGCCTGCCCTGCCGCTACCCCACCCTCCCAGCTCTTTCACTGTATTCATTTGATTTCCCGGCTATACTGTGAAATTTAAGGATTCAGCGTGGCCCGCGGTTCAAAACTTAGCCCACCCCTGGTATATCAAGCAGTAGTTATAGTTTAATCTTGTTCAATTATTTAGGCTGCACATTCATTCAGGTGTAATCATTTGAAATAGTCAGAGAATGTTACGGTATAACTATATTGGTATGTACCCAAGGAGGGCCATTCTTACGTTCTGGTGGTGGGGGGGTGGGTTACATTTCGGACCCCCTATACAAAAAGCTGTCGATGCCTTCTTGTGTGTATGTCAGGGGCGTAGCTTGAGTTAGTGGCTTAGGGGGGGGGCTCGGACCAGCCCCGTAGCGTGAAAATTCTACAGCAGGGGCCAGGCAATAGCGGGGGGAGAGGGCAGGTAATACATTTCACTAAGTAGAACAAATAAGCAGGGGGGGCAGACAAAACGTAGGGGGGCGGCCCTCCTGCCCCCCCTCCCCCCGCACGCTACGAGCCTGGCTCGGACTTATCAAAATACCAGCCCATTACCGTGTTTACTAAAGTAAGGCGCATAGAAAGTGCCAACCAGATCAACTCGCCATCCCTATTCCCCCAAGTCACCCCATTAACACCACTGTAAGTATGAATGCACGTGTGTGCGTGTGTGAGTGTGTGTTGTCGTGAGTGTATGGTGTCAATTGTCACTCCCGTATGACGTACTTATAATGAGCTCATACCACCGAGATATAAAACAAGAAGGAAACATTCCAGAGAAATATACTTCATGTTGGAGGATCGATTTCTTTTAAACTGTGAACAACACGTGACTAGGATGAAACAATGAAATCATTTTTTTATTGTGTGTGTTGTATTATTTGGTTCTTTGTTGTTGTTGAAGTAATGTGATCTTTTGCAAAAAAAATTTTTTTCTAAAAATAGATTGAAATATTTTTTCTTTCATACTGTCATTAAACACGAGCGGCGGTGAAAACTATTTTTAGTTTCGTACCTGATAAATATCCCACCTGTAAATTATAAACAAACTACGATTGGAAATAAAATGAGTTTGAAAAGTAATTCATTTTCCACCAATTTGAGTTTGAAAAGTAATTCATTTTCCACCAATTTTACTTTGCAGATAAACAGACTTTAAGATTTTGTAACAAGTCGAGAAAAAGACTCGCAAGTAAGTACCCAGGATTTCGATCATTTTATGTATAGATTTACATTTTTTTTTCGAGACATACTGGCAACCTACCAAAACAAAATGCATTCCCTGGCCATCAGCGGGCTGCACGATCCACATTCTTCTGTTCAAAGCTTCAGTCGCCACGAAATAAAATACTTAGTAAACAGTCAGATTCACCTGCCATGCAGACCTACTGTTAGGTTTATATTTTCATGTCACCCCCCCCTCAACCACCACTCCCCCCATCCACTATCCACAGAAATACTTAAGTCTGTTCCCCCCCCCCCCCGGGTAATCGGCTCTGGCCAATAAGACATTATTACATTCTGGTACAAAAGATTCGCACACCGCGTGAATAGAAGAAAAAGAATATGTGTGGGTGGGTGTGAGTGTGTGTTTCAGTGAGTGTGTCAGTCAGTGTGTCAGTGTGTGTGTGTGTCAGTGTGTGTGTGTCAGTGTGTGCGTCAGTGTGTGTGTCAGTGTGTGTGTGTCAGTGTGTGCGTCAGTGAGCGAAACAGCTGGTCAAACTAGATATTTATTACAATCAGTAAAATTGTCTTAAGCCAACACAGTTTACAAAGTACTTCTATTATTTTGTCATAGTACGCAGTTCACTCGCTCTACTATTTAATAGTCAATGTACGCAGTTCACTCACACTAGTGTATAGAATGACCAAACCTCTTGACCAGACTAAATCGATTAGACCTACATCTTTTTTTTTTTCAACCCAGAATTCACTTTGTAGAAAAAACTTCGATATAAACAATTGTATTTTTTTTTTGGCTCTCATAAATATTCATAACTTCTGCGACTTGGGTCGTGTCCGATGTTTTCCCGCCTACAACCAATGTCCATTACACAGCAGACGATTCACAGAAACAATTTTTTTGTTTGTTTGTAAATTTGCTTGAAAGTTTCTTTTCATCTGGCTGGTCAAAGGTCTTTAGTTACAACACCAATTTATTTTTTTTTTCACTAGAACTGAAATGTACTTCTTAATCTTATCTTTGACCTGAGAATTTTTCTGTGCGTGTATCTGTATCTGTGCGTGTATCTGTATCTGTGCGTGTATCTGTATCTGTATCTGTGCGTGTATCTGTATCTGTGCGTGTATCTGTATCTGTGCGTGTATCTGTATCTGTGCGTGTATCTGTATCTGTATCTGTGTGTGTATCTGTATCTGTGCGTGTATCTGTATCTGTGCGTGTATCTGTATCTGTATCTGTGCGTGTATCTGTATCTGTGCGTGTATCGGTATCTGCATCAGTGCGTGTATCTGTATCTGTGCGTGTATCTGTATCTGTATCTGTGTGTGTATCTGTATCTGTGCGTGTATCTGTATCTGTGTGTATCTGTATCTGTGCGTGTATCTGTGTGTGTGTGTGTTGGTGGGTGGGTCAATTTGCTTCGTGCGTTTGGGAGAAACGGAGGTGGGGGTAGGTATGGGGGATTCGTACCTAATGTTATAGATCACTTGTAATCATGTGACACAAGACATCGTTTTACTTTGAATCAGAACTTGATCGATTTCTCCGAGGGTGGGTGGGGGTGGGGGAGAGAATGGTAAGTTTATTAATTAATCATTTATCATAATGTGCACTGTGCACACAATCCAGTGTATAGATACAGGCAGACCACCAGCTTTGTGCACACAGTCCAGTGTATAGATACAGGCAGACCACAAGCTTTGTGCACACAGTCCAATGTATAGATACAGGCAGACCACCAGCTTTGTGCACACAGTCCAGTGTATAGATACAGGCAGACCACCAGCTTTGTACACAAAGTCCAGTGTATAGATACAGGCAGACCACCAGCTTTGTACACACAGTCCAATGTATAGATACAGGCAGACCACCAGCTTGTGAAATAGATAAACGCAGGAAGATCGTTGGATATTAAGTTAACGTAAGTTGAACATGTTCCAGCAATGACACAGAATGGTAAAAATAAATTTAAAAGCAAAAAAAAATTCTCGGAATATTTTTATGGGTCAACAAAAGACAATAGAAGTTGTGGTAACCAACGAGTACTAATAGGGCCCGGGGGGGGGGAGAGTAATAAGTATTTGGGGGATCTTACTGGACAGACAGACAGACAGACGGACGAACAGATAGTTAGCTAGATCACCATCATAGCCCAGCGTGCACATGACTACGGGAGATGTAGGTATGTGACTAGATTCGCTGAGATTTGAACTCGTAACAGCATCCATTCCGGACTGGCGCACATTCAAAGAACCATCGAATAGCCTGGATAGATAAATACTTCCATAATTCGCTGAAAACAAATTTCGTTGTATTTTCACCTCATATCTGGGTACGTGATGCACTGGGCACAAACCCACTCGGATGCCCCCTTCTGCCCCGAGCACCCGATCCTCCACTGACCGCTAGTATGTTCAATATTATGCAAAATACTAACAAAGAAAAACATTTGTTAACACACGTGTTTGTATTTACTATCACTCACATAAAACCTACAATAAGGTATTTCTGTATTAAAAATTAGTAGTTAATTAATTTTGTAATAATAATAGACACAAATACTGTAATTTTTTTAATGGATAAGAAAGTCAATGAGAGCAGACATCTACATTTTAAAGTTCTTTTTTCTAGATTTACGTCTGGTAAAGATTTTGAGTACGTCATCAAAGTTAATTATGCGCAACAAGTTTGTCTCAATCATCAGCAGAGATGTTGGGGATACATCGAAAGAACAAGAAAATCGAACTGCTATATCATTATTCACCTGTCCTCGTCTACTCTTCTCTTGTCTCAAGTTTGGCAACAATGACGTAGAAAGCAGATATACGAAATTTGTCTCTGGCATTCAGAGTTAACTCAGGGGCATCACCATTAATGACCTTCGTGTGCCTAATTGGTTATCCAGGCCGGATAATACATTATATCTGAGTACTTGATAAATGCGTAATACCTCATATCTGAGTACTTGATAAATGAATAATACCTTATATCTGAGTACTTGATCAATGAGTAATACCTCATATCTGAGTACTTTACATCACAATAATGCCTCATTCGGTTTTAGTTTTTGGCTAAGTCGCATTCAAAGAGATGGATTCAAACTGAACTCCATTTCACAGGCATTAAAAAAAAAAGAAAGAAAGCTAAAATAAATGTTTAGATGAGAAGTTTATAAAAGGTAAACATTCGCCACCACAGCTATAGTGGGTTCTTCTGTCGACTGCAGTTGTAACCACGTGATGTTTAGATGGTGTAACGAACATGGCCATCTTTACTCTCACACCATATTTACTGCTAAAAGATTTCAGCACAAACCATTGAGTTGAATGCACAAGTGTTTGGGGGGTTGATGTTAATTGCACATATTAAGTTGATCTTTGATTCAAGCTCACTGGCCCGGGGGGCGGGGGGAGGAGGGAGGAATTGAGGGCTTTACGACAATGATATATTGTTAGAGTAAATGTATAAGGTTCCACTTACGCAAAGCCTCTTTTTGGTTCGTTAATTTTAGAAGTATATAGATCCAGGCACGCCGAGAGGGGGGGGGTCAGGGGGAATCATTGCCAGTGGGCTCGCATCTGTAAGGGGGCCCGGCCGCCCCGACCATGTCAATTTTTTCACGACTCATTGTTTATTAAGGGGCCCGCAATGATGTCCTGCCCTGGGGCCCTTGTTGGCTCTCGGCGCCCCTGTATAGATCACAAAGAATGTTTGCATTGTTTATTACGGGAACCAGCAAAGTTTGATCGTGTCGCGATTGTCCTGTACATTTTTTTTTATGTAAACTAAAAAGAGAAAAAAAAAACAGACATAAGCAAAGGAAATTTAGTTCAGTGTTTCTCAATACAACCAGGCTGAATACAACCAGGCTGAATACAACCAGGCTCAATACAACCAGGCTGAATACAACCAGGCTCAATACAACCAGGCTCAATACAACCAGGCTCAATACAACCAGGCTGAATACAACCAGGCTCAATACAACCAGGCTGAATACAACCAGGCTCAATACAACCAGGCTCAATACAACCAGACTCAATACAACACGGCTCAATACAACCAGACTCAATACAACCAGGCTCAATACAACCAGGCTCAATACAACCAGGCTCAATACAACCAGGCTCAATACAACCAGACAATACAATCAGGCTCAATACAACCAGACTCAATACAACCAGGCTCAGTACAACCAGGCTCAAAACACCATGACAGTTTATTCATTTATTTATTTATTACACTATTCTCTGTAATTAAAAGAAGATTTCTTCCCCTGGCCAAAGCGTGGACGTGTTTATGTCCCCTGTCATTAAATTAAATATTCTAAAACATTAAAATTGTGCACACGGTTTTATTGATTTTTTTTATATAAACTAGAAATATCATTATAATACACGAGAAACTTTCTGAAACTAATTTTAAACCTATAAACATGTCAGAAAACTTGAGCATGTCTGGTTATTGAGTGTTTGTAAAACTTTATTTTGAGCCAGAAGTAAGAGTTAATACAACTGTGCTGCTATAACACGCAAATGTATGTACTTTGCACTTTACGTACAAAAAGTTGAAAAGGTTGAAAGGTATGTAAAAATATCCGATGTTTGCCGCCAATTAAATTATTCCATTCGATAATTGCAATTTTAAACTACATAATGTATGTATTAGAACATGTCATTCATATGGTAGAATCAATCAGAAGGAATGAACTATAAGTTGGAGTAGATGTAGGCTTGCCAGGTTGGCGTATTCCTCGCCATATGTAAATCAATGGTTCGTGTGTGCCGGTCAGAAATTTCTTACCGCTGGCCAGATTTTAGCAACATTTCATATTAGATATTTTCATAGGTGAAAAAATATAATAAATGATATTCACAATAAAAACACGTTCCATAAGATAATTGTAAAGGTATAATTGTTTCGTAAACATTAGGATCACTTTTTATTTAACTGAGATCCGAATTTTTATATTTCCGGAAGAAAGTTTTTGTCAGTTGAAGGATCACTCTCGTACACGACAGACGTGTCGATGTTTTTTTTCTTGTTAGGATATTGTAATTATTATTGTGAGTGATCATGAGAGTAACAGTTCACCTCCATGATGAAGATATATTTTCTAGATAAGTTTTTGTGTATTTGTACTTGGATATAATACAGATGTATCATTAGAACATAATGGAGTTCTCACTAGAAATGTGGTGATCCAACAGATTATTTTTACAACGTGTACAGTGAACTTATTTTATCGTATTTTCTATATTATTGTATCGTAATAAACTTCAATCAGCAAAGAACACTGTCTTCGCACATTATTTGGTATTTGATTAGTGGAATGAAAGAAGAGCCACAGCTACCACAAACACGCCTCCAAGATAATATAACAATAATATTTAAACTCTGCAATGCCTCATTAATATTATTGAGAAAGTAATACCCAGACAATGATGGCAGAGAACAATGGTACCACTAAACACCATGACAATAATCAATTTTTATCAATGGAAAATATGTTCATGTGATATATAAAGCTATTTTCATCTGATATATGAAACTATTTTCATGTGATATCACTGATATGTAAAGCTATTTTCATCTGATATATGAAACTATTTTCATGTGATATGTAAAGTTATTTTCATCTGATAGGCTATATAAAAGCTATTTTCATCTGATATATAAAGCTATTTTGATGTGATATGTAAAGATATTTTCATGTGATATATATATATATATATATATATATATATATATAAAGCTATTTTCTCGATATGACATTGTCCCTTCAAGTGCGTTGATTACTTTATCACACATCAACCGTTGACACATGGTCCGTTATTGCACACGTCATTTCCTCCCTCCCAACTCCCTCAATTCCAGCTAGTAACACATTGCACTGTCAGTTGTTGTTTTGTAATAGTTTTTTTTTTTCAAATCTTAAACGCCAGTAAACATTGGATGATGTTTGCACCCATCGCTAGTGTTAGTGTGGTTACTAAATGTAGATACTAAATATGTCGCTTTAAATTTTGGGCTGTTTCGGTGTTTTCTACAGGGAGGTTGCTTTTTTTTTTTTTGGGGGGGGGTGGGGGGGGGCTAATTTGTCTACTCATTTCGACGGTTGATATTTAAAAAAAAAAACAACTACTGGCAACACTGAAAGAGGCGTCATATCAGCTGGCACTTTTTTTTTGTTCATTCAAGACACCTCGCGGAAGGATTGACTTACTGGGCTTTTGTTCTCCCTGAGTTGCACTACATCAGTGCATCCACCAGTATTAATACACCGCAGCTGTGCCAATGGATGGGTGGGGGGGGGGGAGGGGGAACTCGAAGATATGTCAGGGGGCAGGGTCCGTAGCGTGCGGGGGGGTAGGGAGGCCGGCCCCCCCCCCCCCCGCGTTTTGTCTGGCCGCCTCTGCTTGTTTGCTCTAATTATTAACATTTATTTCCTGCCCCCTCCCCCCTTGCTATTGGCGTGGCCCCTGCTGCAGAATTTTCACGCTTCGGGGCTGCAGGGGGGGGGGGCGGCAAGCCTTAGAAGGCCTAGTCATTTTCTTTTCTTTTTTTTTTTTTTAAATTAGATGCTCATTACGGAAAAAGGCAGCCAAAGATGCGCCCCCATCCACCCCCCGTTGTCAGCCCCCCCCCCCCGTCCCCACCCGGAGTTTCTGGCTGCGGCCGACAGTTCATTCTTCTAATAATAAATCTAAAGATGCGATGGTACATAAAGTATGTAAGTAGTGTAATGGACTAAAATACCATTATATACATCTATCTGCCTGACAATGAGGTCAACAAAAATGTAAAACAAACTTCTCTATTAATAGTGTTTTTTTAATATCTGAATATAGCTAGCGACGTTCAGAGATAGGAGAAGACCTATTTCTCAACAGTGAAACCTAACACTGGTTGCCATGGTAATCCCGTTATATCTTTTTTTTTTTAAAAATTAAAACCTACACAATGTGTTTACACGCACAGGAACGGAATGTCGACTTTTGAAAGTTGTAACAATTACAGTCGATTTCGCTTAATTGGGACACATCGGGACCGAGGCTTTTTTGTCTCAATTAAGCGGGTGTCCCCAATTAAACATACAAATTAACTATTGGCTTCTTGGTTTGGTTTCTTTGAGATTTGTCCCGAATAAGCGGGTGTCCCAATTAAGCGGTGTCCCAATTAAGCGGAATCCACTGCATTTCGAAATTTGAAGTTCTACGAGAAATAAAATTCACAGCAGTACAACACTGGTTGAGCTTTTTTTGCTGTAACAGAACTCTACTTTAAACAAAAAATTTATCTTTCATAGTTTAATACAAAACGGGGCTGTTTGGCCTAATTTGTGACTAGAATGATTTATTTTTGGAGTAAATATAATAGGTTCCACTTACTCAAATCTACTTTTTAGGTTTGTCAAATTTTAGAACTGTATAGGTCAAAAAGAATGTTTATTACCCGAACCAACAAGTTTGGTCATGTCACACAATAGTAGGCTACTTATTTAAACAACAATCGTAAAGTCATGTGTATTTTTTTTTTAGTTTATGAAAGAAAGAGAAAAACAGACATAAGAGAGGAAAACTTAGTTCAGTGGTACTCAAACTTATTTTCGCGATTGTACCCCGAATGGTGCGAAAATATTCGCGCGAGTACCGCTCACATATACGTTCACGAATACATGCGATTATTTTCATAATGGAATGTGAATATCTTTCTAATGCGATTCTTTGGGCTGGTAGGTTGGGTGGTGATGAGTCACTCGGCAAACTGGTGACCTTCTTTCAAAACCATTTGTAGTTTTAATCGAAAAAATTAAATGTCTCTGCTTACTACCCCCTGCGTTGCCTTTCCCCCGTAACCCTCGAGTGGGGGGGGGGTGGGGGTACGCGAACCACTGGTTGAGAACCGTGGACTTAAAGTTTGGCTGTACTGTACAGTCCGTATAACAAGCTATCCGGCTTCACGTCATTTGCACACGGTCGTAATAAAGCCAGGCAGCGCTAGATTAACACGTCGACAGTCCCGGAGTAAATCTGTTGATAAGGACAGACGGTTTGAGATAACAACCCCCGTCACACTAACAACAGCACCATCATGGGGGGGGGCAGCTTGTAGGGGGAGGGGCGTGGAGATGAGGTGGAGAAATGTTAATCCTGGAATTTTGGTCTCTCTCTCCCTCCCCTCCCCCAAACCCTTTTTCCCTTTTTTGCTTTTCAGATAAAAGAATGGCTTTTCAAAAGTTTTTTTTTCCGGAGATGTCAGTGGTAGCGATGGGAATAAATTTCACCTGACAACTTGGTACCAATTAAATTTGGTTTACGTCTGCTGCCAGAACGAAATCAGAAACAAGGACATTCATTAGGGGGAGATAATTAAACAACGTCAACAACATGTTTTAACAAAAAGCAAGAAACACAAATAATACCTAATAATACAGTTCTAGATGTTGTTGGCTGTCAAAATGAAATCTGTTACAAAGGACAATAGTAATAGCAAAATTCTTCAGAAACTGAATCGGGAAAATAATTTGTTTCCGTTTATCCGAATCGGTAAATGTTTAATTTATAGAACAACGGTCAATGTTTTCTGATTCGGTAAAACAAAAGTTCAATAGTCCCATTATTAATAAAAAAAATTGTAAAAACCCCGGGTGTTGTGTTGTCTCCCTTGACCAACAAACTGATGTGATGTCCTAAGAGGACACGCCAACATAGCGATGATGTAACATAGGTCAAACAGGGGGGGCTTCGGTGGAAACCCAGCATTTAAATTGTGCACCGCACCTCTCCTTATTTTGTCGGAGATAGTTCGTCCCGTCCCCCCCCCCCAAGCCATCTTCCATGTTAGAGCCTCAAATTTTCGCAAAACATCCCTTTTGGGAGAAATGTGTGACGCCCCTGTAAGGATGAGACGAAATCTCTTAGATTCTATAAGCCACTAATGGGATGGGTTTTTTTTATGGTGCCCTTCTTTCATCCCCACCATAGCCGATAGTGCAGTGGCCATGGAGGCACCACGGGAGACTTTAGCCATGATCTGAAAAATGTCCTTGGTCCTCAACGGAGATCGAACAAGGGACCCTCAGGTTGACATTCGAGCGCTTTACCGCACGACCATCCGTCCACGGGAGGAGATGTATTGCTCACCATCTCTCTCTCTCTCTCTCTCTCTCTCTCCCTCCCTCTCTCTCTCCCTCTCCCTCTCTCTCTCTCTCTCTCTCTCTCTCTCTCCCTCTCTCTCTCTCTTTCTCTCCCTCTCTCACCCATTTGAAGAAGATCATCTGAGCTTGGCCAGTAAATAAATGTTGCCCTAGATAGGCGTCTACATGAATGTCATGACGACACACTCGCTCGGGAAACATAGGACTTGCCAGTGGCGTAGCGAGGGGGTGGCATCATGCCCCGGGCGCTACTCACAAAGGGGCGCCAAATTGTTCGCAAAACATATACTATTTATATGTTTTTCGAATGGGAGGGGGGGGCGCTAAAAAGGTATTGTGCCCCGGGATGCGTTAAGCTCGCTACTTGTCTCTGTCAAGATATCTTCTTATTTAAAAAAAAAATCGTTCCTAGTTTAGTCTAATGTTCCGAAAGTTACATTTAAAGTTTAACTTGAGGCGTATTAATAACGTGTAGCCTTATATTAATTCAACGTGATACTGCGGACTAAAAAAAATAATTGCCCCACCCCCCCTCCTTCCCAATGACTTAGATAGCATCATTTTTTTACTTGTTTATCTTTTTTTTTAATTTGCTTTCAATTGAAGCTCTACCATTGTCCTGTATACCTTCTAATTGGTCTCCCCTACCCCTAATGATTACAACTTGACAGTCCGTTCGTTTTATGACAGCCGCACATGAATATAATAAACAAGCGCGTGTCTCTTGGATACGAAGCGAAAACAAAAACAAAACAAAACAAAAAAGGTCAATTATAGTTTTTGAAACACAGTTTTAAAGGGAAAAAAAAAACGCAACGTATAAATAAACCCAGAACTTGTCAAAACACAACACATAAATAAACCCAGATCTTGTCAATAACCAACCCAGCACGCTACTTACTGAACTCATTTGCTCACTAATAGCATTAGTATCAACCAGATGAAAGGCCCACATCCCGGTCATTATGTATGAGCACAAATCCCCCACGGAGAGATGGAAGGAAGAGAAAAAAAAATATATCCCCACCCCCTCCCTCCCCCCTACCCCGCCGGCCTATGTGTCAGACACAGATGTAAAAGATGACCGGAAGTCCCAATGGCGTCTGCCCGTATTGAGGAAGCCATTCAGCTGTCACATTCAAGCCCTGTGTTTCGGTCATTGTGAAGATATTCACCGTTAAATAGTGATCGCGATTGTACAAAGTATTATAAGCCTGGCTCTCACATGCGCCGGGCAGCAGTGCCGGATATGGCATTTGTGAGGCCTTAACGAGGTTCATCAAGTGACGTGCGACTTGAAATGGGGGGGGGGACTGGAAGTAGGTAAGAGGGTCAGAGAAAGTGGTGGTGTTATGAAGTACAACAGGTGTACTGACACTGTGCGCCTGTGTGTGAAAGAGAGAGAGAGGGAGAGAGAGAGAGGGAGGGAGAGAGGGAGGGAGAGAGAGAGATAGGAATAGAGAAACTATGTCGACAAAACTAACTCGTGTCAACAAATGATCACTTCGAAACACGGCTGGACTATGAGCAGGCAAGGTGAAAGTCTTGGGTTCCATCCCCAACACAGACCGCCTGCTCCCTGTGACGTCCTTGGTGTTTACGTGGCCAATGCCACGCTTGGCCAGTCACAAACCATCTAATGAACATCACTAACGTGTGCAAATGAGTATTTGAATGACAGAGAATACATTTCTCCAGAGTCATCGTAGGTTGGTGACCATGTTTATGTGAGTCAGTAAACTTCAGTGTAATATTTATACACAGATAACTTTATATCGTCACTCAACAGGGACTGATTAAACAGGTTAACGGTTGAGCATAAAACATTTCTTTTAGACCGATACGACGATCCGGGCAGCAACAGTGTAATGAGAAAATAAGCGGCTAGTACAACACCTAGTCATCTTTAGTTCCCCAGGTAATGTTAGTACAACACCTAGTCATCTTAAGTTCCCCAGGTAATGTTAGTACAGCGCCTAGTCTACTTTAGTTCCCCAGGTAATGTTAGTACACCGACTTGTCATCTTAAGTCCCCCAGGTAATGTTTAGTACAACACCTAGTCAACTTAAGTTCCCCAGGTAATGTTTAGTACAACACCTAGTCATCTTAAGTTCCCCAGGTAATGTTAGTACAGCGCCTAGTCTACTTTAGTTCCCCAGGTAATGTTAGTACACCGCCTAGTCAGCTTTAGTTCCCCAGGTAATGTTAGTACAGCGCCTAGTCAACTTTAGTTCCCGAGGTAATGTTAGTACATCGCCTAGTCAGCTTTAGTTCCCCAGGTAATGTTAGCACAACACCTAGTCAACTTTAGTTCCACAGGTAATGTTAGCACAACACCTAGTCAACTTTAGTTCCACAGGTAATGTTAGCACAACACCTAGTCATCTTTAGTTCCCGAGGTAATGTTAGTACATCGCCTAGTCATCTTTAGTTCCTCAGGTAATGTTAGCACAACACCTAGTCAACTTTAGTTCCCCAGGTAATGTTAGTACAGCGCCTGGTCAACTTTAGTTCCCAATTAATGTTTAGTACATCGCCTAGTCAACTTTAGTTCCCCAGGTAATGTTAGTACAGCGCCTGGTCAACTTTAGTTCCCAGGTAATGTTTAGTACATCGCCTAGTCAACTTTAGTTCCCCAGGTAATGTTATTATAGCGCCTAGTCAATTTTAGTTCCCGAGGTAATGTTAGTACATCGCCTAGTCAGCTTTAGTTCCCCAGGTAATGTTAGCACAACACCTAGTCAACTTTAGTTCCACAGGTAATGTTAGCACAACACCTAGTCATCTTTAGTTCCCGAGGTAATGTTAGTACATCGCCTAGTCATCTTTAGTTCCTCAGGTAATGTTAGCACAACACCTAGTCATCTTAAGTTCCCCAAGTAATGTTTAGTACATCGCCTAGTCAACTTTAGTTCCCCAGGTAATGTTAGTACAGCGCCTGGTCAACTTTAGTTCCCAGGTAATGTTTAGTACATCGCCTAGTCAACTTTAGTTCCCCAGGTAATGTTAGTACAGCGCCTAGTCAACTTTAGTTCCCGAGGTAATGTTAGTACATCGCCTAGTCAGCTTTAGTTCCCTAGGTAATGTTAGCACAACACCTAGTCAACTTTAGTTCCACAGGCAATGTTAGCACAACACCTAGTCATCTTTAGTTCCCGAGGTAATGTTAGTACATCGCCTAGTCATCTTTAGTTCCTCAGGTAATGTTAGCACAACACCTAGTCAACTTTAGTTCCCCAGGTAATGTTAGCACAATACGATTAATTTAACGATTCTTTATTATTCTTTTGTTTTTGTTCTTGTACATGTTGGTCGATCAGTTCTCTTTGTGGGTCGTGAGTCTTGAACGTTTGAGAATCACCGATCCAACGCCGAACGTAACAACTCACATTTCAGTCTGGGCTGGAACGTAACAACTCACATTTCAGTCTGGGCTGGAACGTAACAACTCACATTTTAGTCTGGGCTGGAAGGTAACAACTCACATTTTAGTCTGGGCTGGAAGTAACAACCCACATTTCAGTCTGGGCTGGAACGTAACAACTCACATTTCAGTCTGGGCTGGAACGTAACAACTCACATTTCAGTCTGGGCTGGAACGTAACAACCCACATTTCATTCTGGCTGGAATATTTATTTTTTTCCACTGGAAGAATTTTTTCTTTTCTTCGCTCCTGGCACTTTGGGGGTATCGAGGAGCAAAGATGGTGAACTAAATGCCACTTGGATGAATGAGAATTTACAGGTGGATTCTTGTCGAAATAATGTAATATAGCCCGTAGTACTGTAGCAGTATTATAACAATGCCAGCATTGCGTCATATACTAGTACTGTAGCGTCCTCATAAGTAGATCCAATTGAAATTTGTCTCGTTGTTTATTATATTGTTTTTTTTTATTGTATTCGGTGGCGCCCCCTATACACACACAATAATACACACACACACTCACACACACACATACATATATATATATATATATAGGCCTATATATATATAGACAGCCGAACATGAATATAATAAACAAGCGCGTCTCTTGGATACGCGGCTGTCATATATATTAAATGCCATCCAGTCAGATGGATATATATATATACATCATCCATCAGACTGGATTATTTAGGTCAGGACATAATAATATCACGTGATTAACGTCCATTCCAAGTCTCGTCTACTGTACTTCTACTTTTGTCTTACTATTGTTATGCAATTGCTCCACCCATGTTCAATTGTCGCACGATTATCGTTTTTCTTTTTTGTTCTGTTGGTAGATAGATTGATAGATTGGTAGATACATGGACAGATTGGTAGATTGATGGAAAGATTGACAGACAGATTGAGAATGACAGTCTGAGAGGCGAGTACATTTATCGGTAGACAGATTGAAGAAACAACAACAGATATACAAATGGAGACGTAGTGAAGATAAACAAACAACTAGACAGAAAGAGATATACAGATGGAAAGTGATAAAGGTCTATATAGATAGAAAGACATAGATTTATAGATACTAGATAGTAAAATAGAAATATTTTTTTTTTCAAAATTATCAATTTAACACGCATCCTTCTGACCAGATTTGTGGCACAAGAAAACACGTGATTTCATTGGCGCCTAACATGCAACATGCTAATAGCCGGACGACGGACAGAGATATTATTAAATTAGATTTTTCTCCTGCAGTTAATTCCCCTGATAGATGTTTCATATTGTCTCCCCTTCATTCTACTGGACGGACAGGACGGCCATGTTGAATTTGTTTATTATTAGTTTGATTTGGCTGTTGCTGTTTTCGCTGTTGTCGATTGTTTGTTTTTTCTTTTTCATAACTTTCTGACCTTGTTTCTAACCAAAATGACCTTCATGTCAAGCCCAAGTTGAAAACAAATGGAAAGATTAACCGAGACGTTTGGATGACGTCACGATCCGGTCACATCCGATGGTCAAACAAAAGCAATCGGCATTATGTTATGTTTTTCTGGCCCTTAGGCAAGACGTGTGTAGAGAGGAAGAAGAATAAACGACAAAGAGAAAAGATCGTGAATGAAAGACACAGATCTAGAGAGAGAGAGAGAGAGAGAGAGAGAGAGAGGGAGAGGGAGAGGGAGAGGGAGAGAGAGAGAGAGAGAGAGGGAGAGAGAGAGAGGGAGAGAGAGAGGGAGAGAGAGAGAGAGAGAGAAACGGGGGTAGACAGTTATATATATGGAGGTATATTGTGGAAAAAAATGTTGTTGTTGGGTATTAATGTCTCTCTCTCTCTCTATCTATCTATCTATCCATCTCCACCCTGTACAGGAACCCTGTCTGTATCATCTATTGTCCTGTCTGTCTCTATATTCACCAGATCTATACACAGTCGCAGGGCAATGTATGGACACTTCCCGGATCAACTTAAAGAATTTTCCGCACAAAGATCGACCCTCCCCCCCACACACACCCATTGTCCAACTATCGGTCAGTCCATGGGGTGGGGTGGAGGGGAGGAGCGTCAGTAGCAATAAGTTTATGAAACCAATTTCTGTAAAAATTCAATCAGCAAATACTCTATGTGGTATATGTGGTATATGTGGTATATGTGATCGTGAGTTTAGAAAAACCTAAGACCGTCTCAAAAAAATGTTAACCCCCCCCCACCCCTGGGGAAATACATCGGTCGATGACTCTCTTACCTCCCCCCCCCCTCCCTCCTTCTATCATGGTACATAGTCGAATTGTCCAGAGAGATCTCGGTTGTCCATAGTACAGTGTGTGTGTGGAAGGGGGTGGGGGGTATGGGGGTTTGGTCTGTACCATATATCACAAAGTGCCACTAAAGATTATGTTTCATCAGTGCTGGGTATCATTTATTACAAAACACTATTAAGTATTTGGTACCAGACATAGCGAGATAGACTACCGAGTTCTAAATATAGTACAATGCATATTGCTTTCAAGCACAAAGTATCTTACATTACAAAGTGCTGTTAAATACTAGATACCAGACATAGCAAAAAAAAGCTAGCAAGTGATTAGTGTAGTAAAATACAAATTACTTTTTAAGTACAAAGTATCATATATTACAAAGCACGACCAAGTAATCAGTGCTGAGTAATGTGCTTCTAACTACAAACTATGATACGATGTCAAACATAATTAAACAATACAGATCGCTGTGAGTACACAATACTACACAGTACCCAACAACACCAGGACGCAGTCAAACAGAATTTTCGCGAAGACCTCACAGGAGCATGACCGTCATATATTGAAGCAAGTTCCCGGGACTAGAGCATAATCGACATATGTTGAAGCAAGTTCCCGGGACTAGAGCATGACCGTCATATATTGAAGTAGTTTCCCGGGACTAGAGCATAATCGACATATGTTGAAGCAAGTTCCCGGGACTAGAACATGACCGTCATATATTGAAGTAGGTTCCCGGGACTAGAGCATAATCGACATATATTGAAGCAAGTTCCCGGGACTAGAACATGACCGTCATACATTGAAGTAGTTTCCCGGGACTAGAGCATAATCGACATATGTTGAAGCAAGTTCCCGGGACTAGAACATGACCGTCATATATTGAAGTAGGTTTCCGGGACTAGAGCATAATCGACATATATTGAAGCAAGTTCCCGGGACTAAAACATGACCGTCATATATTGAAGTAGGTTTCCGGGACTAGAGCATAATCGACATATATTGAAGCAAGTTCCCGGGACTAGAGCATAATCGACATATATTGAAGTAGGTTCCCGGGACTAGAGCATAATCGACATATGTTGAAGCAAGTTCCCTGGACTAGAACATGACCGTCATATATTGAAGTAGGTTCCTGGGACTAGAGCATAATCGACATATGTTGAAGCAAGTTCCCGGGACTAGAACATGACCGTCATATATTGAAGTAGGTTCCCGGGACTAGAACATGACCGTCATATATTGAAGTAGGTTCCCGGGACTAGAACATGACCGTCATATATTGAAGTAGGTTCCCGGGACTAGAGCATAATCGACATATATTGAAGCAAGTTCCCGGGACTAGAGCATAATCGACATATATTGAAGTAGGTTCCCGGGACTAGAGCATAATCGACATATGTTGAAGCAAGTTCCCTGGACTAGAACATGACCGTCATATATTGAAGTAGGTTCCTGGGACTAGAGCATAATCGACATATGTTGAAGCAAGTTCCCGGGACTAGAACATGACCGTCATATATTGAAGTAGGTTCCCGGGACTAGAACATGACCGTCATATATTGAAGTAGGTTCCCGGGACTAGAACATGACCGTCATATATTGAAGTAGGTTCCCGGGACTAGAGCATAATCGACATATATTGAAGCAAGTTCCCGGGACTAGAACATGACCGTCACATATTGAAGTAGGTTCCCGGAACTAGAGCATAATCGACATATATTGAAGCAGGTTCCCGGGACTAGAACATGATCGTCATATATTGAAGCAGGTTCCCTGGACTAGAACATGATCGTCATATATTGAAGCAGGTTCCCGGGACTAGAACATGATCGTCATACACTGAAGCAAGTTCCCGGGACTAGAACATGACCGTCATATATTGAAGTAGGTTCCCGGGACTAGAGCATAATCGACATATACTGAAGCAAGTTCCCGGGACTAGAACATGACCGTCACATATTGAAGTATGTTCCCGGGACTAGAGCATAATCGACATATATTGAAGCAAGTTCCCGGGACTAGAACATGATCGTCATATATTGAAGTAGGTTTCCGGGACTAGAGCATAATCGACATATATTGAAGCAAGTTCCCGGGACTAGAGCATGACCGTCATATATTGAAGTAGGTTCCCGGGACTAGAGCATAATCGACATATATTGAAGCAAGTTCCCGGGACTAGAGCATGACCGTCATATATTGAAGCAGGTTCCCGGGACTAGAACATGATCGTCATATATTGAAGTAGGTTCCCGGGACTAGAACATGATCGTCCTATATTGAAGCAGGTTCCCGGGACAAGAACATGATCGTCATACATTGAAGTAGGTTCCCGGGACTAGAACATGATCGTCATATATTGAAGCAGGTTTCCAGGACAAGAACATGATCGTCATATATTGAAGCAGGTTCCCGGGACTAGAACATGATCGTCATATATTGAAGCAGGTTCCCGGGACTAGAACATGATCGTCATATATTGAAGCAGGTTCCCGGGACTAGAACATGATCGTCATATATTGAAGCAGGTTCCCGGGACTAGAACATGATCGTCATACACTGAAGTAAGTTCCCGGGACTAGAATTTTTTTTTCGATCTCATTTAAAAAATTAAAAATTTTCAGATATTTCTAATTAATTGTTCCAGTGAAGCAGGCTGCAGACCTAGCCGACCCAACCCCTCCCACCCCTCCTCCACCCCTTCCAAAAAAAAAAAAACCGGAGAGCCATGGACCACATCAGATTGAAATGTTTTTGTTAATTCCAGATGAAGTCGTGCTGTCCAACTGGAGCTACAACACGAGCCGGTCGTCGACATAAAGAAATATTTGTAGTTTTGGAAAAAAAGAAAATTCTTATCGATTGATCTTCCGTTTGTGTTATGTGCATTTCTCTGTCTCTTTACCTTCCTCTATATATACGTCTGACTGTCTGTCTATCTGTCAGTCTGTCTTTCTGTCTGCCTGTTGGTCTTCTATTTGTATGTATGTCTACCTGCCCATATGAATATGATAAGCATATATGTTTGCCATGCGTCCAATTAAATGCTTTTTTGTTCTTATTCCATTCAACGTTTGTGTGTGTGCGTGTGTGTGTGTGTGTGTCTGTCTGTCTGTGTGTGTGTTGGTGTCAACAGTTCATCAGATATCAATCAATTCCTCAACTTGGCCAACATGACAACTGCAGAGTATTGGAAATCTGGCTATTTATAGAACATGCCGTCCTAATCTGTTCCTTTGGGAAATATGTGGGTGTGAATAAGGCAGACTAAGACAAGGGGGAGAGAGAGAGAAAGAGAGAGAGAGAGTGAGAGAGAGAGAGAAGAGAGAAAGAAGAGAGAGAGACGATGAGGCGGGGAGGGGTCCAGTCTAGCAAGTGACCATCAGTTGGACGCTGTAAGGATAGGATCGCTTCATTTCATGTCAGTGGGGCATACCCCACCATGTCGTATTTGTGACGTTGTCTGTCCCACTGTGAGGGACAGCTGTGATGATCCAAGATGTACTGTAAGTTAGTTTGATGGAAGTTATGTCACGCTAATCTCTGGCTGCTATCTGGTGTACTTGCAGGGTGATGGAGTTGAACAGATAGATGGACAGGCGTAATACTCAAACAGACAGACGGATAGAAAGACGGTTTAATAAACAGAGAAACACATATATACAGATATATCACAAACACATAGATTCTTAGATAGATAGATAGATAGATAGATAGATAGATAGATAGATAGATAGATAGATAGATAGATAGATAGATAGATAGATAGATAGATAGATAGATAGATAGATAGATAGATAGATAGATAGATAGATAGATAGATAGATAGATAGATATCCATTCAAGTTCTCCCTCCAATCACCACCGTAACCCAACCAACAACCCCATTTGCCGACTTAATTAAGATTTATGCTCGGACAGACAGACAAACCGGTGAAAAGAGACAGACAAACAACCATCGGGAGAAACAGTCCTTTATTTTTTTTTTCTTCTTTTCAATATTATTCCACGGCCATCAATGTGCTAACAATTTGTCCTTCCACTTCACAGTCAACTCCTCTCCTTGAGAATTTGCTGGTATTTTGAGTTACTACTGAAGTGTGGCCCCCATCAAATCCCTCCCCCGCCCTCCATATGTCAATTCGGGTTTTCGTCCTATCCCCCCGACTCTCCTCCCCAATTCGTCTTGCTCCTTCCATTTTTTTTTTCATCCCTTGCCCAGAAATCTCTCTCCCCCCCCCTCCTCTTCCCCACCCCCTTACGCTTCGCAGTCTTTCATTAACAACATATGTCGGTGCTGGGAATCCGTGTGTATCGGCCAGTTCAATAGAATCGATTCTCCGCTGGTAGATTTTGTATGTACATTCTGAAATGGTGGCTCTGTCGGAGTAGATCTCGGGAATTCAGAATCGATAATTGCGTTCACGTGAATCCGGAGCTTACCACGGACACACTATTTTTGAAAGAGAGACGACATAGAGTTTCTGTATAAGGCTGGAGTGTATTCTGTTGGTGGTTGTGAAAGAAGACGCGTGATTTAAGGATCTGAATGCCACTAGGGTAATTAGACCCCCGCTGGTCTTTTTTGATGTTCCGCACACACTGGGATTAAGGTAGATCTGAGGTAATCCTCAGGTGATAATGAGACTTGGACAGATTTTTTTTTATTCAAATGATGGAGCGTGCCAGATAGTTTAAAAAATCCAATTAGTGGCTGATAGGAGGGACATACTTCTGAAATGGTTACTTTAAAGTAAGCTGCATATATAGACATAGTTATGGGATGGTTACTTACAAGTTATTGGTTTTTATAGACATACTTCTGAAATGGTTACCTTAAAGTTAGATGCATATATAGACATAGTTATGGGATGGTTACTTAAAAGTTAGTTGCAAATATAGACATAGTAATGAAAGGGTTACTTTATTTATAGTTAATGGCAAAGACATACCACTGGGATGGTTACTTTAAAGTAAGCTGCATATATAGACATACTTATGAAATGGTTACTTTAAAGTTAGCTGCATATATAGACATAGTTATGGGATGGTTACTTAAAAGTTAGTTGCAAATATAGACATAGTTATGGGATGGTTACTTAAAAGCTAGTTGCAAATATAGACATAGTAATGAAAGGGTTACTTTATAGTTAATGATTGGCAAAGACATACCTCTGGGATGGTTACTTTAATATTAATGGCCCAAATGGCTCTAAAGCTAAGAACATCGGCGACTATTTGAGGCATCGTAGTCGTTATTTAAAGGTTGTGTGTTCTATGTACACTAGTATAGATCAGTACAATTGTTATATCGCTAGCCAGGTAAATGCCAGGCTCCATTAACATTCCTGACACAAAAATATCGCTATAATATCAATGAAAGGCGTGGACTTCTACGACGTCTCACTGTGTGACGACTGCAGTCATACAGACATCTAGCACTACTTGATGAAAGTACTACATCACTGAACGGTACACTTCATACAGACATCTAGTACTACTTGATGAAAGTACTACATCACTGTACGGTACACGTCATACAGACATCTAGCACTACTTGATGAAAGTACTACATCACTGAACGGTACACTTCATACCGACATCTAGCACTACTTGATGAAAGTACTACATCACTGTACGGTTCACTTCATACAGACATCTAGCACTACTTGATGAAATTACTACTTCACGGTACGGTACACTTCATACAGACATCTAGCACTACTGGATGAAAGTACTACATCACTGTACGGTTCACTTCATACAGACATCTAGCACTACTTGATGAAAGAACTATATCACTGAACGGTACACTTCATACAGACATCTAGCAGTACTGGATGAAAGTACTACATCACTGAACGGTAAACTTCATGCAGACATCTAGCACTACTTGATGAAAGTACTACATCACTGTACGGTAAACTTCATACAGACATCTAGCACTACTTGATGAAAGAACTACATCACTGTACTGTACACTTCATACAGACATCTAGCACTACTGGATGAAAGAACTACATCACTGAACGGTACACTTCATACAGACATCTAGCACTACTGGATGAAAGTACTACATCACTGAACGGTTCACTTCATACAGACATCTAGCACTACTTGATGAAAGTACTACATCACTGTACGGTTCACTTCATTCAGACATCTAGCACTACTTGATGAAAGTACTACATCACTGTACGGTTCACTTCATACAGACATCTAGCACTACTGGATGAAAGTACTACATCACTGAACGGTAAACTTCATACAGACATCTAGCACTACTTGATGAAAGTACTACATCACTGTACGGTTCACTTCATACAGACATCTAGCACTACTTGATGAAAGTACTACATCACTGTACGGTACACTTCATACAGACATCTACCACTACTTGATGAAAGTACTACTTCACGGTACGGTACACTTCATACAGACATCTAGCACTACTTGATGAAAGTACTACATCACTGAATGGTAAACTTCATACAGACATCTAGCACTACTTGATAAAATTACTACATCACTGAACGGTTCACTTCATACAGACATCTAGCACTACTTGATGAAAGTACTACATCACTGAACGGTACACTTCATACAGACATCTAGCACTACTTGATGAAAGTACTACATCACTGAACGGTACACTTCATACAGACATCTAGAACTACTTGATGAAAGTACTACATCACTGAACGGTACACTTCATACAGACATCTAGCACTACTTGATGAAAGTACTACATCACTGAACGGTACACTTCATACAGACATCTAGCACTACTGGATGAAAGTACTACATCACTGTACGGTTCACTTCATACAGACATCTAGCACTACTTGATGAAAGAACTATATCACTGAACGGTACACTTCATACAGACATCTAGCAGTACTGGATGAAAGTACTACATCACTGAACGGTAAACTTCATGCAGACATCTAGCACTACTTGATGAAAGTACTACATCACTGTACGGTAAACTTCATACAGACATCTAGCACTACTTGATGAAAGAACTACATCACTGTACTGTACACTTCATACAGACATCTAGCACTACTGGATGAAAGAACTACATCACTGAACGGTACACTTCATACAGACATCTAGCACTACTGGATGAAAGTACTACATCACTGAACGGTAAACTTCATACAGACATCTAGCACTACTTGATGAAAGTACTACATCACTGTACGGTTCACTTCATTCAGACATCTAGCACTACTTGATGAAAGTACTACATCACTGTACGGTTCACTTCATACAGACATCTAGCACTACTGGATGAAAGTACTACATCACTGAACGGTAAACTTCATACAGACATCTAGCACTACTTGATGAAAGTACTACATCACTGTACGGTTCACTTCATACAGACATCTAGCACTACTTGATGAAAGTACTACATCACTGTACGGTACACTTCATACAGACATCTACCACTACTTGATGAAAGTACTACTTCACGGTACGGTACACTTCATACAGACATCTAGCACTACTTGATGAAAGTACTACATCACTGAATGGTAAACTTCATACAGACATCTAGCACTACTTGATAAAATTACTACATCACTGAACGGTTCACTTCATACAGACATCTAGCACTACTTGATGAAAGTACTACATCACTGAACGGTACACTTCATACAGACATCTAGCACTACTTGATGAAAGTACTACATCACTGAACGGTACACTTCATACAGACATCTAGAACTACTTGATGAAAGTACTACATCACTGAACGGTACACTTCATACAGACATCTAGCACTACTTGATGAAAGTACTACATCACTGAACGGTACACTTCATACAGACATCTAGCACTACTTGATGAAAGTACTACATCACTTAACGGTACACTTCATACAGACATCTAGCACTACTTGATGAAATTACTACTTCACGGTACGGTACACTTCATACAGACATCTAGCACTACTGGATGAAAGTACTACATCACTGTACGGTTCACTTCATACAGACATCTAGCACTACTTGATGAAAGTACTACATCACTGAACGGTACACTTCATACAGACATCTAGAACTACTTGATGAAAGTACTACATCACTGAACGGTACACTTCATGCAGACATCTAGCACTACTTGATGAAAGTACTACATCACTGTACGGTAAACTTCATACAGACATCTAGCACTACTTGATGAAAGAACTACATCACTGTACTGTACACTTCATACAGACATCTAGCACTACTGGATGAAAGAACTACATCACTGAACGGTACACTTCATACAGACATCTAGCACTACTGGATGAAAGTACTACATCACTGAACGGTAAACTTCATACAGACATCTAGCACTACTTGATGAAAGTACTACATCACTGTACGGTTCACTTCATTCAGACATCTAGCACTACTTGATGAAAGTACTACATCACTGTACGGTTCACTTCATACAGACATCTAGCACTACTGGATGAAAGTACTACATCACTGAACGGTAAACTTCATACAGACATCTAGCACTACTGGATGAAAGTACTACATCACTGAACGGTAAACTTCATACAGACATCTAGCACTACTTGATGAAAGTACTACATCACTGTACGGTACACTTCATACAGACATCTACAACTACTGGATGAAAGTACTACATTACTGAACGGTAAACTTTATACAGACATCTAGCACTACTTGATGAAAGTACTACAACACTGAACGGTAAACTTCATACAGACATCTACAGCTACTGGATGAAAGTACTACATCACGGTACGGTACACGTCATACAGACATCTAGCACTACTTGATGAAATTACTACTTCACGGTACGGTACACTTCATACAGACATCTAGCACTACTGGATGAAAGTACTACATCACTGTACGGTTCACTTCATACAGACATCTAGCACTACTTGATGAAAGAACTATATCACTGAACGGTACACTTCATACAGACATCTAGCAGTACTGAATGAAAGTACTACATCACTGAACGGTAAACTTCATGCAGACATCTAGCACTACTTGATGAAAGTACTACATCACTGTACGGTAAACTTCATACAGACATCTAGCACTACTTGATGAAAGAACTACATCACTGTACTGTACACTTCATACAGACATCTAGCACTACTGGATGAAAGAACTACATCACTGAACGGTACACTTCTTACAGACATCTAGCACTACTGGATGAAAGTACTACATCACTGAACGGTAAACTTCATACAGACATCTAGCACTACTTGATGAAAGTACTACATCACTGTACGGTTCCCTTCATTCAGACATCTAGCACTACTTGATGAAAGTACTACATCACTGTACGGTTCACTTCATACAGACATCTAGCACTACTGGATGAAAGTACTACATCACTGTACGGTTCACTTCATACAGACATCTAGCACTACTGGATGAAAGTACTACATCACTGTACGGTTCACTTCATACAGACATCTAGCACTACTTGATGAAAGAACTATATCACTGAACGGTACACTTCATACAGACATCTAGCAGTACTGGATGAAAGTACTACATCACTGAACGGTAAACTTCATGCAGACATCTAGCACTACTTGATGAAAGTACTACATCACTGTACGGTAAACTTCATACAGACATCTAGCACTACTTGATGAAAGAACTACATCACTGTACTGTACACTTCATACAGACATCTAGCACTACTGGATGAAAGAACTACATCACTGAACGGTACACTTCATACAGACATCTAGCACTACTGGATGAAAGTACTACATCACTGAACGGTAAACTTCATACAGACATCTAGCACTACTTGATGAAAGTACTACATCACTGTACGGTTCACTTCATTCAGACATCTAGCACTACTTGATGAAAGTACTACATCACTGTACGGTTCACTTCATACAGACATCTAGCACTACTGGATGAAAGTACTACATCACTGAACGGTAAACTTCATACAGACATCTAGCACTACTTGATGAAAGTACTACATCACTGTACGGTTCACTTCATACAGACATCTAGCACTACTTGATGAAAGTACTACATCACTGTACGGTACACTTCATACAGACATCTAGCACTACTTGATGAAAGTACTACTTCACGGTACGGTACACTTCATACAGACATCTAGCACTACTTGATGAAAGTACTACAACACTGAACGGTAAACTTCATACAGACATCTACAGCTACTGGATGAAAGTACTACATCACTGTACGGTTCACTTCATACAGACATCTAGCACTACTTGATGAAAGAACTATATCACTGAACGGTACACTTCATACAGACATCTAGCAGTACTGAATGAAAGTACTACATCACTGAACGGTAAACTTCATGCAGACATCTAGCACTACTTGATGAAAGTACTACATCACTGTACGGTAAACTTCATACAGACATCTAGCACTACTTGATGAAAGAACTACATCACTGTACTGTACACTTCATACAGACATCTAGCACTACTGGATGAAAGAACTACATCACTGAACGGTACACTTCATACAGACATCTAGCACTACTGGATGAAAGTACTACATCACTGAACGGTAAACTTCATACAGACATCTAGCACTACTTGATGAAAGTACTACATCACTGTACGGTTCCCTTCATTCAGACATCTAGCACTACTTGATGAAAGTACTACATCACTGTACGGTTCACTTCATACAGACATCTAGCACTACTGGATGAAAGTACTACATCACTGAACGGTAAACTTCATACAGACATCTAGCACTACTTGATGAAAGTACTACATCACTGTACGGTTCCCTTCATTCAGACATCTAGCACTACTTGATGAAAGTACTACATCACTGTACGGTTCACTTCATACAGACATCTAGCACTACTGGATGAAAGTACTACATCACTGAACGGTAAACTTCATACAGACATCTAGCACTACTGGATGAAAGTACTACATCACTGAACGGCAAACTTCATACAGACATCTAGCACTACTTGATGAAAGTACTACATCACTGTACGGTACACTTCATACAGACATCTACAACTACTGGATGAAAGTACTACATTACTGAACGGTAAACTTCATACAGACATCTAGCACTACTTGATGAAAGTACTACAACACTGAACGGTAAACTTCATACAGACATCTACAGCTACTGGATGAAAGTACTACATCACGGTACGGTACACGTCATACAGACATCTAGCACTACTTGATGAAGGTACTACATCACGGCTACTCATATTCAAGACAGATTAGATCCAGAAGGGCCAACACATCCCGGGGAAGTTGTACTGGGAAATTGGACAGTGGTGTGGATAACACCCCGGGGGCTCTCCACCTGAAACCTAGCCCAGGGGTCGGCGACCTTTTGAGACGGAAGAGCCAAACGTTATAATTTACAGTTATCTCAGTTTTCAAAGAGCCACTAAAATAGGTGTTTCAATTTTATGGTATTTGATTAGACCGCAATTTGACATCGAAAGAGCCGCAACTTGACATCGAAAGAGCCGCATGCGGCTCGCGAGCTGCAGGTTGCCGACCCCTGACCTAGCCCTATCCCAAAACGACGCCAGTGGATAGCGAAGTATATGAGCTCTATAAAACCTGTGTTTCTAAGGCCAGGTCAAACGGCACCTCTTGACATGGGGATCATGCAACCAGTTTGTGTTAAGACAGGCTGAGATTCCATGAGGTCACGTTGACTCAACTCGACGACGCCCGAAGGACAGACCGGAGTGCTCACATACCCTCCCATAGGGGGCACATCTTCACACGCGCGTGCTGTCCACGGAGCTGCAGAGCCTGTCAAGAGCTTGGCCCAGCCACAGACAGCCACAGTGTGGCGCTGATAGACATTGGCGCTCACCCCAGGCAGCTCGACTCCTTGGTCTCTCGTGGTCAAAGGATAACCAGGGTAGAGAAAAACGGAAGTAATTCAGCGACAAATATTAATCGCATTAAAGTGCAGTACGGATATTGTGTTTTCATTTTACTTGATAATTCGCTGTTGTTTACTATATTTTTTTTTCGTAATATAATTTATAATTTATAAAAAAAATCCAGTTGAACAATAGAATTATAAATGTCCTTATAAAGCGCAATCTTTTTCCCATAGTGGGAAAATAGCCATCCAATTAAAGCCATGTATTTATTGGTCAGATATTAACACGGGAAGAAACCCAATCAGCTTATAGCCTGCGCAAGGAGGGAAGATAACTAGTCAGACTGTTTACAACGTTACTGTTGAATTAACGTTCTTGTATGTTGTTTTTTTTTTGGCCTTTTTTTTCCCGCTAAAATAGAAAAAATCTAATAAAGATAGTACCGTTAACATGAAGCACTCAGTCAATTTATGGCCAAGTTGGAAACCATTTTCAGGTCACTAGGATTTTAGACAAGTTCAAAGCAAAAAATGTAAAGCAAATACCGTGTGTCTTCCAAAAATCAGAAGTTATTGGTAATTTACAATAATTGATTTATTTAAACTGAAATATCACTAGACGCAACTTGCCCTGTCGGAAGCCTCGAGCCCGCAGCCTGCACATTACTTGTTGGACGTCTAACTCTTTGATTAACACAGGCCCGTCTTATACTAACGTCTATACACTAGACAACAGTAGACATTTTTAAAAGGGATTACAAAAACATCGCTTTCAGAGGCGGAATTAATGGCGGGTCGGACCGGGCCCCCGTCATGAGCCCGAATTCTAAAAGACCTAGCAACCCCCCCCCCCCATTTTATACTTGATTTTTTTCATCCCCCCATGTCTCTGTTTTGTTTATATTTTCATCTGGACCCCGGCACCCGACCCCCCACCCCCTCCCCTTCCTTAGTCCGCTCCTGATTGGTTTGCGAGAATGCAGAGGCCAGTTGACGATCACAAGAAGGTCAGGAATTCACACAATGAGTGCATCCGTACGTCAGAAAGTAGGATCAGCAGTTCTCAAACCTTTTACTTAGCTGTATCCCCCACACACACACACACACAGAGATAAGTTCATGAATAAAATGTACTTATTTCGATAATGGAATGTTCTTATCTTTCTTATGTGATGCATGGTCACGTGGTTTTAGTGATGAGTCACGCGGCAAGCAAACTGGCAGAGCCTTCTTCAAACTCTTGGTTGGCGCTGCGAACCCCCCTTTTCCCCCCAATAACCTGGCCCTTAACCATCGGGGTATACCGGGTGAGAACCGCTTCTTTGAGTGACCCATTCCTGTTACTGGCTGTTTCCGTTTGCAGAGGTGACCATAGAAATACGGTTAAATGAGCCGGGCCTGGGGGGGGGGATCCAATGTGGGCCTTAAGATTCATAAGTGTAGGCTATATCTCTTACCTAATGGCTCCTACCACGGGGGCGTCTCTTAACGGAGGGACATGGGTCCGTTGCCCAATGGAGACAGACTGCTTGTTTTGAAAGAAAGTGTAGGTATTATGTGTATGTTTGTATTATGTGTATGTTTGTATTATGTGTATGTTTGTATTATGTGTATGTTTGTATTATGTGTATATTTGTATTATGTGTATGTTTGTATTATGTGTATGTTTGTATTATGCGGTATATATTTATTATATAAATCATCAAAGCTCAATGTAAAGAAATGGCCAAAAACTTCCACCTGTCACTAATGTTTGGCTGTAACGATATAAATACATTTTTTTTTTTAAATTTCGAACATGCAATAAACCTTGTCTACCAACTGCCACAATATATAAGTCATATTTTAATGGCGATAGTGAATTTTATGGCGTCTGTGATTCGGGTTTTTCCCCAAGTGACGTCAGCCACCACCCTTCCAATACACACACACACACGTGCGCGCATACGCACAATCTCTCACATTTTTATTGTCCAATGTATTTGCTAGAAAATTCTATAAGAATCGAACTAATTAGTTGGCCGGATGTCTAATTTTTTGGTGCGTGTGATTTGTTTTGACTCGTCAAATTAGTTCACTGTTTCTCAAGCTGCTAGCTAGGTCTCACAGGCCCTGTAAGGAGAGAGGGGGAGGGGTAAGTTACTTAAGTAAGTACGTGTCCTTGTGTTCGGTTTTTCAGACAGGATGTTTGTTGGTCATTTCGGTTCGTTAACATCGTCATCTGATAAGTGACCATTAAATGTAACAAAACAAAAAAAAAAAAACACTCACATGTAGGATTTCATTTTTTTAGGGGGGAACATTTAGAATTTGAATTAATCACAAGAGCTTCTGTGCTTTAAGAATTTTTGGAGTTTATTTTTACCGAGTTGATCAGTAAGTTATGGAAGCAATATAGAAACCAACTATCGCCATACTGTGTCCAGTATCTTACTTGTTATTATACTGAAGCCACATTTAAATTGTTTATTTTTAAACACATTTATCAACTTCCTGTGTTTGAACACGTCTAAGTATAGACACGTGGACAGAAGAGATGTGACCGGCTAGTGACCGGCTAAAAGGAAGATCATTGGGGGGGGGGGGTCATCAGATTTAAAAAAAGGTTTTGTCACCCGGAGTAAAATCCCACAACCGGACATTATGAGAGATGGACCGGACAATGGTTAAACTAAAAAACATAAAGTAGATTAAGTATTGTTTCTATTTTGTTTACAACTGTAATACAAATATGTTATAACTTGTAAAATGAGTTGGATTCACTACCATAAAGACCTATTAGGTAGGCGTTCGTTAGGTTTGATGGGGGCCCAAAGACATAAGGTGTGCATCTTAGAGCCCCGATGTCCTACGTTGAATACATTGTTATCATTGTACCAGTGCTGTGTAGTGTGTTGACATTATACTGTTGTGTACAGGATCTTGTCATGTCTCTAATTTATCTCCTTCGTTTAATACTTCATAATACGTCCGCATTCTTCAAGATGAACATCCCAACTGCCTTTTGAACCACACGCACCAAGTGACACTTGGGGGAAAAAAAACTCGCGCATAGAGAAACACAGCGGCGTCGCGCAACTCACAAACTAATACACAACACTACCCCCTGAGAATGTGGAATTATAATTTTATATGCATACATCCGTAAGAATAATGGGTGTAAGCTTTTTTTTTAAATTTCTTTTTGACTTATATATCTTAAAGACAGGGATTTATAATGGCCCGGGGAGGGGATGGAGATGACTGGATTCGCCTCTTCATGAAAAGAAATGCAGGCTCCAGGCCTAACTGACCAATTCCCCCCCCCCCCACCACCACCTTCCCGAAATAAGGAGAGCCTTGGACGACATCAGTAAAACTAAAATAACAACAAAAATAACCTAACTCATGAGTACTGCAAACACCAGATACTCAACGTAAGGGCAGACAACACATAGAATGTAAGGGCAGATCGAAACATAGAAACATTTTACTTTGAGTGCATGCTACTCCATTTTATTTTATCAAGGAGCGTAAACCACTTCAAAATATGAAAAAAAAAAGACCGGGGGAAAAAAAGGGGGGGCATTAAATCCAGGCTACTCGACATGAAAGAGTTAAGGGACTTTGATCTCATTTAATCAAACCTTGTCTGTGCAGCAGTGTCCATGCCTATATAACCGTCCAGTGATTAGTGCCATACACAGTGCTTGATTGGGTTCGTGAAAAGATTGTGTTGCTGTGTGTGTCGCTTCTTGGAGTCTTTCAGGTCGTCATCGATTTTATGTAATTGACAGACTACTAAATAAATACCAGTAAGACGAAGGGTGGGTGTGGGAGCTTGATTAACTTGGCAATTAACGACATACAGATCACATGTCTCGCGGGCATATCTGTTTTTACATTCATGAAATTAAGAAGATTAGAAGATGTTCAATTTAAAAAAAATAAATATTGCGGTACATTGCTGGTGGTGTATCAGAGAGTAAATGAGTTGGTCTCGGGCAATGGTAGGTCAGCTGGGTAGGTAAACTGGTCATTTACATTAGTTTGGTTTCACTCTTGATTAGCTCTGTCCACTTCGATTGCTTCTCTCTTCTCTCTCTCTCTCTCTCTCTCTCTCTTTCTCTCTCTCTCGCATTACTCATTTTAAATCGTGTTTCGCTGGTGTATTTTATTGATATCATTCAGGCCAGAAAACTCTGCCAGTTTTATAATGTTTTTTTTTTTAATCAGCCTAACAGTGGATCTCAAACTACACGAACTTTAATCCCCCCCCCCTCCCTAATTCGGAACGGTGGGAAAAAAATCAAACTACTGGGAATCCGAACAAAATGGGGAGAACAAAGTGACTTTTGGAATCTGACGTTGTTTTAAAATAGTTTAAAATACCGATTTACAACGGTTTGTTTTTGTTGTTGTTTTTTTTTTAGCATTTTTTATTTACATTGTTGCTGCAGTGAAAGTATGCCAGCTGCGGTGAAAGTATACCAGCTGCGGTGAAAGTATACCAGCCGCGGTGAAAGTATGCCAGCCGCGGTGAAAGTATACCAGCTGCGGTGAAAGTATGCCAGCTGCGGTGAAAGTATGCCAGCTGCGGTGAAAGTATGCCAGCTGCGGTGAAAGTATACCAGCTGAAATCTTTTGTTTTCATTTTACACATTTTCGAACAAAAAAAATCGAACACATTAACTACACACACACAAATACTTTTTTTTAAATTAAATTTATTTATACCCGTGAACGGACCAACACATTTCAGATATACTTTTTTTAATATTGTAGAAACAGTAAGTCGAACTGTTACTCTCTCCAACAGATCAAACTTGGATTTGCATGGGGGAGGGGGGGCTTGTACTGTATCTAAATCAGTGCTTGATTTAAGAAAAAAACCAGTGCCGGGGATGAAAATAAAAATTCTACAGAGCCGGGAATAAATGTCTATTGTTTCATCCCCAACGGGGACGGATGAAATTAGCTAGAGCAGAGCCGGGGATGACAGTTCTCAGTGGATATCCCATCCCCGGCGGTAAATCGAACCCTGATCTTAATAGTTTGTAGTTGTGAGCACAACGTACAACGAGGACAGGGGCTGTGTGTGTGTGTGGCGGGGGGGGGTGGCGACTACGTCAACCACCAGATGCTCCGCTCCTGGAAAGTTATTTTCGTTTCGATAAAGGAGGGAAGAGGGGGAAAGACGATTGAGTGATTCTTTAGCCAAGCCCAGCAGATTATACTGGCCCAGGGCCCCGCTTACTGCCTAAATATGTTGCCCTATATAGCGTGCCCCCCGCAATGCGTACACTGCTACGTTGATAGATTTGCTACCTGGGAAAGATAAAGGTAGCAATGCTCGATCGCCGCGGTCTTGACTTGAGGAAATGGGAATTCCCGGTAATCTACTTTTTAAATCCCTGTACACAAAAGAGGTGATTTGGGCGTTTCGGGAAATCCCCCTGTGACTCAAAATGAAGTGGTCGCCGATAGTGTTGTAAATATATGCTGAGCATCGGTACTGCCTTTTGTTATCAAGCGGTCTTATTGCCTCGTCAATCTCAGTCACGGTGGATCACTTGTTCCCTTTTGTCACCCCCCCACCCCCTGTTCGTTGTTCATTAGGCATTAATTGACGTATCGAGACGGCCCCCGACACTATTGTCCAACGTGATGGATGGAGCTGTACAAGTAGGGGGGGGGCAATAACTGTATATTGTGTTGGAAACACGGCCGGCTGCAGCTGGTGGGAACTGAACAAGCTACCAAGTCATGGCCGTTGCTGCAATAATAAAATAGCAGACAGGACTTTAGGGGGCCCCTTCATCGCATGGGCACTTGCCACACAAGTATAACTGGGCTACTAGTGCTGTGTAGGGTGCTGTGTAGGGTGCTGTGTAGGGTGCTGTGTAGGGTGCTGTGTATGGTGCTGTGTATGGTGCTGTGTATGGTGCTGTGTATGGTGCTGAGTAGGGTGCTGTGTAGGGTGCTGTGTAGGGTGCTGTGTAGAGTGCTGGTAGGGTGCTGTGAAGAGTGCTTTGCTCCGTCCATGGGCACTTGCCACACAAGCATAACTGGCTACTAGTGCTGTGTAGGGTGCTGTGTAGGGTGCTGTGTAGAGTGCTGGTAGGGTGCAGTGTAGGGTGCTGTGTAGGGTGCTGTGTAGGGTGCTGTGTAGAGTGCTGGTAGGGTGCAGTGTAGAGTGCTTTGCTCCGTCCATGGGCACTTGCCACACAAGTATAACTGGCTACTAGTGCTGTGTAGGGTGCTGTGTATAGTGCTGGTAGGGTGCTGTGTAGGGTGCTGTTTAGGGTGCTGTGTAGGGTGCTGTGTAGAGTGCTGGTAGAGTGCTGGTAGGGTGCTGTGTAGAGTACTTTGCTCCGTCCATGGGCACTTGCCACACAAGTATAACTGGCTACTAGTGCTTTGTAGGGTGCTGTGTAGGGTGCTGTGTAGGGTGTTGATTTAGGCAGCTCTGTCACTCCGTCCATGGGCACTTGCCACACAAGTATAACTGGCTACTAGTGATTTGTAGGGTGCTGTGTATGGTGCTATTCTCTATCCGGCCTTTTTGTCAAATTCAAGAAGCAAAATGTGACCCGCGGTTCAAAAAGTTTGCCCACCTCTGAATACATTAAAAAAAAATCGAGACTTGAACACTGCATCTAGATGTCATGACTTCAGTCTGAGTCAACCGAATTCCAGACGTGGCGACGCCACTAAATCACCCCAGCTTGAAATGAAATAAGCCAACACACACACACACAAACATACACAAAAACACACAAGGAAAGTGACGTAGCTATTTTCCAGTAACTTTCACTAACCTCTGTTTTAAATGCCGGTGTCAAATATCATTAAAAAAACAACAACAATACCCCGCCTCCATCCCCCATTCCCCCTTTCACGTTTTGTGCGTCTGTCATGCAGTACGTGAGTTAACTGAATCCTCCACACACATTCCCCCCTTCCATACAAACACAAACACACAGACACACACACGTATACATATATATATTTTCCCAGTTCTCTGAAGGTGAACGTACTCCTCAATCAGCCATGTTTTCTATGTTTCCTCTCCTCTCCTCCTCTCCTCTCCCTCTCGCCCAGTGCATGAACCTCTAACACAGATTATCTACCAACATTGTTTGAACTGTTTCAAAATACCTACATCATTAGCCTCAATACACCACCAGACATCACTCCCTGCCCTCACTCCTCTAAACATACCACCCACTCATTTTTTTACATATATATATAATATATATATATATATATATATATATATATGTGTGTGTGTGTGTGTATACATATAATTTTTTTTTCATAATCTGCCACTGATGAGTAGAATCTTCAAGAAATCGATTTATATTTATTTCTTTTTTATGTCATTTTACTTATAAAGTAAAACGATCGCCCATTGGTCAATGAGATGTACATAGCAAACAGAAGTTGTGATTGGTCAAAGGTGTATTCCAAACCACTTATAACCCAATAGATCTTCAACATTTAGAATTCTGCCAACGGTGTTTACACATAGACATCAGCGCAAATAATTTGTTTCTATAGACAGCGTGGAAGAGTCCCGCAATAAACAAACCAAAAAAAAAACATGTGTTTTGTATTAGATGAAAAGGTTGTGTGTGTGTGTGTGTGTGTGTGTGTGTGCGCAGTGTACCCAGTTCAGCTTAATTGGCAGCAATTAAATTATGCATCCACTAATTGCCATGTTGGAAAAATAAAAGAATAAAAAATCCTGGCCAGGACACGAGTACGGAGATGTACCCAACGTGGCCCTTCTACGTCATGTTCACGTTTATTACTTTTAAATCAAATGGATTCGACATATAGATTGTTCTTTGTGTACCACAATATTGACTGTATTAAATCGATTCATTTCATTAAAAAAATAAAAAAAAATACAGAACGTTCTCATCAACTTCTACCATCTTCGATCCAGTGCCGCTCTTCGGCGCCACTGACAAAGCTACAGTTTGTGGGGCTATACTAAGAAACATTTGGGTGCCCTTGACAAAGCTACGGTTTGTGGGGCTAGACTAAGAGACATTTGGGTGCCCTTGAAAAAGCAACGGTTTGTGGGGCTAGGCTAAGAGACATTTGGATGCCCTTGACAAATCTACAGTTTGTGGGGCTAGGCTAAGAGACATTTGGGTGCCCTTGACAAATCTACAGTTTGTGGGGCTAGACTAAGAGACATTTGGGTGCCCTTGACAAATCTACAGTTTGTGGGGCTAGACTAAGAGACATTTGGGTGCCCTTGACAAATCTACAGTTTGTGGGGCTAGGCTAAGAGACATTTGGATGCCCTTGACAAATCTACAGTTTGTGGGGCTAGGCTAAGAGACATTTGGGTGCCCTTGACAAATCTACAGTTTGTGGGGCTAGACTAAGAGACATTTGGGTGCCCTTGACAAATCTACAGTTTGTGGGGCTAGGCTAAGAGACATTTGGATGCCCTTGACAAATCTACAGTTTGTGGGGCTAGGCTAAGAGACATTTCGGTGCCCTTGACAAATCTACAGTTTGTGGGGCTAGACTAAGAGACATTTGGGTGCCCTTGACAAATCTACAGTTTGTGGGGCTAGACTAAGAGACATTTGGGTGCCCTTGACAAATCTACAGTTTGTGGGGCTAGGCTAAGAGACATTTGGGTGCCCTTGACAAATCTACAGTTTGTGGGGCTAGGCTAAGAGACATTTGGGTGCCCTTGACAAATCTACAGTTTGTGGGGCTAGACTAAGAGACATTTGGGTGCCCTTGACAAATCTACAGTTTGTGGGGCGAGACTAAGAGACATTTGGGTGCCCTTGACAAATCTACAGTTTGTGGGGCTAGGCTAAGAGACATTTTGATGCGCTTGACAAATCTACAGTTTGTGGGGCTAGGCTAAGAGACATTTGGGTGCCCTTGACAAATCTACAGTTTGTGGGGCTAGACTAAGAGACATTTGGGTGCCCTTGACAAATTTACAGTTTGTGGGGCTAGACTAAGAGACATTTGGGTGCCCTTGACAAATCTACAGTTTGTGGGGCTAGGCTAAGAGACATTTGGATGCCCTTGACAAATCTACAGTTTGTGGGGCTAGACTAAGAGACATTTGGGTGCCCTTGACAAATCTACAGTTTGTGGGGCGAGACTAAGAGACATTTGGGTGCCCTTGACAAATCTACAGTTTGTGGGGCTAGGCTAAGAGACATTTTGATGCGCTTGACAAATCTACAGTTTGTGGGGCTAGGCTAAGAGACATTTGGGTGCCCTTGACAAATCTACAGTTTGTGGGGCTAGACTAAGAGACATTTGGGTGCCCTTGACAAATTTACAGTTTGTGGGGCTAGACTAAGAGACATTTGGGTGCCCTTGACAAATCTACAGTTTGTGGGGCTAGGCTAAGAGACATTTGGATGCCCTTGACAAATCTACAGTTTGTGGGGCTAGACTAAGAGACATTTGGGTGCCCTTGACAAATCTACAGTTTGTGGGGCTAGACTAAGAGACATTTGGGTGCCCTTGACAAATCTACAGTTTGTGGGGCTAGGCTAAGAGACATTTGGATGCCCTTGACAAATCTACAGTTTGTGGGGCTAGGCTAAGAGACATTTCGGTGCCCTTGACAAATCTACAGTTTGTGGGGCTAGACTAAGAGACATTTGGGTGCCCTTGACAAATCTACAGTTTGTGGGGCTAGGCTAAGAGACATTTGGGTGCCCTTGACAAATCTACAGTTTGTCGGGCTAGGCTAAGAGACATTTGGGTGCCCTTGACAAATCTACAGTTTGTGGGGCTAGGCTAAGAGACATTTGGGTGCCCTTGACAAATCTACAGTTTGTGGGGCTAGACTAAGAGACATTTGGGTGCCCTTGACAAATCTACAGTTTGTGAGGCGAGACTAAGAGACATTTGGGTGCCCTTGACAAATCTACAGTTTGTGGGGCTAGGCTAAGAGACATTTGGGTGCCTTGACAAATCTACAGTTTGTGGGGCTAGACTAAGAGACATTTGGGTGCCCTTGACAAAGCTACAGTTTGTGGGGCTAGGCTAAGAGACATTTGGGTGCCCTTGACAAATCTGCAGTTTGTGGGGCTAGGCTAAGAGACATTTGGGTGCCCTTGACAAATCTACAGTTTGTGGGGCTAGACTAAGAGAAATTTGGGTGCCCTTGAAAAATCTACAGTTTGTGGGGCTAGGCTAAGAGACATTTGGGTGCCCTTGACAAATCTACAGTTTGTGGGGCTAGACTAAGAGACATTTGGGTGCCCTTGACAAATCTACAGTTTGTGGGGCTAGACTAAGAGACATTTGGGTGCCCTTGACAAATCTACAGTTTGTGGGGCTAGGCTAAGAGACATTTGGGTGCCCTTGACAAATCTACAGTTTGTGGGGCTAGACTAAGAGACATTTGGGTGCCCTTGACAAATCTACAGTTTGTGGGGGGCTAGGCTAAGAGACATTTGGGTGCCCTTGACAAATCTACAGTTTGTGGGGCTAGACTAAGAGACATTTGGGTGCCCTTGACAAAGCTACAGTTTGTGGGGCTAGGCTAAGAGACATTTCGGTGCCCTTGACAAATCTACAGTTTGTGGGGCTAGGCTAAGAGACATTTGGGTGCCCTTGACAAATCTACAGTTTGTGGGGCTAGACTAAGAGACATTTGGGTGCCCTTGACAAATCTACAGTTTGTGGGGCTAGGCTAAGAGACATTTGGATTCCCTTGACAAATCTACAGTTTGTGGGGCTAGGCTAAGAGACATTTGGGTGCCCTTGACAAATCTACAGTTTGTGGGGCTAGACTAAGAGACATTTGGGTGCCCTTGAAAAATCTACAGTTTGTGGGGCTAGGCTAAGAGACATTTGGGTGCCCTTGACAAATCTACAGTTTGTGGGGCTAGGCTAAGAGACATTTGGGTGCCCTTGACAAATCTACAGTTTGTGGGGCTAGGCTAAGAGACATTTGGGTGCCCTGGACAAATCGACAGTTTGTGGGGCTAGACTAAGAGACATTTGGGTGCCCTTGACAAAGCTACAGTTTGTGGGGCTAGGCTAAGAGACATTTGGGTGCCCTTGACAAATCTACAGTTTGTGGGGCTAGGCTAAGAGACATTTGGGTGCCCTTGACAAATCTACAGTTTGTGGGGCTAGACTAAGAGACATTTGGGTGCCCTTGACAAATCTACAGTTTGTGGGGCTAGGCTAAGAGACATTTGGGTGCCCTTGACAAATCTACAGTTTGTTGGGCTAGACTAAGAGACATTTGGGTGCCCTTGACAAATCTACAGTTTGTGGGGCTAGGCTAAGAGACATTTGGGTGCCCTTGACAAATCTACAGTTTGTGGGGCTAGGCTAAGAGACATTTGGGTGCCCTTGACAAATCTACAGTTTGTGGGGCTAGACTAAGAGACATTTCGGTGCCCTTGACAAATCTACAGTTTGTGCGGCTAGGCTGAGACATTTGGGTGCCCTTGACAAATCTACAGTTTGTGGGGCTAGGCTAAGAGACATTTGGGTGCCCTTGACAAATCTACAGTTTGTGGGGCTAGGCTAAGAGACATTTGGGTGCCCTTGACAAATCTACAGTTTGTGGGGTTAGACTAAGAGACATTTGGGTGCCCTTGACAAAGCTACAGTTTGTGGGGCTAGGCTAAGAGACATTTGGGTGCCCTTGACAAATCTACAGTTTGTGGGGCTAGACTAAGAGACATTTGGGTGCCCTTGACAGAGGCACATATGAAGGTTCTATTTAGAAGCCCTACACAAAGGGCTGTTAAGGCCTACAAGCAGACCCGCCGAGAAGGGGAGGGGCAGGAAGGGCAAAAGCCCAGGGGCCCGGCGAGTTTTAAGGGCCCCGACTGAGCTGGCCAATCAACTTTTGAAAATATTATTATCAGCAAGGGGGGGGGCGTGATAGCCCTGCCCAGGGGCCTGAAATTTCTGTCTGTGGGCCGGCCAACAATTTTACAAATAATCGGCCCCGAACATCTTTAAAAACAAAGCCCCTCTGTGATGACCCCCAACTGTAAAATCTTTCCAGCCCAAGACCAACTGGCAAGTGCCAATGTTTACTTTCACTGTGGTTGTCAGAAATAAAAGGTTCTGAAAGTTGGCGGGGGCGGTGATGGGGCGGGGTGGCCTATCTGTAAAAAAAAAACCCTGTTTTCAACGATCCCAATCATTTCAGTAGATGACATTTGAAAAAAAAAATATATATAGTCAAGTTAGGTTGAAATTTGATTTGGTTTCATCTGATTATGACTTGAACGACGACGACAATTAAACAATACAATATTTCATCTACAAAAAAACAGTGACTACAGAGAGCTAACACTTTATTTACAACAATCAAATTATAAATTCTTGACTTATAAATATGATTCTATCAGAATTTTTTTTTTTTTTTTTGCAATAAGTAATGGTTTCCTAGTGCTTACAAAAATAAAATCTGTTTCAATGTATATAACTTACCAGATAAAAAGTTATTAATCCCAGTCCAATGTCAAGAAAAATACACAACTCGTGTTATCCATCAATTATCCACACAGATCTTTATCACGGCAGCCAGGTGAGTTAAGAATCCAATAAAGTCAAACGTAGCTCTCAAACTACACGCAAACAAAAAATATTAAATTTACTCAACACTAGAAAAAAATAAAAAATCGATCGGTGATTAGAATTTTTTTCCTAATTCCACAACCGCAAACACACACATAATCCATTATATAATCCAGTATATAATCCATTATATAATCCAGTATCAAGATAAGTCAATCACTCTATCCCAGCGGATCAGGCACGTACAAAAGGATGACCTAACTTCAGATCCACATCACTAAACAAAACAATCCACAGTCCACCAGAGCTCACGTGCTCCGCTCCGACAACGTGCACGAATCAATACATACACCCGACTGGCGGGTGGTGGTGAGCATTTTAAAACATTGCCTACTTGTAGCGCTCACCCGTAGACACATCTAAGACCACTTGTCTTGACCTGACGCACCTCCCACACAACAGTTCAGGGGGTGGAGGGGGGAGGGGGGAAGGAAATCACCAAACTGAACTTTGTTTCATTCTTAAATGAAATCCCTTTTCACTGAAGTGCGATCGAAGAATTCAATTCAGTCTGTAGGAAGAGAGACACAAATTGTAATGTTTAATGGAATGTAATGTAAGATCTAAACTAATTGAAATTTTGTAAGAAAATATTTTTTCGTAGGCCAACTAAATAGCGGTTAATTTTTTTAAATAATATTTTTGTGTGTGTTTCTGTTTGAAATTTTTAACAAAATTTGAATATATTATAGTATAGCATAGCATAGCATAGCCTAGCATAGCATAACATAGCATAGCATAGCATAGAATAGCATAGAATAGCATAGAATAGCATAGCATAGCATAGCATATCATAGCAGAGTAGAGTATAGTTGAGGAGAGTAGAGTAGAGTAGAGTAGAGTAGAGTGTAGAGTAGAGTAGAGTAGAGTAGAGTAGAGTAGAGTAGAGTAGAGTAGAGTAGAGTAGAGTAGAGTAGAGTTGAGTTGAGTTGAGTAGAGTAGAGTGGGGTGGAGTGGAGTAGAGAATTCACATTATTATTTTGGCGAAAATAAAATACAAATTCACAAAGTCAATGCGATGTGACAATTATTTTTTGTCTATCAACCTCATGAAGACTTTTTGTCGTCTTCCCGTTTTACTCATGCAGGTGTGACTACACCACTATATACTCACGAACTTCATTTGAAATTTAAATAATGCGGAAAGAACGCAGAAGTAGTTGTACTAGTGGTAGTACTGCAATGCCTGATTTAGGCCGGTGACTGTGAGTGAGCAAGCACTACAGAAGTCATTCACTCATTGACTATGAGGGAAGAGGGGAGGGGATGAGGAAATGGGGGGGGGGAGCTGAAAACGAACCCAGACCTGTGTATGTCTTCCACGCCACCACCATTAAAAAAAACCCCATCCCCACTCCCCGCAGCAGCAAGTCAAACAGAATTCGTCCTGTACTCCACGGCTTGCGTGAGCACTGCTTGTCTCTAGACTTTAGGTGTGGAGCAAACAGTCGAGTTGAGATGGAGAGAAAGAGAGATAGAGAGAGAGAGAGAGAGAGAGAAAGGGTGGATGTGGTGGTATGGAAGGAGAGATATGCGGGTTGAGAGCGGGCGCTTCTTTCTTTTTTTTTAATATTTTACACGTCTCCCCCCCCCCTCTATCTCTCTGTCTGTCTGTCTCTCTCTCTCTCTATCGTGTGCTGGTGTAAAACTGCTGCATGTTCAACTGGCTACGTTCAACACTTGCTGAGCTACTGACAGGTAAGGATAGACAGAGACCAAGATGAGACCGGTGTTAAACTGAAGACGGAGATAAAAGATGTACCGTCACAATGCAACCAAATGGCGCTAATTTTTAGCAAATTCGCAACTTTTTAAAATTAACATTTTTGCGCTACAAAAATAAAAGGGTTTAAGTAGCGCAATATTTTGATGTGTATACGAAATTTAATAAGCTCAGATAATGTATGCGCTGATTTTTTTTAGGCTTATTTTCTGTAAGATTTTGTGCGACTTTGATCCAAAATATCCTGACAACGCTATAGAGGTGTTTAAACTGAAGACTGGGATGAAAGATGTACCGCGAATGTTTGCATATTTTATTTTTTTTTCAGTTAGAAGAGAGTGTAGAGCGGGGTAGGATTGGGGGAGAGAGGGAGATTGGGGGGGGGGGGGGAGAGAAGGAGCAGATAAAAAGAAAATGAGAAAGATATAAGGGTGAAGATAGGTAGAGACAGCGAGATAGAGGCCCGGGGGAGGGGGGGGGCAATTCTAAGAGTTTTAGGTGAAAAGAAATATTGAATATTTTACTAAATGAAATAAATAAACAGGTAAGAATGTAGGAATAATTCAAGGTCAAAAGGAAAAAAAACTAACAATTAAGAGTGCCAAGTGTATGTGTGTGTGTGGGGGGGGGGGAGATTACCTGGAAGTAAAACAGGTCAGAAGCTGCCAGCTTGGATAATTTATTGCCAGATCTAGATAGATTAGTTTAGCATCTAGATAAAAGAAAAAGCTATCCATATAGCAGAGTAGAGTAGAGTAGAGGAGAGTAGAGTAGAGTAGAGTAGAGAAGAGAAGAGAAGAGAAGAGAAGAGAAGAGAAGAGAAGAGAAGAGAAGAGAAGAGAAGAGAAGAGAAGGGAAGAGTAGAGTAGAGTAGAGTATATCTGGGGTGGCCAGATCAGGAGCATCTTATAGGGTACGGCTTGGGGGCGGGACCCGGGGGGTATATAATGATAGCACAGTGCGAGTCTACTCTAGTCTATAGGTTCTATACACAACAGTGGTTATCTTGAGGTTTGACCTAATGGCCTCCACCATCTACCTGCAAATGACGTTCGATGGCCATGTGAATGGGGGAGGGGGGGAGTCCATCGATTTGGTTTGTGTGGATACCGAGTTGGTTTGTGTGGATACCGAGTTGGTTTGTGTGGATACCGAGTTGTTTTGTGTGGATACCGAGTTGGTTTGTGTGGATACCGAGTTGGTTTGTGTGGATACCGAGTTGGTTTGTGTGGATACCGAGTTGTTTTGTGTGGATACCGAGCTGGTTTGTGTGGATACCGAGTTGGTTTGTGTGGATACCGAGTTGGTTTGTGTGGATAGCCAACTTATGTTGTTGTTTTAAAATCATTTTCGTTTACTAAATTTTTACGAATTTAATATAGTATGACTATATAGTATAGTATGGCTATATAGTATAGTATGGCTATATAGTATAGTATGGCTATAAAGTATAGTATGGCTATATAGTATAGTATGGCTTATAGTATAGTGTGGCTATAAAGTATAGTATGGCTATATAGTATAGTATGGCTATAAAGTATAGTATGGCTATATAGTATAGTATGACTATAAAGTATAGTATGTAGTAATAAAAGGGGCGTAATTAAAGATGAAGAAAGGGGTGTAAGTAAAGGGAAGTAAATCAAAGAATAAAGCACGTGTAAACAAAGGGCTGTTACCTTAGTCTGAAAATACGACTTGAATACAACGAACGCAAAATAGATAGAAGACAAAAACAAAAGAACGAGAACTCTTCCCCTCAAGACTGACATTCAGATGTATTACCTCCCTTGAGATCTTTCCCAATATCCTACTTAGAACCATACATCTGCTTACAAGGGCAATAAAAATAGACTAAATCTATCTAACAATAACAATAATACTACAGTGGCATCTCCACTTTACTTTATCCAACCTTGTACTAAGTAATTCATAACTTGTGGCATCTGGCACTTAGAGATGTAGTGTTGTACTATGAAAAAGACAGTAGTAGCGTCTGTGTACAACAAGCTCCCATCACACAGAGCTAGATACACTGGACGACGAGAGAGACCGAGCGCTGACATAATTACTTAAATAGCTTAGACCACTTTATGGTCCGTTTGACCCAGTTCCCATAACTCTAATGTGAAGATAGCCCTTTGTCAAGTATCACCATATTTTTAACCGCTATTATCTCCCTTATTTATACCCTTCTTTTATTTTTCAAGCTATATCGATTGAGGTGAAATTTAAAAAAAAAATCAATGATAAGAGGTACTTTCTGGGATGTAGGCAACAGTTTTATTGCTGTTTGTTGTTGTTGCTGTTGTTTGTTGTTGCTGTAGTAGTTGTTGTTGTTTCTGATGTTGTTGTTGTTTGTTGTTGTAGTAGTTGTTGTTGCTTCAGATGTTGTTGTTGTCGTTGCTGATTGATTTCATCTATTGAATATTTTATCGATTTCGACAGCCTCAGTTACAAACCATAGGAAGGAACATTTTGAGTAAATTAAGCTGTAAATGTATCCTCATATGTAAACAGCAAATGTGTCCGCTAGATCGACGAGGTTGTAAATCTATCTGAGTTGAGTGAGGGAACAATTCAGCATCATCCATAATTCAAGCGTAAAGCTTTCTGGCTATATTAAGGCAGTAATGTACAAAAACGAAGACGTAAAGCAAGTAAATATAAGATCTTTTTATCACCGAATAGCTTCACGATAACAATGAATCTTTAGGCTGTATCTCAGGAGCCTTATAAATAAAACCAGTTACACAAAGATAAACAAATAAGATGAAAGACTTTTAGATAAATAGCTTTGAGTTTTCTAGGAATTTTAAGTAGATAAGTTGGTATCTTGGTATGAAGTAATACGTAGGCAGCTAGGTAAAAATGTTTATTGAAAATCTAAATAAATATTACAAGACAATCAAAATATTCAGTACCTATTATAAATTTCATAATTTGTTTAACAAATTAATATTTCAGTTTCCACTCATAATTCAATTAAAATGCATCTTTTTTTAATTAATATTAAATTAAAAATACATTTTTTAAGGGTGGGGGGGAGAGGTTGTAGACCAGATCACTTAGTTTACCAATCAGATATAAGAACGACAATAACACTGGGCATAAGTGTGCGTCAGTGTGGAGTCATAGGGCGTAAGTGTGGAGTCTTAGGGCGTAAGTGTGGAGTCATGGGGCGTAAGTATGGAGTCTTAGGGCGTAAGTGTGGAGTCTTAGGGCGTAAGTGTGGAGTCATAGGGCGTAAATGTGGAGTCATGGGGCGTAAGTGTGGAGTCATGGGGCGTACGTGTGGAGTCTTAGGGCGTAAGTGTGGAGTCTTAGGGCGTAAGTGTGGAGTCATAAGGCGTAAGTGTGGAGTCATGGGGCGTAAGTGTGGAGTCTTATGGCGTAACTGTGGAGTCATGGGGCGTAAGTGTGGAGTCTTAGGGCGTAAGTGTGGAGTCATGGGGCGTAAGTGTGGAGTCTTAGGGCGTAAGATTGTGGGGGTGTGTGCGTGCGTGTGAGTGTGCGTTGTGTGAGAGTGTGTGTAACTGAGAGATTTATGGAGTAGGTTTGTCACCGAGAGAGTTAAGCGTGTCTGTTTCTGTGTCTGTTTCTGTGTCTGTTTCTGTGCCTGTTTCTGTGTCTGTTTCTGTGTCTGTTTCTGTATCTGTTTCTGTGTATCTGTGTGTTTCTTGGCTCAATGAGTTTCATTTTGAGTGTCAAAGTCTCTTGTGAGTTTGTTTAGCCCAGAAGTAACCCATCTCTCTCTCTCTCTCTCTCTCTCTCTCTCTCTCTCTCTCTCTCTCTCTCTCTCTCTCTCTCTCTCTCTCTCTCTCTCTGGCTGCAGGCAACGCGAAAAAAAATACAAAAGAAACCGATGTTTGTACAGATGAAATAGAATTGTAGAATTAAATTTGGAGAACCAGTTTACACCAGCTGAGAAATGGATATCTTCAGGTAGAAGGGGGAAGATTACAATTTACTTCCATGTCCATTGTCCTACAAACATTTGTAAATTGTTATTTCTTTTCCTCTCAGAGTTGAAGTCACGTGTGGAGCTGAAGCTACAGGAAATTGATTTATTTTTAAATAAGCCGTTCTTAGAAATAGTTAAACTTGGTAAATAGTCTTCAGCTTCCACAACTAAAGGGCACATTTCCGGTATTTAATAAGTTTAAATATGATGCTTTCAAGGGCTCAACAGGTACTTTAGTCTAGCGCCCTAAATATCTCTTCCTTGGGCCCAGAAAAAGAAGAGAGAAAACTGAGTCTAAATTTAGAATCTGGCCTCCCTTTCTGATTGGTTTAACGTTCCAGAGTTTCCCCCGATAAATTTTGTCATTTATTGCAGTCCAGCTTCAGGCAGTTGTGAAGAAAACGGACAATGTGTGGCGACCTCTGTGACGTCAGAAATGTATTGGGGTTAAATATTTAAGTTAAGTTTGATGGACCCTAATCTATGTGTTGTTCTTTGTGTTTTAATTCTGTTACTAGCAATCATTGAGTATGTATGTATGCATTTTGTATGTATGTAAATGTATTATATATATATATATATATATATATATATATATATATAAGTAATGTATGTTTGTATGTATATGTGTACATGAAAGTGTAGCAAGTGTAGCTGTTTTCTAAACATAGAAAGACACCCTTAACCACCTCCCCCTCCCCCCACGATCATGAAACCCAATACTAGGGCGTCAATTATTTATTGATTATTGCATAAATTTATAGAGTTTTACAATTGATTTGAACACATGTGACTACTTTTACAACCGAGAGACAGTCATAATTACAAATTGATAAATAGACAGACAGACAGATAGATAGATAGATAGATAGATAGATAGATAGATAGATAGATAGATAGATAGATAGATAGATAGATAGATAGATAGATAGATAGATAGATAGATAGATAGATAGATAGATAGATAGATAGATAGATAGATAGATAGATAGATAGATAGATAGATAGATAGATAGATAGATAGATAGATAGATAGATAGAGATAAAGATTTTGTTTACTATTATCTCCAAGTTATTTTTACCCAAATCATTAACGGTCTTCTGGTCCGTGACACGCCCCCACCAGAAATTATTTCTACCCTCTGGCCAGCCGTTATGTGTAGGGAGGTGGGCCGCGGGGGGGAATCAAGTGTCTGCAAACATCATCTCCTCCCCCTCCCCCTCCCGCCCCGCGGCAAGAAGAGTGACCTGCTCCCCGCTGACCTCCACTCCATCCCTCTTCATCAACTAAATAGCCACAGCGTCGAGACACTATTTGCAACAAAATACGTGAACTGTAGGCCGTGGGTTAACCCTCCTTAAACTACAGACCACTGGTGTGTGGGCCAAGTGCTGGACCCAGAATACAAATATGGAATATTCATGTTCAGAGTAACTGCCCTTGAATAATTATACGCGGGGAAACAATTTCATGGGCGTGGAAAATGTTGTATTTTTTAGTTAAGTCATGTATCATTCGGTTTGTTAAGTGTGTGTTGTCTGTTGACAATGTCATATAAAGACATAGGCTGTGTCGGATAGCGGATACACCCAGAGCCGTTCCTAAATAGTTGGAGGCCCTAGGCAGAGAATTCAAAAAAAAATCTTTTAGTGGGAGGGGGGCTGGGCAAAGATACTTGTAAGACCCCCTTTCTGCATTATATTATAAAGATAATAATACCTTGATTGTGGGGGGGGGGGGGGCGGGCGGGGGCTTTAGTTAGCCAACCTGTAACAAAGGTTCGACACGTGATGCAAACAGCTGATTAAAAAAAAAGATTACCTTTTTGACTCATTTCTGCTCGGATGTTTTGATTCGTGGCTACTTTGACTTGATGATTTCAAGGGGCATTACTTACAATTATAATCATTACTAAACAGTAACTCTCTTCTTAATTCTACAAGATGTTAATTCATGGACTCGAAGTTATTAAAATCGTATATTTACCATGTAGAATCTACACGTGTACCAAATTAGATTAGAGTCTTCTCATTAGATTAGTCTTCTCACCAGAATAGAGTCTTCTCACTAGATTATTCTCACTAGATTAGAGTCTTCTCACCAGATTAGTCTTCTCACTAGATTAGAGTATTCTCACCAGATTAGAGTCTTCTCACTAGATTAGAGTATTCTCACCAGATTAGAGTCTTCTCACCAGATTAGAGTCTTCTCACTAGAGTAAAGTCTTCTCACCAGATTAGAGTCTTCACACTAGATTAGAGTATTCTCACCAGATTAGAGTCTTCTCACTAGATTAGAGTATTCTCACCAGATTAGAGCCTTCTCACTAGATTAGAGTATTCTCACCAGATTAGAGTCTTCTCACCAGATTAGAGTCTTCTCACTAGATTAGAGTATTCTCACCAGATTAGAGTCTTCTCACTAGGTTAGAGTCTCCTCACCAGAATAGTCTTCTCACTAGATTAGAGTCTTCTCACTAGATTAAAATCTTCTCACTAGATTAGAGTCTTCTCATTAGATTAGAGTATTCTCACCAGATTAGAGTCTTCTCACTAGATTAGAGTCTTCTCACCAGATTAGAGTCTTCTCACTAGATTAGAGTCTTCTCACCAGATTAGAGTCTTCTCACTAGATTAAAGTCTTCTCACTAGATTAAAGTCTTCTCACTAGATTAGAGTCTTCTCACTAGATTAGAGTTTTCTCACTAGAACACATCCAAAAGTGAGTTTTAAAACTTTAACGACAAACATGACCACAGAAAATGAAACTAATTAAAAACTTTTTTTTTTAAATCATCATCTTGGAAAAAAATCTTTCATCAAGTCTTAGTGTGTAAAAAGCCAAAGTTTTAATCACGTATGTATGCAGGGCCTTCGCCAAAAAGATTTAGGACCCTGACCGACCCTTAACAACCAATTCAAATTTCTGGGCCCCCCCTGGATCAACTGCCAGGTGATAATTTTGTACAGAGTTTCCCATAGTGTGGCGGGGGGGTACACAATGCCCCGAGCTAATAACATTGGAGGCAAACAAACCTGGAAACAGTGGCGCCGAGAGCCAACACGGGCCCCAAAGGGCAGGACATCGCTGCGGGCCCCTTAATAAACAATAAGTCGTGAAAAAATTGACATGGTCGGGGCGGCCGGGCCCCCTTACAGATGCGGGCCCCCTGGCAATGATCCCCCTGACCCCCCCTCTCGACGTGCCTGCAGCCTGGGAACGCTGAAATGATGGGGAGACCGTGACCATGAAAGCCATATTTGTAAAGATTGTTTGTTTTTCCACTACGGATGCTGAGTATTACGAAAATGTACAAAAAAAAATGGGGTGTGCAGATGTGGACAGTTTGAGAAACACTTATAAGGTACATTTAGACTAAGCCTCGGGGCCCATAGGTTTTTAGGTCCCCTGTTAGCTATCTGGGCCACTTGCCCTCCAGGGCAGACCTGATATAAGACCTCCTGACTCACTTTTTCCTGGCCTGCTTTAGGACTTTAAGAATATGGAGGACTATGCAGGATTATATAGGACTATGTAGGATTATATAGGAATCTGTAGGAATATATAGGAATCTGTAGGATTATATAGGACTCTGTTGGATTATATAGTACTCTGTAGGATTATATAGCAATCTGTAGGATTATATAGGAATCTGTAGGATTATATAGGAATCTGTAGGATTATATAGCAATATGTAGGATTATATAGGAATCTGTAGGATTATATAGGAATCTGTAGGATTATATAGGAATCTGCAGGATTATATAGGAATCTGTAGGATTATATAGGAATCTGTTGGACTCCTCTGTAGGACTTTATAGGTCTCTGTAGGACTTTATAGGTCTCTGTAGGACTTTATTGGTCTCTGTAGGACTATGAAGCTTTTAAATACCTTTCTACTAGTTCAATTAAGTAAGTACCTCAGGTGACAACATAATGAGGTATCAAAATCATTTCTAGTTAAAAAAAAAAAAAAACAATTAAAACGAGTTACTGGGGAGCAAATTATATATTGACACAGTGTAATATCATTTTAAAGGGAAGTAATCATCGGTTCAGGCAGAGGAATTTCGTCCCTTGGCAAAAAAAAAACATCATCTGCATTTATGTATTTATTTTATTTTATTTAACAGTCGATGTAATAGATACAAATAATTACCTACACTTATCTGTAGACATATCTGGCTCACACGCAGGATTACACAACGCGGGATGGGCGTAATCACTACGTCAAATTACACCATCGATGCTCCTCACAGTTAAAAGACTGCGTGAGCAATAGCGACGACTTGACGATGCATTTTCATTTTTATGTAGGTCATTATATTTTTTAAACTGCTAGCAGAAATAAAATAAATATCAACTGTGTTTTTAATTTTACAAAACAAAAAAAAAGGGTGGGAAAAAAAGAAAAATTGGTTTTGTTTATTTAGATATTGAATAACAATTGTTTAATTAGTGAAATGACGCAATTGGAGGGGGGGCGCTTTTTTAAAAGTGGGAAATGTATTGTCGGAATATTTTGTGTACATTAATAACACTATGCCTCTCTCTTTAGCTCTTTTTTTCTCTTTCTCTCTCTCGGCCTGCTGGCTCTACAAGGACTTTTCTTACTCCCCACCCGCTTGGCCAAAACCTTTTCTTATGTGTGCGCCACACAACTGTATAGAGGCACACTAGGCATTTCACTCTCTGAGAGTTGTGTGCTCGTGCATATACGCGCAAATTAGACGGTACTGAGGCGGAGGTGTAAACCATCTCTGTATAGGGTCTCCGTGCTCCTGTCTGGCGAATCGCATGGCTATTTAAAAAGCTCCTGATAGAGTATATACCTTTGAATACTGTAATGCAATGGTTCTCATAATTATATTGAATATATAGGCCTATATATATTCATTTATGATTAAAAGAAAATACAGGCCCATAGCAAATGATCGATCTACATTTTAAAAATCACTGCATGTAATGAAAGTTACATATTTTTTTTAAAGACAATTTACATGAGTGGAACAACAAATTGTGCAATGTGCACTTTAACATTTTTAATTCCCTTTTATCTAAAGTAGGTCACAGCAACACTTTCATTTTCTAACAGAGTTCACACAAAAGAAGCATCAAATCTAAAATTATTTTTAATCTTGATTAGTTCTGGCATTAAGTATTGCTGTTAGGACAGGTAGGCGTGATAGATGAATAGATAGACAGACAGACAGGCTGACTGATTGACGGACGGACAGATAGACGGACGGACAAAGTGATAGATAAACAGACAGACAGATAGATAGATGGATGGATGGATGGATGGATGGATGGATGGATGGATGGATGGATGGATAGATAGATAGATAGATAGATAGATAGATAGATAGATAGATAGATAGATAGATAGATAGATAGATAGATAGATAGATAGATAGATAGATAGATAGATAGATAGATAGATATTGCCATGTAATCATCTAATATTTATTCTCAGTTCATTAATAATATTCATTATTTGTCCTCGTCATTATTGAGTGAGTATCTGATTGAATGTCCAGTGAAGGTCTGTAGCGAGTAACTGATTGAATGTCCAGTGAAGGTCTGTAGTCAGTAACAAATTGAATGTCCAGTGAAGGTCTGTAGTGAGTAACTGATTGAATGTCCAGTGAAGGTCTGTAGTGAGTAACTGATTGAATGTCCAGTGAAGGTCTGTAGTGAGTAACTGATTGAATGTCCAGTGAAGGTCTGTAGTGAGTAACTGATTGAATGTCTAGTGAAGGTCTATAGGGAGTAACTGATTGAAAGTCCAGTGGGAGCTAACTAGTTAACACACACAGAGTTCTACCCGCATGGTGACCACCATCTGCCGCTCACAACTGGGCCAGTTTCACGTGCGGGGGCTGGAGACTCGGCGTCAAGGGAGTCAGGGCTGTGGGTCAGTGACAGCGAGCTGGAACTGTGAGGTTAACTGGACGTTCGGAATGGTCGCAATAAAAACATCAAACGATCAGTGGTCAAAGTTTCATAAGAAGAAATGTTCCAAACGAGATTAAATGGATTCTATTGTGTCCAGGTTTGAATACCGGTTAGTGGCGAGTCTGACCATCTGGACAATGAGACTGGCCAACAGTGTTGATATCATGACGTCACTCAGCGACACACACACAAAAACACTAGAAGGAATACAACAGTGAGCCAAGCCAATGTCCAGTGGTGTCAGAGTTACATTTATAGAGTGAGCACGTCATGATTTCACTTTTTCATCCACCACTGACCACCTACCTGCCCCTGGTGTATTATGTTAATCGCGGTATGGAATGTGCTTACTTTTTTTTAATGCGATACTAGGGCACGGTTGGTTTTGGTGATGAGTCACGCAGCGAACGGGCGACCTTCTTCAAACTCTTGGTTCTGTTAAACGAAAGTTGAATGTCTCTGCGTGCCCCTGCATAATTTTTCATGCCCCCGTTGGGGGTACATGTACCACGGGTTGGGAACTGCGGACACAGAGGACATTCAGTGAGTGTACTGTGAATGTTTAACCCTATAAACATGACATTAACGGTAGTTAAGCTTTATTTAAGGCCTTCAAAGACCTAATAACGGTGCTGACCAAGTCCTTCAAAGATCTAATAACGGTGCTGACCAAGGCCGTCAAAGATCTAATAACGGTGCTGACCAGGGCCTTCAAAGATCTAATAACGGTGCTGACCAAGGCCTTCAAAGATCTAATAACGGTGCTGACCAGGGCCTTCAAAGACCTAATAACGGTGCTGACCAAGTCCTTCAAAGATCTAATAACGGTGCTGACCAAGGCCGTCAAAGATCTAATAACGGTGCTGACCAGGGCCTTCAAAGATCTAATAACGGTGCTGACCAAGGCCTTCAAAGATCTAATAACGGTGCTGACCAGGGCCTTCAAAGATCTAATAACGGTGCTGACCAAGGCCTTCAAAGATCTAATAACGGTGCTGACCAAGGCCTTCAAAGATCTAATAACGGTGCTGACCAAGGCCGTCAAAGATCTAATAACGGTGCTGACCAGGGCCTTCAAAGATCTAATAACGGTGCTGACCAAGGCCTTCAAAGATCTAATAACGGTGCTGACCAAAGCCTTCAAAGATCTAATAACGGTGCTGACCAGGGCCTTCAAAGATCTAATAACGGTGCTGACCAAGGCCTTCAAAGATCTAATAACGGTGCTGACCAGGGCCTTCAAAGATCTAATAACGGTGCTGACCAGGGCCTTCAAAGATCTAATAACGGTGCTGACCAAAGCCTTCAAAGATCTAATAACGGTGCTGACCAAGGCCTTCAAAGATCTAATAACGGTGCTGACCAAGGCCTTCAAAGATCTAATAACGGTGCTGACCAGGGCCTTCAAAGATCTAATAACGGTGCTGTTCAAGGCCGTCAAAGATCTAATAACGGTGCTGACCAAGGCCGTCAAAGATCTAATAACGGTGCTGACCAAGGCCGTCAAAGATCTAATAACGGTGCTGACCAAGGCCTTCAAAGATCTAATAACGGTGCTGACCAAGGCCTTCAAAGATCTAATAACGGTGCTGACCAAGCAAGGCGGCAGCCAAATAACCTCGAGTTACTAACTAACCTACTTACGACCACTGTCATCCAGGGACAAGGCGAGAGTGTTGCTGGTCGTAGTCATATTTAAACAAATGCTATATAATGGTACTGTGTTTATTGAATACAGTTATCATAATCATTCATAATAAAATGACTACAAGTTTAAATATATATAACTTTCATTTATATATATATATATATTCACCGTATATTAGTCTAATAATGTATACAAATATATAAATCCTGATTCGTTGGTGCTTTGTATATAGCATAAAATAAGAGTTACGACCGGCAACACTCACGCCTCGTCCCTGAATACAAAAAAGTTTTAGCTTCGTTGCAGCTAAAAAAAAAAGAAAATTTGAAATCGACGGGATCTATTAGATCTGGGCCCCAACGCCCTGACAAGTCACCTCCCCCCTCCCCCCATGCGGTGGCCCCCTGCCACCAGGACAACGTCTCAGGATGAAGTAATTAAATAGAGCCCCCCTTGAAGACAGCCAGAGTTTAGTCTCGATATAAACAAATGGCAAGACAACAACAACACACGAGGCGCAGCATTTGTCCAAACTCCATTATAGTTACTGGCCGCATACAGAAATCTGCTTGTGGGAAGGGGGGGGTAGGGGTCAGGGCGGTCTTCTACGCTCTTTGTGGACAGATAAAATTATCTTTTGTTCTTCTTGTGTTCGTTGTATTACTTCCCAACCCCCCTACCGTCAAGTGATAAATGCATTATTTTCTAAATAACATTCTTTTAGCTCGTTTTTTTTATTTAAGATTGTCCCATTTTTTTTTTAAATCCCTTGACTGACAAAATGGATGACATTTTAAAAAATCCATATTACATAAGGTGAACAAAAATGGATGACGTCAAATGCATTGTCTTCTTCTTCGTCTGAACTATTGTCGAACTGTTTATTGTCTTTGTTTTTATCTGGGGTTTTTTTTTTTCACATCGTGAAGAAACTGTGGAAAAGTTCGGATGTTTTAGTTGGGTTGGTTTTTTTAGTGTGTGTGTGTGTGTGTGTGTGTGTGTGTGTGTGTGTGTATGTATGTGTGCATGTGTGTGTGTGTGTGTGTGTGTGTGTTTGTGCGTGTGTGTCAGCTTTTTTTTCTATCAAATTTATTTTCACGTCTGCTAACTGTTCCGTCCCATTGATTCTCCCCCCTCCCTTGTCTTTCAGTTTCAACTATTGTTTGTGTCTACTTTGTACTGGGTTTGTTTAGATCACCCAACTCTTTATTGATTACTTCGTTTCTGTTAATCCTGAACAAATATTCCACTTAATCATTACAAGAGTTTTTTTTTTTTAAATAAAAATATCTATGACCTAAATATTTTCCCCCCAGCCTCTTGCGAAACAAAACGAAAAATAAAAAAAATCTTCGACGTCTAGATTTGTTAGAGACAGGATGATTCAGTAAGCAGAATGAGATACAGAGAGACAGATAGAGTATAAATCTATGACCGTACATCCGAGACACACGGAGACCATAGAGATTGCCGCGAATAAATCTATGAGACAATCATAGGCACGTTGAGAAAATTACACTAAGTATAATACAGGCATAAATAATGTTTTGTGTACATAGAGTGTAGCCAAAGTCTATTACCGGATCTATAATTGAAGAGTCTCGTCCTAGGGGGGGTAGGGTATACGTGTGTGGGGTGTGTGGGGTGTGTGGGTGGGTGGGGGGGTGATTAGTTAATTTGTCTGTCTGGTGTCATACTTCTCGGGCCATTGTGGGTTTTTTTTTAAATACCACTGGAGTCCAGTGACTGGATCTTTACGTTGACGGGCGTAATGTTTATTATAAGACTTAGTACAACTATTACTGTTACACTTACTTTAACTGTTACTATTACACTTACTTGAACTATTACAGTTACACTTTCTTTAACTATTACAGTTACACTTACTTTAACTATTACAGTTACACTTACTTTAACTATTACAGTTACACTTACTTTAACTATTACAGTTACACTTACTTTAACTATTACTGTTACACTTGCTTTAACTATTACAGTTACATTCACTTTAACTATTACTGTTACACTTACTTTAACTGTTACTATTACACTTACTTTAACTATTACAGTTACACTTTCTTTAACTTTTACAGTTACACTTATTTTAACTATTACTGTTACACTTACTTTAACTGTTACTATTACACTTACTTTAACTATTACAGTTACACTTTCTTTAACTATTACTGTTACACTTGCTTTAACTATTACAGTTACACTTACTTTAACTATTACTGTTACACTTACTTTAACTATTACAGTTACACTTACTACAACAATTACTGCTAGGCGTACCACAGTTTGGTAACCACTGCTTTAGTGTAAATCAACTTTTTTTTTTTTTAAATCTAATGAATTACTGATACAGGGCGCTGCTGATACACCTTGGCGCCCAACCTAGCCAGCTGGACTTCATGGTCTCTCATGGTCAAAGGATATTATAGTTTATGATTATGTGTCCCCCCTCTCTCTCCCCCCCCCCTCAAGTTATTAATCTTGCTTGAGTAAATGTTACATCGACGATTACGATCACTATAACATAATGGACTAAACTGTTTTGGTTTTTATCATGAGTTAATTCATTCATAGGCTGACCACATTTCCCAGCTATTGTTACGTCATCTACCCCCCCTCCCCCCCACCATCCTCCGCCCCAGCCTTCCTCAGTACTAAAGTATTCCATGACCAGACACAGTGGCCGGCTAGTAAACAGACCACGTGACCCAAACCTGCTCAAGTAGTTTTTGTACCAATGGCCAGAGATCAATAAATTTTGACCCTGTCCGTCTCCTGGTACCCTGGGAGGGTATAACAAATTTAAATCGATATTGTCATGATATTTCCGAGCGAAAAAATTCTCCCATGATATTGTCATGGTGTTTCCGAGCGAAAATTCTCCCATGATATTGTCATGTTTCCGAGCGAAAAAATTCTCCCATGATATTGTCATGATGTTTCCGAGCGAAAAATTCTCCCATGATATTTCCGAGCGAAAAATTCTCCCATGATACTGTCATGATGTTTCCGAGCGAAAAGTCTTCCATGATATTGTCATGATGTTTGATGTTTCCAAACAGAGTTTGTGAGTTTTATATATAAAAAAAAATAAACATATTTTCTGCTCACCAAAGGACGTCCTTATGAATCTCCCAGGACTGATTCAATCTTTTATGAACAACATTTGACTGATATTTTTATAAAAATCATTTAGTAATTATATTTTTATTTCTCATGAACGAAAGATTAAGTCAGTAGAGGTCAACTGGTTTGATCTGTATTGATTCATTCAGTTCATCGTAGGATTTTTTTTTATTTTTACTAAATTTATCTTTAACTGATAATTTCTATGAATAACTCAGTACAAAGTGTTCGTTTCCTTTGTCTACGATCCGTTCTGAATTCTTAAAAAAAAAACTGAACGAAAGAGTGATTTGCCTACATTTTCTCCTTAACTCAATTCACAACCACAAAATAGAAAAAAAGAAAAGAAAAACTGCATTCAGTCAGACGTGACATGAATAAATCAATGCACCATCCCAACACATCCTCCCCTCCCCCCAACCCCGGCTGTCTACGGGTCTGTCTCATCTAGGTCTTGGTGGTATACGATTGACCAGGTCAAATCGAAGAATTCTGAATAATAAAATAAAACGACCCCCATGTGTTTTATAACAAAAAGATTTTTTTTAAAAAAAAAACAACATGAGAATGTCTTCCATGCAATCTGTAGAATAAAAATGGATTGTTCAAGTAAGCAGAGCCGTAGTTAGCTATAGTGGCATCATTCAGAGCCGTAGCTAGCTATTGTTGCGTCAATCAGAGCCGTAGCTAGCTATTGTGGTGTCAAGCAGAGCCGTAGTTAGCTATTGTGGCGTCAATCAGAGCCGTAGCTGCTATTGTGGCGTCAATCAGAGTCGTAGTCAGCTATTGTGGCGTCAATCAGAGCCGTAGCCAGCTATTGTGGCGTCAATCAGAGCCGTAGCTAGCTATTGTGGCGTCCATCAGAGCCGTAGTTAGCTATTGTGGCGTCAATCAGAGCCGTAGCTAGCTATTGTGGTGTCAAGCAGAGCCGTAGTTAGCTATTGTGGCGTCAATCAGAGCCGTAGCTGCTATTGTGGCGTCAATCAGAGTCGTAGCCAGCTATTGTGGCGTCAATCAGAGCCGTAGCCAGCTATTGTGGCGTCAATCAGAGCCGTAGCTAGCTATTGTGGTGTCAAGCAGAGCCGTAGCTAGCTATTGTGGCGTCAATCAGAGCCGTAGCTGCTATTGTGGCGTCAATCAGAGTCATAGCATAGCCAGCTATTGTGGCGTCAATCAGAGCCGTAGCTGCTATTGTGGCGTCAATCAGAGCCGTAGCCAGCAGTTGTGGCGTCAATCAGAGCCGTAGCTAGCTATTGTGGCGTCAGTCAGAGCCGTAGCCAGCTATTGTGGTGTCAAGCAAAGCCGTAGTTAGCTATTGTGGCGTCAATCAGAGCCGTAGCTGCTATTGTGGCGTCAATCAGAGCCGTAGCCAGCTATTGTGGCGTCAATCAGAGCCGTAGCTAGCTATTGTGGTGTCAAGCAGAGCCGTAGCTAGCTATTGTGGTGTCAAGCAGAGCCGTAGCTAGCTATTGTGGTGTCAAGCAGAGCCGTAGTTAGCTATTGTGGCGTCAATCAGAGCCGTAGCTGCTATTGTGGCGTCAATCAGAGTCGTAGCCAGCTATTGTGGCGTCAATCAGAGCCGTAGCCAGCTATTGTGGCGTCAATCAGAGCCGTAGCTAGCTATTGTGGCGTCAATCAGAGCCGTAGTTAGCTATTGTGGTGTCAATCAGAGCCGTAGCTAGCTATTGTGGTGTCAAGCAGAGCCGTAGTTAGCTATTGTGGCGTCAATCAGAGCCGTAGCTAGCTATTGTGGCGTCAATCAGAGTCGTAGCCAGCTATTGTGGCGTCAATCAGAGCCGTAGCCAGCTATTGTGGCGTCAATCAGAGCCGTAGCTAGCTATTGTGGTGTCAAGCAGAGCCGTAGCTAGCTATTGTGGCGTCAATCAGAGCCGTAGCTGCTATTGTGGCGTCAATCAGAGTCATAGCCAGCTATTGTGGCGTCAATCAGAGCCGTAGCTGCTATTGTGGCGTCAATCAGAGCCGTAGCCAGCAGTTGTGGCGTCAATCAGAGCCGTAGCTAGCTATTGTGGCGTCAGTCAGAGCCGTAGCTAGCTATTGTGACGTCAATCAGAGCCGTAGCTAGCTATTGTGGTGTCAAGCAGAGCCGTAGTTAGCTATTGTGGCGTCAATCCGAGTCGTAGCCAGCTATTGTGGCGTCAATCAGAGCCGTAGCTGCTATTGTGGCGTCAATCAGAGTCGTAGCCAGCTATTGTGGCGTCAATCAGAGCCGTAGCTAGCTATTGTGGTGTCAAGCAGAGCCGTAGTTAGCTATTGTGGTGTCAATCAGAGCCGTAGCTGCTATTGTGGCGTCAATCAGAGCCGTAGCTAGCTATTGTGGCGTCAATCAGAGCCGTGGCTAGCTATTGTGGCGTCAATCAGAGCCGTAGCTAGCTATTGTGTCGTCAATCAGAGCCGTAGCTAGCTATTGTGGCGTCAATCAGAGCCGTAGCTAGCTATTGTGACGCACTGTACGAGCTAAAAAAAATTTTTGGCGCCCTCCAAAATAATCTGAAAAGTGCTCAAACATTTAGCAGCGAACTTGTGGCGCCCCAACCTAAGTTCGTTTCCCTGTGCGGCAGTACACTCCCTACCCTCCCTACCCTCCCTACACTCCCTACACTCCCTACCCTCCCTACCCTCCCTACACTCCCTACACTCCTACACTTCCTACCCTCCCTACACTCCCTACACTCCCTACACTTCCTACACTCCCTACACTCCCTACACTTCCTACACTTCCTACACTCCCTACACTCCCTACACTTCCTACACTTCCTACCCTCCCTACACTTCCTACCCTCCCTACACTTCCTACCCTCCCTACACTTCCTACCCTCCCTACACTTCCTACCCTCCCTACACTTCCTACCCTCCCTGCCATTCAGCCAAAGATCGTGTTGAATGTTTCATTGTAGAAGTGGTAGAGAAGTTACACAAGAAAAACATTACATGTTTGTTCAGGCAACATTATATATAAATAATAGCGATTTGGGTTCTGCGTTAAATCGAAAGTAAAGAATTAATACAACAGTATTCCAGTTTAAAATACAATCATAAAAAATTCGGATATGTCCGAAACCAAAAAAAATAACCTAGCCTACCGATCAAGCCTAAGGGGATATAAACTCTCTGCAAAGGTTTTGCAGGGTACAGCTAGTTATATATAAAAGATACGTAAATCTAAATGGCATAAGTTTGAACATAAAATGGACTCTTTCACAAATATGTAATGAAACAGTGGCTCTCGAACTTTTCCGATTCATGACCTACTAAGAAATGTTCTCGGTTTTTGAACAACAAAAGGGTAAAAGCAATAAAATATAAAACTGAAATTCCTTTTGACTTCACGGTCATTGTGTGTGCCCCCCCCCCTAATCCGCCCATAACACAAACGCTATTCAGGTAACACAGGTTTGAACCTCTAACCTTCGCCATTCATATATTGCCTAATTGCCTGCTGCGCCACTCGTTCATTTTAACATTACTCTCAAGCCAGTCTTTTGAAGTATGCCCTCCTCACACACACACACACACACACACACACTCTCACACACACACACACACACACAAAGCTGAACTGTAGAGAATAAAGGCCCCCGTGAATATGTTCATAAAGAATATAGTATTGATGAGTAATAGAGTAATGTTTCCTGTGATGAAAACATTTAATCATGTGCATGAACTACAAAGTGAATGATTGAGAGAAAGAATAAAAGAGAGAAAGAGAGAGAGGGGGGAGAGAGATCGAGAGAGAGAGAGAGAGGGGAGAGAGATCGAGAGAGATCGAGAGAGAGAGAGAGAGAGAGAGAGAGAGAGAGACAGAACATGAACAAACAACACAAGAAAACAATTAAACTGTTGAAAGGAGACCGTGGTAAGGGGGGGGGGGGGTTCAAGAGCTCTTAAGTTAATGAGAGATTTAAAAAAAAATCACCAATGGCTATCCGGGTAGGAGAGGGGTGTGGGGGGGGGGCGGGGGGTTAAGGGTGCTCTCTGGACCTGTGGGTTTGAACTAAAACTCGTCGGAGTTTTAATTGAAGTTTCAATGACCTCTTCCACGACTTTTCATTTTGTGTACTAAGCCGCCTAACTCTGTTGGCCGCAACGGGATCACTGGTGTGTGTGTGTGTGTGTGTGTGTATGTGTGAGTGTTAGTCTGAGTGAATGGTTGTTTTTGTGGTGTTGGTGGTGGTGGTGGTGGTGTGTGTGTAAGTGAGCGTATCCGAGAGAGTGTGTGTGATTGTGCGGATGTGTGTGTGTGTGTATTGCGTAATTAAATCTTAGTGTGGAAGCAGCTGTCGTAGTGCACTGAAAAGAAAATGTTTTAACTATCTAGTCAAGTTTGGTGTGTATGTATGTATCCCTTAATTACTCACAGGATGGGAGTAAAAATAAACTTTCTGAAAATCTTGTCAACTTTGAGATTGACTATGTAGGTTTGTGTGTGTGTGGGGTGTGTGTGTGTGGGGGGGGGTAATTTCATTTTTGTTTCCAAACATCAAAACTTATAACTTCTTATATCCATACCACCCCCCTCTCTACATTTATTTTATTTATTCATTTATTTTTTCGACAATCATTTGAAGAAATGTAAATATTGTCAACAGCTAAACACTTATTTAAGTCACGTGAATGACCCATCCTACTAAGTACAACAACACTGACGGTTGTTTGACTGTCACATGTTGAAGCCCAAGTTCTAAGGTAGACAAATTCTATCTTTCATCAAACTGTTTATCACAATGGCTCCCTAAATGGCTATGTGCAGTTTACACAGAATGTTTGTGTGCTTTGATGTATTCAATTTGTTTATCTTAGTTTAACGTGTAAAATTATCTACGGAACACACTTTGAATAATTGGTACGAAACGGAAGTCTATTTTCAGCCAAAAAAAACAACGTATTTGAATTATGTTTTAATAATTACGATTAATTCGTGAGACTTAATATACTAGATGTTTGTACATTGAAGAACATTAAGCATGTTCAACAAAAACATCAAAGTAAAATTTAATTGTCTCTAAGATGTCTACTTATGGTCGACATGATAAATAACATTGAAAAAAATTACAACAAAAAAAATGTATAGAGAATGGGGCGTACAAAACGTTCCTCACAACTACGGATCTATGGACACTCTGTTGACACTCTGTTGACACTCCATTGACACTCTATTGACACTCTGTTGACACTCTGATGACACTCTGCCTCTCTATTTACACTCTATTGATATCTATAGACATTTTGTGGGCACTCTCATGACACTATCTTGTCGTTTTCTTGCCACTCTGCCTCTCTATTAATCTATTAACACTATTGACACACTATTGACACTCTATTGACGCTCTATCGACACTCTATTGAAAAGTGGTGTATCTATGATGTTTAGACATTCAGAACAATTACTCCTGTTCTATTAAATACATAAATATGTAGTCTTGATTCATCAATGCCCCAGTATTTTGATGAACTTATAGTACAGCTTTGTAGGGGGTGGGACCTCTAGATAGAATCTTCCAAGGGCTTTTGATATCTTGGGGCGAGAGAGTTTGGTCGAGCCCTTTAAAAAAGAGATTTCATGGAAATTCGGAAGTGTGCGTTGGCTGTATGTGTTCGCCGAGTTTACTTATAAATCAGAATCGACTTCCAGGTAAGTAGACTTTAATTTAAACTAAATGGATTCAACAAAATAAAATAAAGCATGGGCCTGAAGTCAAGTGACTTTTTTAATTTCATTCTTTTTTTTTCAGGAACGGATTAAGGGCCTATCGGACCTCGGGCTCAGAAGAAACATATCGACACCCCCCCTACCCCCGGGGCCAAACAAGGAGATGAAGTCAAACTAAAATATACTACAGTATATAAACAAGTGTTTTGATATTGGCGCAATCTTAAAGTCGGGACCACTGGGGACGCCAGCCACTGAATCTGCGCCAGTTATGTTGTTTTGGTTTCAGTAGGACTCCCCTCCAGACACACTTTATCCGGGGGTAGGGGGGGAGGGGCATAATACTGCTGAGAATGTCATGAGAAGAGAACAATAAATAATTTAAGATCCATGAGGTCGACTCTGATGCACGAGAATTGTGTGTTCGAACTGTTCAATTCAATACTTTGATTTAATTACACGCCCATCTTCTACCGGCTTCTGAATTTGAGAAAGTTTGCAATTTTCAAAGCTCTAGTGTCAAGTGGACAAGTAAACATCATAGGATAGAGAGAAAATGGGATCACTCTTGCGTATCATTAAAGTCCTAAAACCGGAAGTCGATCATGGGATGGGCCATGAGTAAGTGGCCACCCCGCCCCTTTATTGTATTTTGGAGAAAGTTAAGGACACTTGCATGCATAGTTCATCAGCTGAACCTTTTATTTCAGGTCCTGGTGTGAGTCCCCCCATGTCCACCCTGACTTTAAGTTTGAGGGAGTAAACGTGGCTGGGCGTTATGCTGACCACACAATTCCTTTACATGCCGAGTTTACTGAAACAAATGAATTCTACACTTCATCTGCATTCATCAGCCGGGCTTTATTATATTGCTAAAAATATATATTTAGGGTTATTAATTTTATTTTTCGTAAAATAGTAAATGTACGATGTATCACTGGCATAAGTAGCTTAAGACCACACTTCACACTATCTACGTAAAAAAAAGGGGGGGGGGGGACTTATTTATCCTTTATATTTTTCCTTTGCCCGCCATCATTACTAAAAATTTGGCAAATGTCAAACAAAAGACAGACATTTCTGGTAGTCAACAAGAAGTGGGGGGAAAAAAAAGAAACAATCTAAAAGCTAATAGTTTACCTGACAACTGAGCAACTCCCTTCTACCCCAATCAGCGACATACACACACACGCTCACACACACAAACACACGAAAGCAATCAGATGTTTATACAAACCCCTACCCCACCATCCCCCCCCACCCAATCAGCAATGATGTATTGAAGCCCGGTGAAGAACAAAAACAAAAAAAAATCTGGCAGCTGGAGATTCATCGCGCAGAGGGAATTCCCTGAAGTGGGTCAACAGTGTTACGGGAAATCATTTACCAAAAGACTTTTTACAGTATCGTAAATAATTGGATCACATACATAAATGATATTCAGCAGATGTAAATATTATTTTTTTTTGTTGGAGTTACTGCCCTCTTTCTTATGGACACACACACAAACACATACGCACAAACACAAACACATGCATACGGTATATACACAGTTACGTTATACTTTCAAAATATTTCATCCAAGAAATATTCCTTATTTATGTACAGCCTGGATGGTTTAATCAAGATGTGATTTAAAAATGACACTAATTATGTTTAATTACAATTTATCTATTTTCAATTCATAATGTTTTTGCTCTGTAAATAATTATAATGTTCTTATCCCCATAACGTTAATACTTTTTTTTTGTTCTAATTAATTAAGTTGTAATTCTATTTCAAATTAATGCGTGTCTAATGTAAATGTTTTTCATATTTCAATAATTAAACATAATTAGATTTAACAGACGTACCTTTATGAAATGATAACTAACTATATGTATTTATGGCTAACAAACGTATGAAATTATAACTATAAGTATTTATGGCTAACAAACGAATGAAATTAAAAATATATGTATTTATGGCTAACAAACGTATGAAATTATAACTATATGTATTTATGGCTAACAAACGTATGAAATTATAACTATATGTATTTATGGCTAACAAACGTATGAAATTATAACTATATGTATTTATGGCTAACAAACGTATGAAATTATAAATAAATGTATTTATGGCTAACAAACGTATGAAATTATAACTATATGTATTTATGGCTAACAGGAAATTATAACTAAATGTATTTATGGCTAACAAACGTATGAAATTATAACTATATGTATTTATGGCTAACAAACGTATGAAATTATAACTAAATGTATTTATGGCTAACAGGAAATTATAACTAAATGTATTTATGGCTAACAAACGTATGAAATTATAACTAAATGTATTTATGGCTAACAGGAAATTATAACTAAATGTATTTATGGCTAACAAACGTATGAAATGATACCTATATGTATTTATGGCTAACAGGAAATTATAACTAAATGTATTTATGGCTAACAAACGTATGAAATGATACCTATATGTATTTATGGCTAATAGACGTATGAAATTATAACTAAATGTATTTATGGCTAACAAACGTATGAAATTATAACTAAATGTATTTATGGCTAACAAACGTATGAAATTATAACTATATGTATTTATGGCTAATAGACATATGAAATTATAACTAAATGTATTTATGGCTAACAGACGTATGAAATTATAACCATATGTATTTATGGCTAATAAAGAGATAAATTTGTCCACGGCTCGAATTTCAAAAACGAAAAAATTAAATATGAAAAGAATAAGCCAGATAGTCAGCCAACTAGAACCTAAACGCCTCGGTTCTCAACAAATGGTATGGTTACGCTTACCCCCAGGGGGTACGGGGAAAGGCTGTGCAACCGAGAGTTTGAAGAATGTCGCCAGTTTGCTGCGTTACCCATCACCGGATCACGTGACCAAGTATCAAAGGGAGAAAACTCCATTATGACAAATATAATGGTTACTCGTGGAGTGCTTTCCAGAGCAAGTAATGGGTCAGTGAGCTTGACCCATGACCCATATGACCCATCAAGTTCTTAACCCAGACCCATCATGACCCATGATCCATTGAATGTTGTTATTTTCAAGATGGCGGCCGTCGCCATAGAAACCATTTTGAAATTTTAAAAAATCGCGCGACGACGGGTTTTTTTTTTAGGGTCGGGCGGAGACTAAGGATGGGTCGTGGGTCAGGGAACATTGACCCCTGACCCATGTGACCCATCCAATTTTGCGACCCATTTGACCCATTGACCCATTACTTGCTCTGGTGCTTTCCCAGCCTTTGGGGTACAGTCGCGGGAAAAGGTGAGAAGCCCTGCCTTAACGGGTCCTTAACAATCCCTGAGGACCGTAAGGGCCTTCCCCCCAGCTTTTGAGTAATTTGATAGAAGGTTGTTTAGGACATCTACGGGGGCCCAAAAGGACCAATGCTCCTGATTAATGTTCACTTTGCTCCCTCTCCTTTTTACGGCTACCTTGCTGAAAGTTCCTGTCGTCCGTCCCCCCCCCCTTCAGAAATACGCCTTTGAGTACAGCCATAACAATAACAGCTTCATCCAAGCAATACGGCGAACGACAAACCAAAAGTCAAACTCGCAGTCAAAAAATAAAAAAAAAAAATGAAACATATTGCCGGCCGGGCGAGTATTTAAACACACAGTCACATTCTCTTTACATTGTTGGACATCACATAACGGGGCAAGTCTGGTGTAGGCTGGACAGTCTACAGCCGGTCATAAATACCTCCCGAGTTATTGATTGAACGCTCATCAGGGTCTCAAGACCACTAGAAATAAACATCGCGTGCCGAATGAATCCATTGGACAGGAAATGAGCACTCTCTCTCTTTTTTTTTTCTTCAAAGCTGGGAGTAGAGGCTATTTTTTTTTCAAATTGGAGATTGTCTGCGTTTTATTGAGGTTACTGAGTTATTACATCATGTAAACAGAAAATAAATATCATAGTTATTGTTTGTGTCAGCATCTGAATTCTTTCATTCTATTTACAAAACGATGATTCTTATTCCATAGGAAATTGCATGAATTGCAATTTTTTTAAAGCTTTGTACGTTGAAACTTCAACAGTAAATGATATGACCCCTAAATCAAAACGAGACCAATAGCTACTACTATATACATCTTAAGAAGACATTATTGGTAGCTCAAGCAGTGTACGCATGAAGCTTCAAATCAAGCCAGCTGCTAGGATATTGGTTGGTTGATTAGTCAGTCATACGCCGAACAGTCTTTAAGAAATGTCAGGTACACAATTTAAGCGGGTTGCACGGGGTGGGGGGTGGGGGAGGGGGGGGGAGAGGGTAAATGAATAGGAACTCGAGATCTTCATTTCAACAATCATTCTCTCTACCGATCGGTCACTCATTCCTGGTGTAGTAATTGTGTACAACATTCACTCATAGTGTAGTAACTGTATGCAACATTCACTCCTAGTGTAGTAATTGTGTACAACATTCACTCCTAGTGTAGTAATTGTGTACAACATTCACTCATAGTGTAGTAATTGTGTACATCATTCACTCATAGTGTAGTAATTGTGTACAACGATTCTAGCCGTAGTAATAATGTACAACATTCTCCCCATAGTGTAGTAATTGTGTACAACATTCACTCATAGTGTAGTAATTAGTGTACAACATTCACTCTATAGTGTAGTAATTGTGAAAACAACATCTCCACCCATAGTGTAGTAACTGTATGCAACATTCACTCCTAGTGCAGTAATTGTGTACAACATTCACTCCTAGTGTAGTAATTGTGTACAACATTCACTAGTAGTGTAGTAATTGTGTACAACATTCACTCATAGTGTAGTAATTGTGTACAACATTCACTAGTAGTGTAGTAATTGTGTACAACATTCACTCCTAGTGTAGTAATTGTGTACAACATTCACTCATAGTGTAGTAATTGTGTACAACATTCACTAGTAGTGTAGTAACTGTATGCAACATTCACTTCTAGTGCAGTAATTGTGTACAACATTCACTCATAGTGTAGTAATTGTGTACAACATTCACTCATAGTGTAGTAACTGTATGCAACATTCACTTCTAGTGCAGTAATTGTGTACAACATTCACTCATAGTGTAGTAATTGTGTACAACATTCACTCCTAGTGTAGTAATTGTGTACAACATTCACTCCTAGTGTAGTAACTGTATGCAACATCCGCTCCTAGTGCAGTAATTTTGTACAACATTCACTCATAGTGTAGTAACTGTATGCAACATTTACTCCTAGTGCAGTAATTGTGTACAACATTCACTCCTAGTATAGTAACTGTATGCAAAATTCACTCATAGTGTAGTAACTGTATGCAACATTCACTCCTAGTGTAGTAACTGTATACAACATTCACTCCTAGTGCAGTAATTGTGTACAACATTCACTCCTAGTGCACTAATTGTGTACAACATTCACTAGTAGTGTAGTAATTGTGTACAACATTCACTCCTAGTGCAGTAATTGTGTACAACATTCACTCCTAGTGCAGTAATTGTGTACAACATTCACTCCTAGTGTAGTAATTGTGTACAACATTCACTCATAGTGTAGTAATTGTGTACAACATTCACTCCTAGTGTAGTAATTGTGTACAACATTCACTCCTAGTGTAGTAATTGTGTACAACATTCACTCATAGTGTAGTAATTGTGTACAACATTCACTCCTAGTGTAGTAACTGTATGCAATATTCTCTCCTAGTGCAGGAATTGTGTACAAAATTCACTCATAGTGTAGTAATTGTGTACAACATTCACTAGTAGTGTAGTAATTGTGTACAACATTCACTCCTAGTGTAGTAATTGTGTACAACATTCACTCATAGTGTAGTAATTGTGTACAACATTCACTAGTAGTGTAGTAACTGTATGCAACATTCACTCCTAGTACAGTAATTGTGTACAACATTCACTCATATATATATATATATACCGGATAGATAGATTAACAGACAGACAGACGTACAGACCCGGTTAGATACAGGAAGAGACAGACAGACAGGCATACAGACTCTAACAGCCCACGATCCGACACAGAAAAAAACTCTTCCTGCCCTAGACAATTGCTGATGTAAATTGGCTGCATTCAGTTTTATCAACACAGCCTGTGGAGAAGCAAACCAGCGGCTAATTTTAGATAATGTAATTAAGTTGCACATCCCCCCCCCCTTTCTCCCCATTTTTTTCTCGGACCATGTAGTTTGTGTCACGAATCGGCGCTTTATTTTCTGACCATGTAGTGGACAATACACAGTTGGGATACACGTAGATTATGCTATCTTTAAATATCACAATATCCCTGTGACCTCACACTATCCCTGTAACATCACAATATCCCTGTGACATAACAATATCCATGTGACCTCACAATATCCCTGTGACACCACAAAATCCCATGACCTCACAATATCTTTGTGACATCACAATATCCCTGTGACATCTCAATATCTCTGTGACATCACAATATCCCTGTGACCTCACAATATCCCTGTTGCCTCACAATATCTCTGTTGCCTCACAATATCTCTGTGACCTCATAATATCTCTGTGACCTTATAATATCCCTGTGACATCACAATATCCCTGTGACATCACAATATCCTTGTGACATCACAGTGTCCCTGTGACATTACGATGGCACCGTAATTCTATTGATATAACTGAAGTAAACATATAAATCCATTATTTAAATGAATCAGCAGCTTCTAAAATTTTGACAAGATTAAAAACTGAGATGATATATGATTATCATAGTTGTCAACCTTTGACCTTTCTGTCCCACTTTCTTCATCTTTAGAATAGTCAATCTTGAACATTTCGCCGGCGTCTTCTCCATCTTATGACGAGATTATGTCCGATCCAGTAAAGTTAACTAAATTTCTTGCGAGAGTCCTTTGTCTCTGTATTAATCGCCCCTCTTTACTACATCCCTGAGTGTGGGCGAGAGTTAGTACTGTTTTAACACTGATTACCGTTACAAGGGGCTGGTAGAGTGGGCCCAAGATCCCATTAAACAGAATCTCCTCAATAAAATAATCTACGCCTTCTCTGGTGTAATAATGTAAGGCCACAGCTGTTCTCCGGCCACAATATAAGGTTGGCATTTATTTCACACAGCAGCCTCGAAAATCAAATAGCATTGAAACAGTATGAGAAAATGTTTATCTTATATTCAATTTTGGATATTCTAAGGAAATTGTGTGGTAATCATGAACCGAAAGAAGAATAATAACAACAATCTAGTCGCTGATTGTATCGATCTCTGTATCGATCTCTGTTGACCTGAAGGTCCTGAGTTCGATCTCCAGGGAGAACCGGAGGATTTTTTTTTTCAGGTAATGTTGAAATTTCCGACCATGCATCCCGTAGTGCCTCCAAGGCCATTATAATTTGGCTGTGGTGGAGGGCTTAAAGAAGGCACTTCAAAAAAACCGACCCATTAGTGGGTTATAGGATTTAGGGGGCCAAGAGTCACAGATCTCTCACCATGGGGCCACTTGACGTCAGTTTAGAGCCTGTATATCAAATGAGTTTGAACTTTTCATTCGGGTCACACATTTCATTTTAAATTCATCTAAAATTATATTTGTTCATACAAAGGCTCCATCCGTCTGCTCGTTATGTAAAAATCTTCTTTTGGCTAGACCCTTTTGTAAAAAAAAACTTAAGAACCCTATTGCGGCCCTCGACTTTATAAAAAGTTGCCCACCCCCTACTGTAAATCAATTTTTTGTGTTGAAAGTTTCTTCCGGATACTCTGAAGCTGTGAGCCAGATGATGCAAGATTTGAATTCTTATCTCAGCGACCGACTCCAGTAAAATATGAATCCAGGGTATTCGCAGCCTTAGATTTGACCCACTAGTGGTCACGTTTATACTTAGGGAATACAACAATGACCCGTAAGTTGACAGCTCCCGACGTCCTATGTGCGATGAGGTTGCGACGGGCAGCAGCGTTGTTTAGGGTAAGGGTTCGAATCTAATAAACTACAAGCTACGTCTGCATCTTCGGCTATGACTGTGATGTAAAGAAAAAAAAAGACACGATAAAACTGTGCCATTATTAAGTGGGATCTTGTGCGCGATAACAGTTGAAACAATAATCAAGATGAAAACGTGTGTGATATACCGTAAATGTTAAATAGTGACCTCCAGCTGGAAACTTTCCCTTTCTTCCTCCCCCTCCACAGAAGAAATATTCGATACTTTTAAAAAGAAGTGATTAGAAATTAAGCTCTTGTAAACTCTTTTACATGAAGGCTGGGGGGTGGGGGGGGGGGGGTAGGAACGACCGGAACGGACATAGGTGGGCAGTGGCGTAACTAGGGAAGGGATTGTTTTGTAGGGTGGCGGACTGTTCCGCTCCTGGTGGCACATACATCGCGATTAGAAAAGGGCGCCATTTTCCCCCAATTTCGTTTTTTTTTTTTCGTCACACGAATAGGAATCCATTTTTTTTTAAAGCTAGCCCACGAGCAATACTAACACTAAATACACTTTTGTATGTAGGTCATTGACCACTTAATGTTGACCAACACCGATTACACTTTAGTGTGTAAATCATGGGCAAACAAATGTTGAACAACACTGATTACACTTTTGTATTTGGTTCATGGACCACCAAATGTTGACCAACACTGATTATACTTTTGTATTTAGTTCATGGACCACCAAATGTTGACCAACACTGATTACACTTATTGTATTTAGTTCATAGACCACCAAATGTTGACCAACACTGATTACACTTTTGTATTTAGTTCATGGACCACCAAATGTTGACCAACACTGATTACACTTTTGTATTTAGTTCATGGACCACCAAATGTTGACCAACACTGATTACACTTTTGTATTTAGTTCATGGACCACCAAATGTTGACCAACACTGATTACACTTTTGTATTTAGTTCATGGACCACCAGATGTTGACCAACACTGATTACACTTTTGTATTTAGTTCATGGACCACCAAATGTTGACCAACACTGATTACACTTATTGTATTTAGTTCATGGACCACCAAATGTTGACCAACACTGATTACACTTTTGTATTTAGTTCATGGACCACCAAATATTGACCAACACTGATTACACTTTTGTATTTAGTTCATGGACCACCAGATGTTGACCAACACTGATTACACTTTTGTATTTAGTTCATGGACCACCAAATGTTGACCAACACTGATTACACTTTTGTATTTAGTTCATGGACCACCAAATGTCGACCAACACTGATTACACTTTTGTATTTAGTTCATGGACCACCAAATGTTGACCAACACTGATTACACTTTTGTATTTAGTTCATGGACCACCAAATGTTGACCAACACTGATTACACTTATTGTATTTAGTTCATGGACCACCAAATGTCGACCAACACTGATTACACTTTTGTATTTAGTTCATGGACCACCAAATGTTGACCAACACTGATTACACTTTTGTATTTAGTTCATGGACCACCAAATGTCGACCAACACTGATTACACTTATTGTATTTAGTTCATGGACCACCAAATGTTGACCAACATTGATTACACTTTTGTATTTAGTTCATGGACCACCAAATGTTGACCAACACTGATTACACTTATTGTATTTAGTTCATGGACCACCAAATGTTGACCAACACTGATTACACTTTTGTATTTAGTTCATGGACCACCAAATGTTGACCAACACTGATTACACTTTTGTATTTAGTTCATGGACCACCAAATGTTGACCAACATTGATCTCATCCATGAACATCAGAAAAGTTCTAATAAATTAATAAAAAAAAAGTTACAATAAAGATGGGAAACACCTTTTGTTCTTTAAGAAAATAGACATTTTACCGGGAGGTGGGGGGGATGAATTAAATTGTCCTACAGTCTGTTATCTATCAACTCCATTCAGTTCCCAATAACATTAATATCAGCCTGTTATTGTTTTACCCTTTATATAGGCTATGTTTTATTGAATTTTTGTGTTTCTTACTTTTTTTTTTTTGCGATCTTCCAGTTGTTTGGTTTATATTTGCCAAACAAAATCATTTGTTAAACTCGCGACTGGATGTTTTCCAACTTCCTGGTTTAAAAAACAAAAAAAATTCAAACATAATGTCAAGGCCATTTTAGACAAATGAATTCAAAAAAAAAAAGTAAAATTTAATTTATATTTGTTTATTCCATTGCTGTCGTTCTGTCTGTCTGTCTGTCTCTTCCTCTATCTAATAATCATATACACACAGTAGCACAGACGTACTTAATGACAGACAAACAAGGCAACCTGAAGTCTCTGAATAGGGAACTGAAATACATAAGAATTACTTAATCTCTCTCCCTCTCTCTCTCTCTCTCTCTCTCTCTCTCTCTCTCTCTCCAGTATTTATTTCAATGAACCAACCTATTATTACCACTAACAAAAAGTCCTACAAACAACATCAACACTACAACATTTAGCCACATCAAAACTGCCACATTTAGCCACCTCAACACTACTACATTCAGCCACATCAACACTACTACATTTAGCCACATCAACAATACTACATTTAGCCACATCAACACTACCACATTTAGCAACATCAACACTACTAAATTTAGCCACATCAACAATACTACGTTTAGCCACATCAATACTACCACATTCAGCCACATCAACAACACCAAAATTTAGCCACATCACAGACCAGACATTCCCCTCTAAACAATTTGATCACTTGAAGCCACCCTCGTCAGTTCCTAGCGTCAGTCACTATCAACCCACTGAATGTAGTTCGCGTTTTTAGTCGCTGCCAGTGACTGATAAATTCGATAATCGATCTGGCCCGTTATAAAATAAACAACCTTTCTTTAGATTTTTTTTTTGATATTCTCCAGATGTTCGGTAGTCAGATCACTCAAAGATCCGCAGATGGCCACCAGATGTCCTTGGGTTCCCGCTAAGGCCTTGTAGTCAGGACAAAGTAAGAGTGAACAATTAAGGAAATGAAGTCGTATTCTCTACCGCTCGGAACTCAAGAAGCTGCCGGCCGAGAGCATAATAGCCAGACCGACTGGGCATTGCTCCCTCCCCCCCCCCCTTTTTCTCTTTCAGCTGTCTTTCCTTTTTTTTTTTCTTTCCGTTCAGTCACCCCTATGGACTTACTTCAGTGGTCAAAAGACAGACGAATTAAACAGCGATCGATAGACGCTGTAACTATTATTTTCTTCTTCGAATCTGACCAATCAATGATGGTGGGGGGGGGGGCGCACCACTCGTGCCAGCTCGAAGCAAAGAAGGAAGTGTGGAGTTATGGCCCCTTGCACCGTTCACGTCAATGGGGGTGTGGGGGTAGTGGGGGGTGGGAAGAGAATTCTGACACGGCCGTGAAATCATAGAGACATCCATTGAGTTCTCTCTCTCTCTCTCTCTCTCTCTCTTTCTCTCTCTCTCTTTCTCTCTCTGTGTGTATGTGTGTGTGAGAGAGAGAGAGAGAGTTGGTCTAAGCGAACTGTAAGATATCGTGTAAGATATCGTGTATTTCACATGCATGTATGCATCTTACATTGTTGTCTAATAAATGTAACTACCATTGTCAAGTAAATAATCACGTCAAAAAAAAAACAAAGTCTGAAACACGAGAGAATCACGCAGGGGGGGGGGGGTTAGCGTTATTCACTGAGGCAGCGGCTAGAGTTGAGACCTCGAGCACGGGTGTATGGCCGCTCATCACACAGCCGTGAGCGATGACCACACGCGCAAGCGCGCACAAGCGGACATAAATTAGCTGTACAGAAAGTCATCGGGGACAGGCCAGGTCGAGGCGGGGGGTGGGGTCGCTCCAACGGGCGAGTAACCCGAGGAAAACGAAATGACTCCAGGAGATTAAAAGACAACCCTCGCGCACCCCTCCTTCCATCTTGTTAGTGCGGTCACGGCACTCCATACTGATGACTCGAGAGGCACTACGGCACTCCATAACGTAAATGAGTGCATGATCCATAACTTCACCAACATCCTGGGAGACGGGGGGCCGGATTAGCTTGCTACACCTCCCCGTCTTTATGTAAAACTCTATTTCGTCGTTTCTCTCTCTCTCTCTCTCTCTCTCTCTCTCTCTCTCTCTCTCTCTCTCTCTCTCTCTCTCTCTCTCTCTCTCTCTCTCTCTCTCCCCTTCCTTCCCTTTTTCTTTTCACATTTTTGTCCCCGTTTGTGTAAATGATATGAATTAATTATACCAAAAAACAAAATAAACTAGTATCCTTAGCACAAAATTGGACTTACCGTGTCACATTGTGTCATTTATTCAGTATTACTGTAATGTGATTCACGCTGGATTTTTCACACTGATGTTTTAATTTTCAATTCTCTGTATTGATGAGCCATTAGATTACTGGCCATTGATATACTGGCCATTGATATACTGGCCATTGATATACTGGCCATTGATATACTGGCCATTGATCTATTAATGGCCATTAATGAGACGGGTTTTTTTTTTCATACATATCCACCAGAGGAGAATGTGCAGTAGCTGTGGGGACATCACGGGGGTTGGGGGGGGGGGAGGTTGGAGGAACACGCTGTGAGTGAACCTGTAACTTAAAGTACGCAGGTAGGGCACAACACTAAAGGGCCGTTAGGTCATTTCAATAAAACTCATACAGTTTCATACAATCCACCGTTGCAGTTTGAAATGCCACACACACATGTGTTAGTACTGTGTGTGCACAAAGTATAATAGAGTCCTTGCTATGTCCAGATGGAGTGGAGCCGCTTGGACTCTATGGGATTTCTTTTTAAGAAAAGGAGAACAAGAACGAAGAATAAAGTGACAGGAAGTTGGAGCTAGGGACATATATCACAATCAAACATTTCATTTGGTGATTGGACGAATCATATGTATGGCGATTTTGAAAGATCCGAACTTTTTGGGAAACAGACGTTGAAAATTTGTTGTTTTTTTAACCAGATTTCCGGTTTTTCATCCGATTATTGGACAATCACTAATTTCTTTGTAAATCATTTTCTTTCGTCTCTCTTCCTCTGACCTATGACCGATGACCTATTTTAAAACTCTGATGTACTTATCGACTACCGGTAAGTTCAAACTAACAGGATTTGAACGCAAGACCTTCTTACGCTGTATGCTCTACGCTACGACCATGCGCGTCCCTGGAGTTATGATTGATAAATGATTAAATATGTTTGAAAACGGCTGAACTTGTCAATATTGTTCTAGTCTTTGGGCTGCGAAATATTTTTTTTCCCCCTCTGTATCCCACAGCAACAGTATTCTCTCTTTACTTAAACTGGAGTTACGGGTCTTGGTGTGTTAGGAAGTGTAGAAATTATTCATGCGTCAACAGAATCCAAGATAATGTTATGTCTACATCATTCATATCCCTGGAGGAAGACACAAGTGCAAGACATATAGAGAGAAGATATACAAACATACATAGGTCAAACTGAGCGAGGATATACAAACATACACAAGACATTCAGAACGAGAGAGAGGACATACAAACATACACAGGTCAGATTGAGAGAAGATGTACAAACATACACAGGTCAAATTGAGAGAAGATATACAAACATACACAGGTCAAATTGAGAGAAGATGTACAAACATACACAGGTCAGTTAGAGAGAAGATGTACAAACATACACAGGTCAGACTGAGAGAAGATATGCAAACATACACAGGTCAGTTAGAGAGAGAGAGAGGACATGCAAAAATACATAAGACAGAACGAAAATGTGCAAACCTACAGAACGAAGACGAGGAAACTTACAGGAAATAAGTCAACAGCTGACAAACGTTACTCAACACAAACACACGAGTTTGTATAGTTTGTTTGTCTCATAATACACTGTAAAGACTCAAATGTTAATATGTGTATCCTATACAAATTATATCAAAATAAAGAGCTCACCAGTTTATTTATAGAACTAGAATACACATTGCCTCAGTTTTAATAGTGGATTTTATTTATTCGAAATCAACACCATCAGTGCTGTCACCTTCTGATCACCTCCCCCCACCGGCCCGCCACCACCCCACCCCACCGACAGTCTATAGTGAATGGAACTCCCACTGATGACACAAATACATCGATAAGAGGGTCAATTTACAACAGATTATTTTATCCAACGGGGCCCCCTGACACCCCGCTGGTGGTGGCCCTTCTACCAGATCGAGAATGCAGTGGATGAAAGAAGACATATGAGTAATATGGACATGGGTCTTAAATCCAGGGGGAAAGGGGGGGGGTTGAGAAGTGGGTGGGGCGTGTAATTCACAATTGTTTATTGAATTTGTATTTACATTAGATATCTAAAAGGTCACCTAGTTTGCTTTGTGAGTCGAAATAGTGGATCTCAAACAGCTGACCTACATTTCGCTTGTCGACCTACAGATACGGTCTGTCACATAACAATCTTTAGGTTGGCAAAAAAAAAAAAACCAAAGAAGAAGAAAGGGGTGGGGTGGAGGTGACACCGTCCAAGTCAACAAAATGTGTTCCACTACATTTTTATTTTATCACTAAAATTTTTCTTTCCACTACATTTTTATTTTATCACTCAAATTTTTCTTTCCACTACATTTTTATTTTATCACTAAAATTTTTCTTTCCACTACATTTTTATTTTATCACTCAAATTTTTCTTTCCACTACATTTTTATTTTATCACTAAAATTTTTCTTTCCACTACATTTTTATTTTATCACTCAAATTTTTCTTTCCACTACATTTTTATTTTATCACTAAAATTTTACTTTCCACTACATTTTTATTTTATCACTAAAATTTTACTTTCCACTACATTTTTATTTTATCACTAAAATTTTTCTTTCCACTACATTTTTATTTTATCACTAAAATTTTACTTTCCACTACATTTTTCGTATATGTCCTTGTTATTGTTGGTTTTTTATTTTCATTCAATATTTTCTCTCGATTACCCCGGATGTTGTAGCCACAAATCCACTTAAAATTTGTCTAAAGACTCACTCGGACATTTACTCGAACTTCTGAATTATTCAATAGCGCAAATTGTTCTGAACATCAAATTAAAGTTAAAAGCTTTTTACATGGAGTTGTGTGTGTTTTTTTTTCTCTCCCATTGAGGTTTACAGGATTCCAATATAGAAATAAAAGAGTTTAGAACGATTGCAGATGAGTTGGGTAATTATATTAGTGTGTGTGATTTAATAAACATGGAAATCTGTTTAGTTTGTATCCTAACATATTGTGGATAGATATACGTTTAGTTTGTATCATAACATATTGTGGATAGATATATGTTAAGTTTGTATCATAACATATTGTGGATAGATATATGTTTAGTTTGTATCATAACATATTGTGGATAGATATATGTTTAGTTTGTATCATAACATATTGTGAATAGATAGGCCTATATGTTTAGTTTGTATCATAACATTTTTGTTGATAGATATATGTTTAGACTGAACAATAATAAAATATCTTTTGGAATAAATGTCATTTTTATCAATTTTTATATTTTTGATGCAGAGACAGATCTTTATTTAAACGGACACAGAGACAGATATATACCGTTTTCCGTTGTGACGCCATCTTGACCTATATAACATACTATCTTCTTTTCCTATAACACGTAACTCATAGAGAAAAAAAAGTAACTAAAAAAAATTGCAATTTGGACATAAACTTTAAAATGGATCTTTGAACAAACAATTAAAGCTACGGTCGCCAACATTCTATCAAACCCTAACATACAAGAAATAAAACAAACAATTTAAATCCAAACAAAACGTAATATACAATGATTAAACAGGTCGACACGTGGGATTAACTAGACAGGGACGTAGGCTACATGCCTTCAACTGGTAGAGGCCCTTTGGGTGTGTCGATCCAGGCCCAGTTTTTTAAGGGGGTCCCCAGAGCGTTTAGGTAGGATGTAATGTAGCCCTCAGCTGCGACCTTCGCCCCCCCCCCCCCACATTTGACACTCGCCCATAGGCCACGCACGTTCAACTGTGATGCTAAAGACGCTTGTATATTGTCTTTAAACTAGACCTCACAAAGTGTCTTTAAACTATAAGTCAAAAGGATTTAATTAAGCTACAAGATAAGTAATCAATTTAAACCAGGCGCCAAGGGTTATCTTCAAACTAGATCAGACATAAACAAATATGAACCAGAGCTGTGGACGTGGAGGGGGAAAAACTTTGTATGACACATTGAAACACACACACACACACATACACACACACACACACACACACACTGACATACCTTCAAACTCACGCGTATACAAACCACAAACACGTTTGTACTTTAAGGAACTAATCCCATCTGCATTGAATTTAATTCTCATGTGCTTCCAATAGACCAACCAAAAGTAACCAAGTTCTATAACCCCCGTTAACATTGCATAGGAAGTAACAAGTGGGTGTGGTTACCTATCAGCCTGAGCCGAATGCCGTTCGATATCAAAACCGGTTACATGAGATACGATACAGTGTAATAATATACTATCCAACATAAAGTAATACGCACTGGCGTCAAATGGAATCTGTTAGGGGAATCCGAAATGGGAATATTTTCTTCAGGACTATCCTTCCAAGGAGGCATTTTCCTGGAGAACCCCTTAAGTTATTAGCGTCGCCACTGACAATACGGTTTAACATGAATCTCTCTCTCTCTCTGCCCCATCAAATTCCATTCCCACCCCCGGTCTCACATACTCTCAAAAGTCACTGAAATGTATACAAGACTGAAAAGAGGAATATCTATTTAATGAACATAATATTACAAGTCTCATAAATAAAAAAAAAATAGTAGAAGTGAGTTACAAGATTTAAGGAAAAACCCAACCAGAGAAGGTGAGACTAACATAAGTTTATTCAACAAATCTTTTGAAAAGGTTTCGCGAGATAGACTGTTACTGTAATAAGTGTTTGATGCTCTAGTTACATTACTGTTAGTAAACAGTATATATTTACTTAATGGCATAATTTTTTTTATTGCCTAAGCATATTTTTTCAGTTTACAGGGCCATCGGGGCAGATGAAGTGTAGAATTCAAATATTTCTATAACCTCGGCATATAAAGGGATTGTGTGGTTAGCACAACGCCCAGTCGCTTTTACTTCCCCAACTTAAAGTCAGGTAACCATTTAAAGCTGGGTGGACTTATGGGACGACTTTGCACCAAATTTCACCTGGAAAAATTCCATGGACCTCACCAAGGATCGAACCCAGGACTCTCACGTCGACAGTCGAGTATCTACACCACTCGGCTATCCGTCCCACTTTATAAGGCATAAAGGTATGTCAATTTCTGAACTTTTTTAGGTCATACAGATTCGAGCCCTGCTAGTAATTTTATTCTTCCTGTAACATTGTCTCTGTGCTACCCTGCCGCACAGTCACGTCTGTCTTGACGATAAATAAAAACAAAAAAAAGCATCCCAACCGTTATGTAATGTTGATTTTATATTTCCTACATTTTGGGTAGACACCACCTGGCATGGCGACCGTCCCGTCCAGGGAATAGCGTCTTTAGCCATTGTCCGGTATCGATTTCATAAGCTCCCCGGCGGATGGTTAATATGCCTGACTGTCAACATGGTTGTTCGCAGGGATTTTTACAGGATTGTTTGCAGGACTGCCAACATGATAGTTGTCAGGACTGTCAATATGATTGTTAGCAGGACTGTCAACAGGGTTGTTAACAATACTCTTAAATTGTATCGTCAATACCGATACCAATACTTCATGAAAATAGTATTGCCAATACCAATACAAATACTCAAGTAAAAATGTATTGCCAAAATAGATACCGATACAATACCGATACTTTTGAGAACAACAAACTATTTTTATTTAAAATATAATGAGTGCAAGTTTTTCAAGTTTAAAAAAAAAGTGAAAACAATAAAATACAATGTCAAAGCACAAATTTAATGCTAATCACTTTAGTTCTTGACGGATGGCCAAGATTGTCGACTTCAGAGTCATGGGTTCAATCCTCGGTGAGAACAATGGGAATTTTCCCACAAGTTCACCCAGTTTTAAATAGGTACCCGACTTTAAGCTGGGGAAGTAAAGGCGGCTGGACGATGTGCTAACCACACCATCCCTTCATATGCCGAGGTCATAGAAACAGATGAATCCCCGATGGCCCGACAGGGCTAATGGAACTTTACTATTTCATCACTTGGCAGCACGTAAGAAGATCATCATTTCAAAACGATCATTGCTTAGCCTAGAACGTATTGGCATAAAAATACGCTCACCTAATGAAAACAGGCACTCAACTCAGCACTAGCCGATCAACTCAGCAATATAGTTTCTTAATGCTTGGGTAGGTTGGGGAGGGTGCTAATGACAGCATTTCTGATGAGTTATCTTCAAGATATCTGTCTACTTCAGCAGAACTTCACTCTTAAGCTGGTTCTGCCGCCGTGCAGTAAAACTGCACTGCTGACTGTATTGAAGCTGCAACCACCCTGCCGAGTAACAAGGAGTGGAAACTGCACTCAGTGTACTGCAAGCACGCTTTAAGTTTTGTTCAACTTCAGCCTTGTGATCCAAGTTGTCTTGGTGGGAAGGTGGGTGGTATTAATAGTGGTAGGGCTGATGGTTATCATTATAAGTAGTGACTGAATTTATGAAGATTACTTTTAAAACAATGTATTAAAATCTCTATTGTTTTTCTGCAATTAGCTAATAGTGGCAACAGAAAAGTATTGGTATCGAGTATCGAAAATTTTTCGTTTAAAATGTATCGGCGATACACAAATCAATACTTGATACAAAAAAGGATTGGCAATACAGCAACCGATACTGAAAAAGTATCGTCGATACTGTATTGGCCGATACCGATACTTCGATACTAACAACCCTGACTGTCAACATGATTGCAGGACTGCCAACATGATAGTTGTCAGGACCGTCAACATGATTGTTAGCTGGACTGTCAATATGATTGTTAGAATGACTGTCAACATGATTGTTAGCAGGACTGTCAACATGATTGTTTGCAGGACTGTCAACATGATTGTTAGCAGGACTGTCACGTTATTGATACAAGAATTATTAAACACTTGGGAAAGGAAAATATTTAGGTAAATGTACGGACCAGTAAAGGACAATAACGAGTGGAGAAGTAGAACCAATTCAGAACTGTACGAACTGTACGAAGAACCAAATATAACAGCTGAAATTAAAATGAATAGATTGAGGTGGGTAGGGCACATAGAAAGAATGGAAAACAACAGAGGTCCCAAAGCAATATATAAGGCAACACCCAACAATAAAAGACCTAAAGACAGACCAAGAAGCAGATGGTTAGAGGAGGTGGAGAAAGACCTTAAAGCCCTAGGAGTGAGAGAGTGGAGGAAGAAGACCATGAATCGGGAAAAGTAGAGAAGAGTAGTATAGCATGTCAGGGCCCTAAAATGGGCTGTAGAGCCAAAGGAAGAAGAAGATAGATACGATTGTCAGTTTCATTTTCATAAATATTTGTCTAAGAGATTGTCGACATAACAGTTCAGATCACGGTCAACTGTCACACGTGATTGTTAACACATTCTTAGCACTGATCGTCACAGTTGTTGTTTACGTGAATGCCAACGTAATTGGTCAATATGTTGGTCAGATGTTACGGTCAACTTGGTCAGTTTTATGATTTCACGTAAACGTTAATAGACTCACACACTAATGCCCACTGAAAGTAAAATGATGGTCAATTATAAACGTGGAGCAAATAGTAAGTAAAAGAATACTGCATGTTTTTTGGATTAATTAAACTAAACTTAGAATACTGCATGTCTTTTGGATTAATTAAACTAAACTTAGAATCTCTATTTAGACATGGGTGATAATTGTAAAACAAATTATAATTATTGTATCCAAAATAAAATACATGAAATCAACAGTTTACTGGTGTAATGTAACATGGCAGCTAATCAGTGAAGATTTCGGTTGAGAGAAAGATTGAAAAAAAAGAAAGAATGGAATTGGAAGAAAAAATTGAACTGAAGAAGATCAGAATGGATGAATTAAAAGAAAGTGTTGAAAGAAATAATTGTACTAAAGAAAGAATTAGAAGTAAAAAAAAAGAACTGGAAGAAAGAATTGAAAGAAAGAAATAATTGAAAGAAAGAATAATTGAAATGACAACTTTGATAGAAAGAAGAAAGAAAAGAAAAGACTAAATCGATAGGAGTAATTTACCCAGAAACTTGTTTTTTTTCTCTTGTTGTTGTGGTAATGTCAGATGATCTCTTCGTTCTCCCCATGCCCCCTTGAATTAACTGCCAGCTAACGCCCCCTTGAATTGGCGCCAACCAACGCCCCTTAAATCCGTCACCAGCCAACACTCCTATGAATCCACCGCTAGCCAACGCCCCCTTGAATCCATTGTCAGACAACACCCCATTGAATCCATTGCCAGACAACGCCCCCTTGAATCCATTGCCAGACAACGCCCCATTGAATCCATTGCCAGACAACGCCCCCATTGAATCCATTGCCAGACAACGCCCCCATTGAATCCATTGCCAGACAACGCCCCCATTGAATCCATTGCCAGACAACGCCCCCTTTGAATCCATTGCCAGACAACGCCCCATTGAATCCATTGCCAGCAGACACCCCCTTATATCCACTGCCAGCCATGTTATCAACATCTCACCAATGTCATGTTGGGCGGTTTTGAAACATTCAAAGTAGCCATCAGCTGAAAGGCGTTTAGGGTGGGGGTTGGAGGGGGGGAATTAGTTGATGTGCAAAGGAAAGGAAGTGAAATGAAGGGTCACGCTCCCCACTCCCTTACTCTCTCGCTCTCTCTCTCGCTCTCTCTCTCTCTCGCTCTCTAGTACCCCCCTTCCCTCCCACTGCAACTCCTAATGAAGTCGGCCATCCTTTTTTTAAAAAGAGAGAGGGACAGACTGCACGTTGAATTGAATTATCCATAGTAGAAAGATTGCGCTTTGATCAGGTAAATAGCCGCTGATGAGCTGATACAGGCTCGTCCTTCAGTGCTTTAAGTACTCACCTTGTAGCTGCTGGATGAGTTACGGAGGGTGTGGGCGTTTTGCATTGAAATGTTTGCCAGATGGAGCTCTTCGTTAGCTCGTTTATATATATTTTCTGGTTCTTCGTGTTTTAAACTGATTTTTGTTGGACATACATGGCGGATCAATAGCTAGCCTTAACGCAAGTACCTGCAGCCATGGTACAGCTATATCTGCAGTCATGGTACAGCTATATCTGCAGCCATGGTACAGCTATATCTCCAGACAAGTTACAGCTATATCTGCAGAAAGTTACATCTATATATGCAGCGATGATACAGTTATATCTGCAGCCATAATTCATCTATATCTACAACTTGATACAGCTATATCTGCAGCCATGGTAGAGCTGTATCTGCAGCTAAATATGCAGACATTACACAGCTGTATCTCCTGTCATGATACAGTTATATCTGCACCCATAATTCATCTATATCTACAACCTTGATACAGCTATCTCTGAGGCCTTGACAAAGCTATATCAGCAGCCATAATACAGTTATAACTACAGCCATAATACATCTATATCTACAGCCATGATTAAGCTATACCTTTAACTAAGAATCGCACACATAAATAATTAATTATTACCAAAAGTAGATATAAAATATTAGGGATTTTTTTTTTCATTTCTGCATTGATTTTCATCAAGGTATGACCAAAACAGGCTTAAATTTACATGAATATTTCCTTAAAACATCTGGCAAGTTGTATTTGTTGTAATCGTTCGTTGGTAGCATATATCTATGGTTGGTAGTAAAGGAAATAACATTATGGCGTCATTAGCCGCTATTTCCATTGGTTCTGATATAAGATACGAGATATGACATAGTGCGATATGTAATGTGTAATTCGCTAATTACACAGCTCAACAAAAAAAAATTTTTTGCGAGTTGCCAAGAATGTTTGAATGAATTTATAACAATTCAATGGTGCTGATTTCAAAACTGCCACTGCTTTTGCTAAATTGGCTCTAGTTTCTGAGATATTGGACATCCTTCAAAATACAAATGCAATAAGTTTGGTGTCTTTTGTTTAATTTAACTATACCAAGTTATAACTTGGTTTATTTTTTTCTCTTTTTTGCTGCTTTCTAAAGACATCATGAGTTCATCACGAAGATGCTGCAAAAATAATCCGAATGTATTCTGTTACATCTGTGGAGAATACATGATAGAAAAGCAAAGAAGAAATATAACCGACTTTGTGCAGCAGGCATATTTGGCTTATTTCGGTGTGAAGCTGGGAGACCAAGACAAGTCTTGGGCTCCCCATAAGGTCTGCAAAAACTGTGTGGAGAGCCTACAGCAGTGGACAAATGGTGAGAAGAAAAATCTAAGTTTCGGTGTACCAATGGTATGGCGAGAGCCGAAAGACCATTTTGGTGATTGTTATTTTTGTATTGTGAATGTTAAAGGCTTCAATCGCCACAAGAAATCTAAGTGGGATTATCCTGATCTTGAATCTGCAAGGAGACCAATTCCACATAGCAGTGAAGTTCCTATACTAGTGTTTACTGGATTATTAAAGTTTTCACCATCAGACTCCGACGGGGGGCAAGATCTGGAGTTTTTGGCAGGTGAAAACAGTGGAAGCGATTATGAAGGAAGTCCTTCAACACCTCAGCCATTCAGCCAAGAAGAACTCAATGACCTAATACGAGACCGAAATCTGTCCAAGCAAGCATCTGAGCTTTAATTAAAACGTCCAGGCTCAATGAAAGAAATTTTCTCAAACCAGAAGTTAAAATAAGAGAAGAGTTTTTCTTCCATAATTCAGCCAAGAGGAAGATCTTGTTTACTGTAATGACATCCCTGGACTTCTGCTCCAAATGGGACTACAAGCTTGAAATGTGTTCTGTTACACAATGGTAACCGTTATGTATCTCTTCCCATTGCCCACTTAACAAAACTTAAAGAAGAGTATGAGAATATCAAAATACTATAGCAGAAAGTCTGTTATTATGAGCATCAGTGGTCAATTTGTGTTGATCTAAAAATGGTAAACTTCTTGCTTGGGCAGCAGTCAGGATACACTAAATACCCATGCTGCATGTGCCTTTGTGATAGCAGGGCAAGGCAAGATCATTGGACAAGAGTGACATGGCCTGCAAGGGAAACTGTGACGAGCTAAAGTAGATGTAGATGCTGAGACAATCCCCTTCGACGTTTTAATATAATAGATATCTAAGAATTAGGATTAACACGAATAATAGTGACAAGGTGACAAGGTTGGGAAACAATAGAATAGTAGACAGCAAAGGTGTGAAGACCAGGAGGCGGCGTCGGACCAGGTGACGCTCCTAGAAAGATTAGATAGTTAGGACAATACTAAGAGAGACTGTGACGTACTTAGGGTAATTAGGGCACGGACGTTAGGGGTATAAATAGGGGCTGGATTCGGACATTAGTTAGTTAGGAGAAGTTAGTGAGGGCAGTTCGTAGTTATGAGAGGAGTTAGTTATGAGGAGTTTGAGAAGAGAGATAGTTACGAGAGCGACGAGAATAGAGATCTTTAGTTAGTCAGAGTTGAGGCAGAGCAAATTACTGTGGATTTAAATGTGTATTCGTTTATGGACTTGTTGTATTCTGATGTACATTTATGTAAATAAATCGTTGTACTAACAACGCATCGAGTTTGAGTGGTTTTTGAGTTGTGACAAAGGAGTGAGCAAATAAGTGTGAAACAGACAGACATTAAGCTAAATTGACATCTCTACGTTTGAATTAAAACTCACAACTCATAACATGAACCAAAGGGCCTGAGACGTTTATTGAGCATAACCAAAGAGCCCGTAACATGTATGAAGTATATAAAAAGGACCCGTAACAGAAACCATGACTGTAGGTAAAGAAAATATCATCAACAATGCACTGGTTGACAAAAATAAGATAATTCTCGGACCGCTTTATATCAAATTATGTTTAATGAAACAATTTGTTAAGGCTTTGGACAAATATAGCAATTGGTTCAAGTATATTTGCAGATCATTTCCCGGATTGAGCCTGGAGAAGCTGAAAGCTGGGATTTTTTACGGTCCTCAGATTCGGAAACTCATCAACGATCGAAATTTTACTAATTTCATGGATCACCTTAAAGCTTCTTCATGGAACAGTTTTATTTCAGTTGTCAGGAACTTTTTAGGTAATAACAGATCAGAGAATTACGAAGAACTGGTGCAAGATATGCTCGCTAACTTCAGAAACATTGGAACAAATATGAACATCAAGGTACATTACCTGCATTGTCATTTAGACAAATTTCCAGGTAACCTTTGGGACTTCAGTGAGGAACAATGTGAGAGGTTTCATCAGGATATGAGGGTGATGGAGGTGAGGTGAAGGAAGTCGAGCAAACAGCGATTTGCTAATGCATTACCATAGACAATTAACACATTAATTAATTAATTAATTAATTAGACATAATTAGTTTTTCAAATGAAAATGTTTTCCTCTATATCACTATTACACATATTTTTGAACAAATTTCTGCATGACCATTAACAGTTTCACTACTATTTGTTAGTATACTATTTTACTTCATGCATTTCTTGACAATTTTCAAACATGGTGCATGCATTATTTCATTAATTTTAATTATCTCGAAAAATAGAGCCAATCTAGCAAAAGCACTTACATATTCTAAATCAGCATAGTTGACTTAGTATAAAATGATTCAAATATCACTGGCAATGAATTCACTGTTTACCAGTGTTATAATTAGACTTGCCTTAAATAAAAAAAACAACCCTTGTCCTATAATAAGATGTCTAAAAAATATTTGCGCAAAATCAACCGAGTTTATCAAAACTATAAAAAATAGAAAAAAAATGACATTTATTCCAAAAGATATTTTATTATTTTAGGGTAAGCCCCCATTACAGTTTGAATATTTAACAATGATTTAACACTGTCTTTCTTTTTTACCTTCTGTCACTCTCATACTTTATTTTGTTGTTCATATTTTAGCTCGTAAATTATCCCCAATGTCATCTTAGATTCGTTTCCCCCCACACACCCCCCCGCACCAATATTTTACCGTCAGTACGAAGATGGTAGAACTCAGATAAGGGTACAAAAAATATTTCCACTTAGCGTCAGTCGGCCATACCAGGCTCCAGACGAAATTAGAAAATTAATGCTGGAGACGGAATGCGCAATTTTTTTGTACCTTTTAAAAATCTATTTGTATTTCTCTGCGTTTGTTTTCTGTTTGAAATGAAACATTGATTAGCAGTACATAGCCAGACACAGACACACACAGAGAGACACAGACAGACACAGAAATACACACACACACACACACACACACACAGAGAGACACGGAAAAGGAAATCAAATTGACGATGGGGGAAAAAAAGCCAGGGATAAAACATTCAAGGTCACATCGCCTGACACCAAAGTTTGGGTAGAAGAAAATAAACGGTCAGAAATTATAATTGTTTTGAAAGGCGTACATTCTTTCACAGCAGTGTATCATGGGACATGCACCGCAAGGCACTGAGGACTTTTGATTCTTTAACTGACAAATTCGAGGATGCAGTTATACCGAGAAGTGACCAGTTGGTTGCCCACAGACTACAAGCTGACCGCAACTGGACTGGTCAGTGAGCAGACTAAACAGGTGTTAAAAGTCCCCAAATTATGTCCTACGTGTTTAACAGTGATTTACCAATTTGTATGTAAGCTACACACATTTTATACACCTTTCTTCGGGCTAGCACACAGGGTAATTGTATAACTGGGCGTTTCCAGGTGCCCCCTGACCCTTGCCTGTATGGCGATCTCCAGATGGACTAGATAGTTAACATTAAGTTAACAAGTGAGTGTAAAAGTTCTGGTGACACTGAGGTTTGCTGTCTCTCTCTCTGTCTCCTGTAATACTGAAGTATGATGCCCATACACTTTACAAATGACCAATAGTCCAAGCAATGGTTGACCAGCGTTTCTTTATGCTTTGCAAATTAACAAAAGTTCAAGCAGTCCATCATATCTAAATTATATACAAATGACCAATGCCCAAGTTTGACCAACATGCCTTTAACGGTATACAAAATTACCAAAGTCCAATAAAAATTTGACCAATAAGTTTGTAAGATCTGTGAATTTCTAGGCGATATCTGAGCAACACGTATTTATGCTCTGATCCTAATAAAAGACATTAACAATAATTGACCAACATATTTTACTCGTTCCGGAGAGAATATTAAGAGAGGGTCAATTTGCAATCGGTCTGACAATGTCCGTCACCCACCTGCCTCACAGGGCCTTGAACACTTTTATTTCAAGTGATAGTCTATTGATAGAGAAGGCGGATGGTGTGTGTGTGTGTGTGTGGCTGGGTGGGGGGTGGGAATGAATTATGGTCTCTAGTCTCCATCTCTACAGAACAAGTCATTTACTGGACTCTAGTCTCCATCTCTACAGAACAGGTCATTTACTGGACTCTAGTCTCCATCTCTACAGAACAGGTCATTTACTGGACTCTAGTCTCCATCTCTACAGAACAGGTCATTTACTGGACTCTAGTCTCCATCTCTACAGAACAGGTCATTTACTGGACTCTAGTCTCCATCTCTACTGAACAGGCCTTTTACTGGACTCTAGTCTCCACCTCTACAGAACAGGCATTTACTGGACTCTAGTCTCCATCTCTACAGAACAGGTCATTTACTGGACTCTAGTCTCCATCTCTACAGAACAGGTCATTTACTGGACTCTAGTCTCCATCTCTACAGAACAGGTCATTTACTGGACTCTAGTCTCCATCTCTACAGAACAGATCATTTACTGCACTGACCTCCGCAAACATCTTTATCTCTCTCTCTCTCGCTCTTTTTTTTTTTTTTGTGTTATTAATTTTATTCCGTCATTCCATTCCGAGGTAATCTCTCACTCTCCTCATCGCCCCCCCCTACCCGTGAACAACATCACTCCCTCCCGACCCACCCACATAACCCCCCTCCCCCTACCCTTACAAACTGCCCCCCCTCCCCACCCCACCCACGCCCCCGTAGCCTCCTTCATCCGTTTTAACCAATTAAATGGCCGGCGCTGTAATCCTCATCGGTTTATATAAAAAAAAAAAAAATCAGTGTAGTGGGTGGATGAGATTTGAAAGAAGGGAGAGGGGGGAAGGGGTTGGGGTTCTATTGAGATTTGTCGGGTACAGGGGGGGGAGGGGCGGCTGGTTTAGAGGGAAGGGAGGGGGATAGCAAAATGAGGGGGGGGAGGAGGCAATGCTAAAAGAAAGCATTCCTCTAAAAAGTTGTCTTCATCTGAGCTAGATCTTGAGGGGGAAGAAACAAGGCATGGGGGGGGGGGGTTGATACGAGGAGGGAACGGGATAAGGGGGAGTGTCTTTCAGCGCGTGCTATCGGCGATCAATACCACGTGACACAAAGAGGAAAGGAGAGAAAAATAGGCGGGAGGGGGGGAAGGGTGTGAGTTCAGGAGGGAGGCACGGAGAGGGAGGATGGAGATGGGGGGTATATGTCCCTTGTGTTGCTTTAATCGATAGAGACGCTGAGTCTAAGAAATAAACGAGATTCTAAATAAGGTTGTGCGCGCGCGCGTGCGTGCGTGTGTGTGTGTGTGTTTTACATCGCCTGTGTGTCTAAACATGTGTGTGTCAATGCCCACCAGATTATCACAGTCTATTCAGGCTGTCGTGTTTGTTTAGTTGTTTTTTTTTTGGATGTGCTGTGTGTTGTCCATGTGCTTGTGTGTTGTCCATGTGTTGTCCATGTGCTTGTGTGTTGTCCATGTGCTTGTGTGTTGACCATGTGCTGTGTGTTGTCCATGTGCTTGTGTGTTGTCCATGTGCTGTGTGTTATCCATGTGCTTGTGTGTATGTGTGTTTTTTTCTGTTGTGAGTACATCGGCCGTGAGTCGTCCACACGTGTCGCGACACACCCACCAGCTTATCCCAGTTGAATGTACATGTTGTGTGTGTATTTGTGTGTTCAGGGGGGGGAGGGGAATGCCGCCAGTTAAATCTTTGGGTCACTCACAATCTCCACCCAAAAAAGACCCTTCCCCCTTGCCCATGTGATCAATTACTATCTATCAATTACTTATTTTTTTTTTAATAGCAGTTTTCTCGAATTGCCCCCCCCACCCCCGTGTTGATAGGGGGCCTTCGTATGTGTTGGAGTTAAATCCCCTAGATGTAATCGCGGTGTATCAAAGTGTGTCGTCTCGTCTCTACTGTAAACACGCTACAAGCAAGGACACGCAAAGTATCGCGGGACTGAACGGTCCGAAGGAATTGGGGGCGGGGGATCTTTGGTTTCAAATGTTTACATCCCCGTATGTTTGTTAGTGAGTGTGGTGCACTCTGTGAAGTACTCATTGGCACAAGTACCTGTTTAGTCAGTAACTGAATCGATCAGTCAGTTGTAAGTTGTATGCACAGCGCACAGGACATGACCCAATTGGCACTAAACACGTTGAAGTTCAATTTGACTGTTACGTTATTGAAAGGTTTTTATAGGTTAGTGCAAAACTTGAATTGGATATCTTCTTTAAATAAACTATATATATATATATATATATATATATATATATATATATTACCATTTTGAGTGCGCTTATGTGCATGTGTTGTGTTCTTAGATGAAAGTATAGAATAGGGTATTTAAAATGATAAGTGTTATTTAAATTATATATGCAACAATAACGTGTTTGCATTGAACAGCCTGTCAGTAATAATATTTCAGTCCAGAAAGATCTATTGCCTATATATATATATATATATATATATATATATATATATGCACAAACATAAAAGGCCTACATGTATTTCTGTAACATGGCGAGTGAATGGGCTATTCGCACCACGTGTGTCATCTAACCTTTGTGTGTTGCGTGTTTGAGATAACTGTATAAATGCAGTGATATTTGTGATGTCTTAAATAGTCTCTTACCTTCTTCTAACGATTCACTGCGCCTTGTATTAATCCATTTACAGAAAACCGTTCACTAAAACAAAACATTCATAAAAGATACTCAATTTTTTTTTTTTGCCTCAGAGAGAGAGAGTGAAAGTTAGAGTGTAGAGATCAGGGGGAGGGAAGGAGGGGTGGATACTGGGAGGGGACAAACCCACTCACGCTCAACAACTACGTCACGGGACTCGGACAAGAGACTGCGCTATATCTTCGCTATGCTGGCTTCGATCGCTCACACACCAACAGCCGGCTTAACAACCTCAACTCACCCCCCCCTCCCTCCCTTTTCCCCCCATCCCGATCTCTTTTTCTTTTTTTTTTACATCACATCTTTTTTTTCTTTTCTTTTTAATTTCACATTTTGTAGACATCTTTCCCCTCCCCCCCCCTTTTTTCACCCCCCCCCCCCCAACTTCGTTGTCCACTCCCACTTTTAGGAGAAATAGTTTTTGTAGTTGTATGTTACTCGCGGTGGAGGAGGGGTTGAGGTGTGAGTAGGGGGGGGTAGGGGAAAGGGAGAGACCGGGGGTAATCTACTGCTACCTTAGCGATTGAAGGTTATAGATAAGAGGCGGAGGGGGGGGGAGGTGTACGGAGAGGGTAAAGAGGGCGGGGAGTGTGGGGGGGGAGGGGCAAGTGATCTGTCAAACCAAATCTAACGACTGGATGGAGCCAATCACCTGTAGATCAATGCCGTCGTATTCAGATCAAACGTTAGGACATATCGCTTGTAAAATCAGTGCCATCTCATCGCGCGTTGCAATCACGTGTCTCTGTTACATACATGGCTTAACATACATGTTTAATAAAAATAATTGTAGTCTACTAGTCCTGCTACTTAAAGTCTGGGTTAGCATATTCCAAAGAAAAAAAAAAGAAATTCTACTTTTATTGTTCTCATGCATGGTGGCCGTTCCTGGTACAGGACATCACCTGTCAATATGTCCGTCCATAGCAGCCAAATAGCTCACGTTTGCCTAGAGGGTCCAAAATATCGACGTATCTTCTGCATATGCCCCCCTCCCTCCTCGGCCAAAGTCCTAAGAATAGCCCTGATCATAAGTAAATCGGTCACATGACGAGCAGATGACATGCCGAGTAGATGACATGCCGAGCAGATGACATGCCGAGCAGACGACATACCGAGTAGATGAAATGCCGAGAAGAAGACATGACAGCAGATGGCATGCCGAGCAGATGACATGCCGAGTAGATGACATGTCTGCTGGGAGACTTCATGACTGAGGTCAAGATATATGACTGGGGTCAACACACACCACATGACTGTGGTAAGACATATGACAAGAGTCAAGACCACATGACAGGAGGTCAAGACTAAGTTCAAGACTACACGGGGTCAAGACATATGTCTGGGGTCAAAACCACAAGACCATGCGACTGAGTTCAAGACTACATGACTGAGGTCAAGACTACATGACCGGGGTCAAGAATAGTCAAGATATATGACTGCGGTCAAAACTTTCATGACTGAGCTCAAGAGCACATGACCATGGTTGAGATTACGTGACTGAAGTAAAAAACATTATGACTGAAGTCAAGGCAACATCGACCCAGTCAAACACTTCAGACAAGACATTTCTCCCTACACTCATCTGTCGTCGAGGAAGAAAAATAAAAAAAAAATCCCGACAATATTTGTCCACACAATTATTTGAAATTGACAAATGGATGATCAATTTCACTCCAATTACAGAGAATAATGATTTCAATTCATTGCGTCATTCACATAAAACTTTTTTTGTTGATGTTTCGAATGTTTTTTTTTCTATCGTGGAACTCTCAAGTGTGTCAGGACAAATCACCGATTGTGCATTAGACAGATAACGCATCGCTACCAGAGGTGTGCGGATCTTGAAATTTAGCGTCCGCGTCCTCCGCGGATTTCTATCAATGATCCGCGTCCGCGTCCGCGTCCGCAGAATCTTACAACATTGGTCCGCAGTCAGTCCGCGCGTCCGCATTTGCTGAAATTTAGCTGTTTAAATGACTTGAAATTTTTTATGGTAACGCTTAAGAAGATCCGCGTCAGTCCGCGAGTCCGCAACTTAACCATACGAAGCGTCCGCTGTCAGTCCGCGGATTCGGAAAAGTCTGCGGATCTGCGTCCGCAAGCGGACGCGTCCGCTGTCCGCTCATCTCTGATCGCTACATAAATAGTCCTCGGTTTTGTGTTCAAAACTCTTGCGCCAATGTTGTTATTCGCCTTTGTTTCCAATGACGCTTTCCATTCATAGAAACACACAGACCTATTTACACCTCATGTTGTTTTTTGTTTCAAGACATGAAAAAAAGCTTTCAATTTGCTTTATAAACATAAAAAAGAGATAATATATTATTTAATTCAAGAGTTTATGGAAATTTATGAGCTGTACCAACTTTTATAAAGATAATTATCATTATGTATTTATGTATAGCAGCATGGTGAATATTTTATGCTTTAAAATTCAATAGAGTATTCCTCTATGAAATAAAGCCGGCCGGTCAAGTTCCCTTAGCTCTATGGAGCAATCGGAGCAGAGTAAAAGTGTTTGAATTCCCTGTAAGGATGAGATGAAATCTCTGAGATCCTATAAACCAATAATGGGACGTTTTTTTTTTGCAGTGCCCTTCTTTTCATTCCCGCGATAGTCAATAGTGCAATGGCCATGGAAGCACCACGGTAGATATAACGGAGATTTTAAGCCATGACCTGAAATATCCGTTGGTCCTCACCGGAGATAGAACAGGTGGTTCCCCCCCCCCCCGCGGCCCCGCCCCATGTAGGGATTGTGTGGTTAGTACAACGCTCAGAAGTCTTCACTTCCCCATCTAAAGTCAGGTACCTATTTAAAGCTGGGTGGACTTGTTGGGACACTAGGACGTGGAAAAAATTGCTTTGATTCTCACCGAGGATCGAACCCAGGACTCTCGACAGTCGAGCATCTACACAACTCGGCCCTCCATCCCAAGTGTCGGAGCGAGCTTAACTAGCGCCCGGGGGGCACAATACCTTATTAGCGCCCCCCTAATTCGATAACCGTATAATATTATATTAAAATATAAAATTTGGTGCCCTCTTTGTGAGTATCGCCCGAGGGCATGATACGCCCTTTCTCCCCCCTCACTACGCCACTGCTACATCCCTACACATTTAGACTTTAAATGGCTAAAGGGCCAATGGGGCATACGATGTGTATTATTCATGTGTTTCTGTAACCACAGCATGTAAGTGTTTGCGTGGTTAGCCCAATACCAGCCGCCCCCCAACTTCCCTCCCAACTCAAGTCAGGTACCCATTTAAAACCGGGTGGACTTTACAAAAACCTGGAAAATTTCCCTTGGTTATAATGAAGTTCAAACCCGAGACTTTCAGGTCGATAGTCCAGCTCTCTGCAGCACTCGGCCAACCGTCCCTAATTAATGATTGGCCCTATGAAAAATTAATTTATCTTTAATATGCTGTCTTCATATTCCTTAATGATTGCATGTGAAGCCGTATATTGGTTTTTAAACAACAACCATTGGGGCCCATCATGTTTGGTGACCTGAAAACAATAATTCACTCTTACTGGTCGATATTAAACTAGTCCTCGGGGCGCCTGCGACACTCTGATCATTGTATAAAATCTATATAAATAAAAAATGTTAACAGGATTCACGCTATTTTTCATAACTTTGAAAGTTCTTCACCAATTGCATTAAAATTTACACACAAAATTGCAGAAAATTGCTTGGCGTGTTGATATATATATATATATTTTATTGAGACATCACATCTATTATATTTAAAAATAATATTTAATCGATCGGTTTGGTAAAATTATTTCTTTACTTCCCTTTACTTTTTTTTTAAAAAACCACGGGAGGTAATTCAAAAGTCCGCCGTGTGCAAACTAAAAAACAGTTTGTCAGTATTTTGTTTCAATTAACAAACAGTATCGTAAAATATTTCTTTTTACTTTAGTTTGCAAATTATTATTTCGTCAGTATTTTTTTTTATTAAACATGTAAATAGGATTCACTCCATTAATTATAGCTCATAAAGTACATCTAAAAGCACTGCATCAATAAACATAACAAATTTAGCAACGGGTGTTTTCATAGCAGAACTGTTTTTCCTTTGTTTATAGTTTTAAATCATTGATAATTATTTTTCTAAAATTTGTCTGTTTTTTTTTTTTTTATAAACAGAATTAGAAACAATGGCTTTCTCAATAGTTACTATTACATTGCATAGGGCTTAGCCACGACAACGCGTGACCGGGTACAGCTAGTTATATATGTATATGTCTGTTTTAGAATATTGTCTACTCCTAACATTTTTGGTTCATATTTCTGGTGAAGATTGAGATAGTACAGGGAGATAATAATAGTCTTCCAGACTAAAAAAAATGTATGGGAAGCAAACGGAATTTCGGGATTCATTATCTTTTACAAACCCTTGATCTTTACTGAATTTACTCAGTTTTATATGTGTCACAGAATGTAGGTAAACTATCCCAGAACAACACAATAGATTGTGAAACAAGCAAAACCACTCGATACTAAAGAAATTCTAAAAAAAAATGGTAGTAAGAATTGCTTCCCTTAGAGCGAGGTTTCTGAACCAATCAATAAATGAACACGTTCCCCCTCGGTCCTCAGATTCATTGAGTGTTGGCCTATGTAACATAGAATAGAATCATGGGGTGTAGGGAGAGGGGGGGGGGAGGGAGAAGGATTTTTAATTAATGAATTTCAAACGAGTGAAATATTTAGCAAGTCTACATAAAATTATATGGGTTTTTTTTTAGTGAGAAAGTGAAGCAGATTAATATCGTATGGAAGAGTAAACATGTGTTTTTGAATAATGTAGATCAGAATTACATATAAATAAAACGCTGTTGCTACGGTTCCAAGGAACGGGACTCCGTATTATTTTTTTCCGAGGTCCAACTATAGATGCGCATGCGCTCTAGCGCTCTAGATGGACTATTTTTTTTACGGCTGTAGATGTGCGCATGCGCGATATTTTTTTCCGGGGTCCGGCTAAAGATATTGCTCCTAACCCTAACCCTATCCCTAACCCTATCCCCCCTAACCCTAACCCTAACCCTATTCCTAACTCTAACCATAACCCTAGCCCCGAAAACAAAAAATATGCAATAATAAGCAGTCCGTCTGACGCGCATGCGCATCTATAGCTGGACCCCGGAAAAAAAATACTACGGAGTCCCGTTCCTTGGAACCGTAGCCACTTCCTAAATAAAATGCAGGATTTTTTTTTTTTAAAGACTTTTATGGCAGGGGTGGGCGAACCTTTTGAGTCGCGAGCCACATAAGGTTCTCAAATTTGACAGCTAGAGTCAATCATTCTTGCGAACCTATTCAATCAGGAATAAATAAGTGACGTAGAAAAGAATATATACATTGGCCCTAATCTAATATAATAATAGCGGTCTGGGTTCTGCGTTAAATCGAAAGCGGAAAACAAGAATTCAAAATGGCGTCTTGCTCGCGTCTCGATTCGATAAATGTTGTTGTTTTTTTTTTTAAATCTACAGTTTTGAAAAGTTTCAGCGGTTTTTAAACATATAATCCAAAAGCCAAACTGTGAGATAATTCAATATATATATATATATATATATATATATATATATATATATATATATATATATATACAGTGGGTATTCGGTTAACGAACTTAATCCGTTCCACAATTATGTTCGCTATCCGAATCGTTCGTTAACTGATCATCGATTTACCATATATGTTAATGGAAATTCGATTAATTTGTTCTGGAGATCCCAAAAATTAAATTAAAAAAAAATGGCACGTACAATAATAATGTCTTAATAAGTTTATTTATTACAAATATGATACATACATACAGTCTTGCTTATTAATCAGTTCTTTTTCTTTTATTTGGGCGTTAAAGAACATGTCCAATGTCGGTTGTTTTTCTCTCTCATTCAGGACTTTCAGGAAATGATTGTTAGCAATGTCGTTGTGGAGATCAGCAACCCTATTTACATCAGCTTGTTTAATGCCAGATCTTTTAAATTTTGTAAACCAGCCAGTGGTAGCCTTGAATTCTAGATTTTCGGAGGACGAGCCTGGAGTTTGTTCTTTCAATTTCTCAATAATTTCTCCAGCCTTCTCTTGAATGATGGCCCTACTAGTGACATCTCTTTTCATCTCCCGCTCATTTATCCAAACTAAAAGCAAACTCTCGATTTTATCATGGATGACACTTTTTTTTGCTTCTCAGATGTAATTTTCGTTACTTCTTTAGCGGCTTGAGTCTTTTTGTAATCTTTTAAAGCCAGGATTGTGCCTACAGTAGACCTGTTCAAGCCGTACTGACTGGTAACATCAGTCATTATTTGTCCACTCTCTACTTTAGTTATAATCTCTTGCTTGGTTTTTATGGTGAGCACAGTTCTTAACACTCCACTCTTTTCATGTCCCATAATATTGTCAATTTTTCAGGGGTTTTTTATAAGGCGTTTAGAGAAGCACATACGAAAACCACAAGGACATAAACCAACTACACATGTATGATACACGATTGACGATGTGTCGTCGCACACTACCCTACGCGTTGTACGGTGCTGCCTCACTGCTACGTAGTATGAATGATGACGTGTCAATGCACGCGCACATCCATTTTCAGGACAAATTGAGGACTGATGTCGGGTGTTCCGAGAGCCGAGACGTTTTTGTTAGAATTAGTTTTTGTTCGTTTTCCGAATTTTGTTCGTTGTCCGAACACAAAAATCTTTCCTGAAAGTGTTCGTTGTCCGATTTGTTCGCTGTCCGAACAGTTCGTTAACCGAATACCCACTGTATATATATATATATATATATATATATATATATATATATATATATATATTCTACAACATTTTGCCTTCTTAAATTGTATTAATATCATGAAAAAATCGGATCTGTCCTCATAAACCAAGGGAATATAACTATGCAAAGGTTTTGCAGGGTACAGCTAGTAGCTTAATATTTGATAGCGAATTTCTTTAAATGGGCCCTTTTGGGCCCTACGTGGTCGAGAAACTTGTCTGTCCACTATGACGGTATGACTCTTTCAGAATAGATTAAATTAAATATGTACTACCACTCATGAGGACTTGAACACAAGGCCTTCATATCGACGGACTTGGCGCTCTTCCACACGGTAAAGGAACTAGATTGATTAACAATGAGACACGAATGCAAGTTACGTAAAGCTGCACTAATCTAGCTACAAATGTGATTGCTGTATTGATTCAAGCCACGACTGGCGTGGTTGAATTGATGGCACCCACTCCTGAGATATCGTGAATAATTAAAGACACGTTTGGATAGATCACAGTCAGGTATAATAAAATGAACAAAACATAAAACAAGTTTTACTATATCTAAGAAAATGTACAACATCTAAAACAATATAAAATATCTAAAAACAAATATCTAAATATTATAAAGTGAAATAAACTGATGTAAAATGAAACAAAAATACCGAATGCAAACAAGTGCGACGGCGCATGCTCGCCAATGCTCATACACACAAAGATACACACAAACACATATATACACACACTTACGAACGGATAACATACACACACACAGACACCCAAACTTCACGCTGCGCTAAACCGAAACAGACACCTTGAGTCTTGACCGTCTCGCCACACCCGATGGAACAATCCCCGTAACACTAACCCTACCAGACAAAACATTCCCCGTAACACTAACCCTAACCCGATAGAACATTCCCCGTAACACTAGCCCTAAGCCGACAGAATATTCCCCGTAACACTAGCCCTAACCCGACAGAACATTCCCCGTAACACTAACCCTAACCTGATAGATCATTCTCCTTAACACTAGCCCTAACCCGAGAGATCATTCTCGATAACACTAGCCCTAACCCGACAGAACATTCCCCGTAACTCTAACCCTAATCCTAGACCGACAGAACATTCCCCGTAACACTAACCCTAACCTAACCCGAGAGATCATTCTCGGTAACACTAGCCCTAACCCGACAGAACATTCCTCGTAACTCTAACCCTAACCCTAGACCGACAGAACATTCCCCATAACACTAATCCTAACCCTAGACCGACAGAACATTCCCCGTAACACTAAGCCTAACCCTAGACCGACAGAACATTCCCCGTAACACTAACCCTAACCTAACCCGACAGATAATTCTCCGTAACACTAGCCCTAACCCGACAGAACATTTCCCGAACTCTAACCCTAACCCTAGACCGACAGAACATTCCCCATAACACTAACCCTAACTCTAGACCGACAGAACATTCCCTGTAACACTAACCCTAACCCTAGACCGACAGAACATTCCCCGTAACACTAACCCTAACCCGACAGATCATTCTCCGTAACACTAGCCCTAACCCGACAGAACATTCCCCGTAACTCTAACCCTAACCCTAGACCGACAGAACAATCCCCATAACACTAACCCTAACCCTAGACCGAAAGAACATTCCCCGTAACACTAACCCTAACACTAGACCGACAGAACATTCCCCGTAACACTAACCCTAACACTAGACCGACAGAACATTCCCCGTAACACTAACCCTAAACCTAGACCGACAGAGCATTCCCCGTAACACTAACAATATAGCCTAGTTTTTAGTTGTTGTTTTAACTTCAACCTTCAATCCTACAGATGAATTAGGTGTTGATCTCTGCTCGTCTGTAATATCATACCAGGTCACCTTACCCCCACCCTGGCTGCACCATTAAAAATTAATCTCATTAATGTATTGACACCATACGGAGAGGATAATGACATTGCGAGTCTCTCCGTTTTATGTCATGCTCATTTGTTTGATTATTTTTTTTTTTTTATTTTCAAAACATTTCTCCTTCATTTTCAAAGAAAATATTTTTACATGATGTGCCACCGGTAATGCTGACGAACTCATCAATTCCACATGAATTTGTGCAGAAAAATGTGCAGATTGAAATGTCTACCCTTCTGCTTTACAAAGTTACAATGCTACTGACAGATTCATTTGTCTGCCTCACAAAGTTACAATGCTACTGACAGATTCAATTGTTTGCCTTACAAATTTACAATGCTACTGACAGATTCAATTGTCTGCCCTACAAAGCTACAATCCTACTGACAGATTCAATTGTCTGCCTTACAAAGTTGCAATCCTATTGACAGATTCAATTGTCTGCCTTACAAAGTTACAATGCTACTGACAGATTCAATTGTCTGCCTTACAAAATTACAATGCTGCTGAAATTTTACTGCTTTGCAATCCTACTTAGATAATGTTACTCTGCCTTACACATACAACTCTTTAATGGAAGTTTCTGCCTTACACATACAACTCTTTAATTGAAGTTTCTGCCTTACACATACAACTCTTTAATGGAAGTTTCTGCCTTACACATGCAACTCTTTAATTGAAGTTTCTGCCTTACACATACAACTCTTTAATGGAAGTTTCTGCCTTACACATACAACTCTTTAATGGAAGTTTCTGCCTTACACATACAACTCTTTATGAAGAAAGCAACCGCTGTGATTGATTTATGTTTGTGTGTATATTTTTTCATTCATATTTCTAAAGAAACAATAACACCTTAGTACTAATGCCATTAATATATTCGAAATTGATTTTAAAACGACATTATTTACTCGATTTACTGCAATTAAAAATTAATTTTAAAAAAATGTCTCATTGGGGGATTCAAGGAAAAGGAATAATCCATTCTAAATGATTCTTGTTACAAATAATTAGAAAGATTGCAAGGAACTGGTAAATTTCGGTTTCTAAAAGCATCACTGTACGGCATCAATTTTGGTAGGTTGTAAAAATTAGATCAATAGATGCGGGACCAACACTGTTACATTGGTTGTCATCTTCTTTATATTTAAGCGGGTGAATGTGTGACCTAATTTAAATATACATGCTTTGACATATAATGACATGTTCAGACAACTAAAATGGATCTGGCTCTTTGGACAATCTCGGTGGTTCTCCAGTTGGGACAATGGGGTGATGGGCAGACATGTCCGGCCATATGGAGTGGCCGTCCAAAACTGACCCGTGGTGGAAGCTTAGAAGGTTCCAGCGGCGCTAGTTGCCCAGTTTCACAATGGGCGTTGTCCTATTGGCGCGTAGTTTGGGAAGTTGAGGCCCAATGTCGATACCCTTTGTCACCACTGCAGGGAAGTGGAGGAAACCGTGGATCACTTGTTTTTCGAGTGCCCCAGGCTGGTGGACCACAGGGTGGACCAGTCCGGAAGCTTGCTGGCCATAGGGCTTTAAGGCAGTCTCCAGATGTTGAGAGACACAGCAGGTCTGATCCCACGGGCTCCAAGAGACTGAAGTCTCAACCCGCAGTTTTCAGTGAGAGAGTTTATAGATAGATAGATAGAGAGAGAGAGAGAGAACCCGCAGTTTTCAGTGAGAGAGTTCATAGAGAGAGAGAAAGAGAGGCGTTTATTTACATTAACCTACTGTGTACTTTAGTTGTTTAATGAAAAGTTTTACAGTAAATAGATTTTTTTTAAAGACTCAAATGAAAAAGAACTTAAAAGACTCAAACTTAAAATAATGTATTAATTTAACAAACACCAATACTCCAATTTTCAACAGAATTAGGCCAACCCATTCATTTAACAAAATGTACCTTGTTTATTAAAAAATAAAGCAATATATACTTTCTTATTTTAAAAAAAAACAACAAATTGAATTGATTCAAACGGAAGCACTTTGATATGTCGAGAGCAATAGCCTAGTCCAGGGGCCGGCAACCTTTTGAGACGGAGGAGCCAAAAGTTAAAATTTGCATTTTTTTTTTCAGTTTTTAAAGAGCCACTCATATTTTTGTTTCAATATTATGGTATTTGATTAGGCCACAATTTGACATCGAAAGAGCCGCAACTTGACATCGAAAGAGCCGCATTTAGCTCGCGAGCCGCAGGTTGCCGACCCCTGGCCTAGCCTAGGAAAATCCGGGAGCGTCCCCTTCCTACCACAGAATATAAATTAAATTCTGAGCCGTGCCTACAGACATGATTCTATGTTTAGCTGTAATGACTAGATGCTAGCTAGCTGTTCGAAAATGGCTGTTCATTTCTACAAAAAAAAAACATGACTGCATTAATATTAATGAGTAATTTCGTCACAGCAGCGTGTGCGTTCCAGTGGCTCGTGAGAGAGAAACACTGCAAAATTAATGCTGGCAATTTTTTTTTCCTTAATTGTTTCTTTTTTTTTTAAATGTAATTTGAATATTACACAAATATGAGTGAAGTTCAAAAACACACCTAATGTGATGGTCCTATCCTTCCGTATGTTTCAATTCATTTGCATTATTGCATTGGTTCAACTCTCATAAATATCTCTAGGATTCTGGACATTAACTATTGCCATATTATATAGAAAAAAATAATTATGATTACTGCATTACCTACCTTGATTTTTTTTATCAGTATTATTCATTGTTAGATAATTTGTTTATAATATGAGCTCTTGAAAAATTATCCTGCCAAGATAGATGATAGATGACAAACAGGCAAGCGGACAGAAATACAATCGGACAACTTAAAAGTAGGTCAAGGTTATGCAAAAAGACGGACATACATGAATACATACATAAATACATACACGCATACATACATACATACATACATACATACATACATACATACAGACAGACAGACACACAGACAAACAGACAGACAGACGGATGGACGGACGGACAGACAGGCAGACTGTTACATAGATAGATAGATAGATAGATAGATAGATAGATAGATAGATAGATAGATAGATAGATAGATAGATAGATAGATAGATAGATAGATAGATAGATAGATAGATAGATAGATAGATAGATAGATAGATAGATAGATAGATAGATAGATAGATAGATAGATAGATACATACATTTGAATTCAAACACAAATAGATGCATGTATGTGACATAGATGATGCATAAGTCCTATCCCCGTGGCTGATATTTAATCATCTGATTGTGTGTCCAGCTGCAAGAGTCCAACTGGTCAGGTCTGAAACTAGCCAAACATCATGTCTTCCTCTGTGTCATGGTTTCTGAAAGTGAAAAGGGGGTGGGGGGGGGCTTGTTTTTTTTTAACCTCCCCCTTTCCTCCAGTAGTAGGCCCACTGGGTTTCGGCCATCAGTTCTCATTGAATAGAGATTAAGTAGCGGGAAGGGGTGGGGGGAAGGCAGGGCACTACGTGACTTGAGTAAAAATTATTCCTAATGGACGTTCTTTGATTTTTTTTGTTTTCCTCTCAATGGTGAAAGATAAGATTTTATGAAAAAAAGAAAAAGAAAAAGTTGTTTTTTGTTGTTGTTGCTTTAAATAGTAGCTCTTGTATTATTGAAAATTTATTATGAGAGGTTTATCTGACATTTACAAGATTTAGAAGACATGGAGAAATAATCGTGCTTAGAGTTTAATCACAGCCGGGTCCTAAGTCTTCTCCATGAGTTATTTACAGGTGTCTGAATAAAGATCATGCAGAAGTGGCTTAATGGGGGGGGGGGGCGCTTACTTAGGCCCACACAAGAGTGTAAAACAGACTTTAATTCGAGCTTGATAGGAACTTCATCCCATAGGAAAAGTTACAATTCTGGGCCCACAGTTCTAGGTCAGGTCCGAGGTGTTTGTGTGTGTGTGTATATATATATATATATATATATATATATATATGTGTGTGTGTGTGTGTCTTATTTTAGTTCACTCTTATAACTTGAAAAATAACATGTGAACATCTTGGAATGTTGAAATAATTAAAATAAACAATGACATTTAGGAATCATTAATTAATTTTTTTTTAAACCTATTGTTAGCTTGTTACAGTATTGTATTATTCAAACAAGGTTATCTCTATCATTTCCAGCATTAAACACCGAACATGTATTCCAATATTCGTTATGAATGCTACAACAAAATACATCATACATTGCTAAGTATGAAATGACTTTTAAACATCAGAATAAAACTTAACTGGGCCGCTGATACGGGGGGGTGCAGACCACAATCTGTACTGATTGAGACCCACTAAAAAAAAACCCAATAACCCTCGATTTCTACTGTGTTGTTTAGGGCAGTGCTTCCCAAAGTGTGGTACGTGAAACCCCCAGAGTTATGTAGGGGTACGTGCCGCACCGAGCTGAGAACATCAGGTAAGTATACACAGCTTAAGTGAAAATAATGAAATGAGGGGAAACAATGAAATGAGGGGGAAACAATGTAATGAGGGGGGAAACAATGAAATGAGGGGAAACAATGAAATGAGGGGGGAAACAATGAAATGAGGGGAAACAATGAAATGAGGGGGAAACAATGAAATGAGGGGAAACAATGAAATGAGGGGAAACAATGAAATGAGGGGAAACAATGAAATGAGGGGAAACAATGTAATGAGGGGAAACAATGAAATGAGGGAAAACAATGAAATGAGGGGAAACAATGAAATGATGGGAAACATTGAAATGATGGGGAAACAATGAAATGAGGGGGAAACAATGTAATGAGGGGAAACAATGTAATAAGGGGGAAACAATGTAATGAGGGGAAACAATGAAATGAGGGGAAACAATGAAATGAGGGGAAACATTGAAATGAGAGGGAAACAATGTAATGAGGGGGAAACAATGAAATGAGGTGGAAACAATGAAATGAGGGGAAACAATGAAATGAGGGGAAACAATGTAATGAGGTGGAAACAATGAAATGAGGGGGAAACAATGAAATGAGGGGGAAACAATGAAATGAGGGGAAACACTGAAATGATGGAAAACAATGAAATGAGGGGAAACAATGAAATGATGGGGAAACAATGAAATGAGGGGAAACAATGAAATGAGGGGAAACAATGAAATGAGGGAAACAATGACTTAAGGGAAACAATGAAATGAGGGAAACAATGACTTAAGGGAAACAATGAAATGAGGGGAAACAATGAAATGAGGGGAAACAGTGAAATGAGGGGAAACAATGAAATGAGGGAAAACAATGAAATGAGGGGAAACAATGAAATGAGGGGAAACAATGTAATGAGGGGAAACAATGAAATGAGGGGAAACAATGAAATGAGGGGAAACAATGAAATGAGGGGAAACAATGAAATGAGAGGAAACAATGAAATGAGGGAAAACAATGAAATGAGGGAAAACAATGAAATGAGGGAAAACAATGAAATGAGGGGAAACAATGAAATGAGGGGAAACAATGAAATGAGGGGAAACCGTGAAATGAGGTGGAAACAATGAAATGAGGGGAAACAATGAAATGAGGGGAAACAATGAAATGAGGGGAAACAATGAAATGAGGGGAAACAAGGAAATGAGGGGAAACAATGAAATGAGGGGAAACAATGAAATGAGGGGAAACAATGAAATGAGGGGAAACAATGAAATGAGGGGAAACAATGAAATGAGGGGAAACAATGAAATGAGGGGAAACAATGAAATGAGGTGAAAACAATGAAATGAGGGGAAACAATGAAATGAGGTGGAAACAATGAAATGAGGGGAAACAATGAAATGAGGGGAAACAATGAAATGAGGGGAAACAATGAAATGAGGGGAAACAATGAAATGAGGGGAAACAATGAAATGATGCAAACAATGAAATGAGGGGAAAATGAAATGAGGGGAAACAATGAAATGAGGGGAAACAATGAAATGAGGGGAAACAATGAAATGAGGGGAAACAATGAAATGAGGGGAAACAATGAAATGAGGGGGAAACAATGTAATGAGGGGAAACAATGTAATGAGGGGAAACAATGAAATGAGGGGGAAACAATGAAATGAGGGGGAAACAATGAAATGAGGGAAAACAATGAAATGAGGGGAAACAATGAAATGAGGGGAAACAATGAAATGAGGGGGAAACAGTGAAATGAGGGGAAAACGTGAAATGAGGTGGAAACAATGAAATGAGGGGAAACCGTGAAATGAGGTGGAAACAATGAAATGAGGGAAAACAATGAAATGAGGGAAAACAATGAAATGAGGGGAAACAATGAAATGATGGAAAACAATGAAATGAGGGGAAACAGTGAAATGAGGGGAAACAGTGAAATGAGGGGGAAACAGTGAAATGAGGGGAAACCGTGAAATGAGGTGGAAACAATGAAATGAGGGAAAACAATGAAATGAGGGAAAACAATGAAATGACGGGAAAACAGAACCGGAAAAACGGTAAGCAATTTTTTTTTTTTATTTTGTTCAGAAGTTACTTATTATTAAGAAAATAAATAACGGGTACATGTAAGTCGAAAGTTTGGGAAACACTGATTTAGGCTAATGAATTTGTTGCCCTGGCCTTAGGGAGAGCTGGCTCGCGTGACAACCAAGTAAAGCTGTAGGAATGACGTCATGATAAAGGATCATGTGGGACATCTCAGAGAGGAGACCGGAGGAAATGAGGGGAAGGGAGGGCTGATAATTAGAGTTAAATGTCAGGTAGTACAATGGGTGGAAAAGTAACCTTTTTGCTCTTATTCAGTACATTGGTACAATGTGTGACCGACAGTTTAAAGAAAATTTTTTTTTTTTTGCAATGTCGTAAATAGGGGGCTGCGGGAGGGGGGGAGGGGTTAAAAGCTATTTATGTCACTGCGGTTTTGGTTTTAGTTCGTCCACTTGACTGGTTCATTCCATAGAGACGACGAGTACACCGTTAGAAATAAACATGCAGAGTTTGTTAATCTAAACAGACAGGCAGAGATACAACCAGACAGACAGGCAGACCTAGGGACGGACGGATATACAGAGAGAAAGACAGACAGATAGATGGATGGGTGGATGGACGAAATGACTGACAAATAGACAGACATACAGACGGACGGATGGTTGGACGGATAGATAGATAGATAGATAGATAGATAGATAGATAGACAGACAGACAGACAGACAGACAGATAGATAGATAGATAGATAGATAGATAGATAGATAGATAGATAGATAGATAGATAGATAGATAGATAGATAGATAGATAGATAGATAGATAGATAGATAGATTTTAAGCGAGTAAGGTCAGTAAATTAATTCAGAAAATAAAATTACAATGATAATTAAAGGGAAATAAGCAATCATGAGAGAATTATACCTCAAGTAAATCACTTTACTTCCCTTTTAAATTCGCATTCCTTGAAAAAGACATCATTTGTTAAAACTTAGATTACTTACTGTAATACATGAGGCTATATTTAATAAACATGCAATTGATTTATGGTTTAAAATTTTATAAAGAAGATTTTATAATCATTAAATGTTTTTAATTTGATTAATTGCATCTAATCCTGACCGTAAACTTGTGGGCATTCAAATCCCCCCCCCTCAATTTTCTCAGCAACAGTTGTTTTTCAACATTTATTTACAAAGTCCGTTGAAAGTGCACCTGCGTTATAATAACGACAACTAAATTGTTCACTTATCAACAAATAATCTTAATTTAGTATGAGATAAAATTCTATTACATTGGGACGTCTTTTTGTTTTATACTATACAGTAGTGTCTTTTAGTTTCTGATTTATTATCTCACATTTGTAAAAAAATCACTTTGATTCTTAATCGAGTTCTACTTTTCATGTTATAGTTGCGTCAGTCTAACATATTTTATACATCGTTGATAGATGCATTTCAGTTATTAAAACACGATGATCAAGTAAGTTGTTTAAAGAATAAAGCGCCGTTTGAAACGGGTTTTTTTTTTATTTTATTTCTTTGTTGAATATGGTGCTACAGCTTGTTACTCGGGATCACTATCAAAGCATCTCCTATAGATATATAAATTGATGAATTGATTGAATCATTGATGGATGGATAGAACACCTGGGCTAATGAAAGCAAAAGCCTATAATACTTTATTAAAGGTATGTAAAACGAAATGAATTATTTTTTTATTTTATTTTACATAATTCGTCGGTAGTCTCCCTTGAGAATATTATTTGGCCAGTTAAGCAAAGGACAGATGGTTATATTTTTAAGAATTGTATTTTAAAGATTTTTAAGAAAAATAAGTTTATATAGATTGACAAACAGCATTAGAAAAATATTTTTTCATTGTAAGTTTCAATTAATACCTTACTTTTTTTAATATTTCGATATAAACCAGTAATGTATTTAGCTTTATTTTTAGATTGGCCTGAAAAACGTTTGGGAATAAATACAAAATTTGCACTCGGAAGTTTTCGGATACGAAATTAGCAGACGACTAAGGTTGTGAGTTCTTTGTGTCGGATATTAAAAGGGTTAGTAGTTAATGAAACGGTCGTTATTCATAAACATTCACCGTGGGAAGTACTTCTAATTTAATATTAGGGGCTTATTAATGCTGATCAGTATTTTATAAATTTATTTTTATGTTGCTTCACTTACAATAGTAATTCTAGGCTAATTCGTCACGATTCCTGTCTGAACCGCCATTGAAATTGATTCATTGTAAACATTGTTTATCTTTGTATTGTTTATAATTATTTATCCGTAATATTTTTACTTTAATTGTAAACGCATTATTATTATTTAATAGTTGAAATTTTAAATAATTATAGCTTAAAAATTAATACTTTTAAATATAATTAATTTTCAAGTCTTGAAGATAATGATTATAATGTCTTCAACTTAGTGTTGTTTTAGTCCCAGGTCATATTTTAGTTTGTTTTTATTTCGTTTTTTCTGTAATAATTTTAGTTTTCGTCTAGTTTTAGTCTTGCTTCTAATTTTAGTTTTAGTTCTCGTTGACGAAAAGTAAACATTTTCGGATTAACGAAGGTTTTAGTTTTCGGGATGTGAGCGAAAGCAACACTATATTTTAGTTTCAGTTTTTATTTACGTTTTTTCTGTAATAATTTCAGCTTTCGTCTAGTTTTAGTCTTGCTGCTAATTTTAGTTTTAGTTTTAGTCAACGAAAACAACACTACTTCAACTTCAATAAATCTTTATCTAATCATACTTTATACTTTGACATTATACATAAACACACATCACATAGCTTGAGCCTTGGCATATAAGGGAAATCTCAAGAAAACCTTTCAACTTAGCGAAGTTGTAACAAATATTATACTTTGATTTATAGATTAAAAATTGCAAGACCTATTTAAGTATTTATTTAAACCATCTATGATTTAATCAATTTACTTTACAGAATATCTTGTCTTATCAAGTATTCTTCATAAACTCTTTCTACCACAGCAAGAAATATGTCAAATGAGTTGAAATGTTTATGTTTTATTTATTTGTAAATTTTCTCACAGCGTCTCATTCTGGTTTTACATAATTGCTATACATTATATTTAGTTATTATGTTTACTAGTTCCAATACTTGGCTTTGCCCAGGAAATGTAGGTCCCAAGTATTGGAACTTGTAGTATATTAAACACACCAAAAACAAAGTAATAACCAAAACTCAAGATTCAAATAGTAACTTTCTTATGTAGCCTACATATTATCATGTAATACATTTATAAACAAATCCATACAATTGTTCCTATAAACAAACCTTCCTAAATCTTAACTAAAATAAATTAACACAAAAATTGTAAAGATAGTTGACAGAAAGATCAGTACTATTATATTAAGTCATACACAAATTAATTAATTGAAGAAAAAGAAAGCAGAGAGAAATTAATTAATACATAGATTGCATTGAATCATGATGTTTTGGCTCAACATATTTAAGAAAGATATCTTGTGAAATATTTTTTTTTTTTAATAAGTAATGTACTTCTTTAACTCATGAAATATTATATTTGTTTTTGTAATGAATATTCTAATTAATTTTACTATTTTAGTTATTGTTTTGTTCCATTTTAAACCAAGGATTACATTAAATATATCCAATATCTTTCAATAGTATTTAAAACTATGTGAGTAATTTTTATTGGTTGTTCTCTATTCAACAATGGAATTTCTAGCTATGTTCATACTCCAACACATTACTAAATTTATTTCTAGACATGGGCAAGGCGTGAGTGTTTATAGAAAATGCTATATAACGGTATTGTGTTTATTGGATATAGTTAGCATAATCATATCTCTTAAATACTTCATAATTCAGTTGATTATATAATACCTTTATTTTTAGCCTAAGGTTTGCTCTAATTTTTAAATGGAGTCACCCATCACCCCCCCCCCCCCTCTATTTAATATGTGCTTTTAATAAATAACAAAAAAATGTATCCAGCATATTTCCCCTTTAATACAGCTTATCTTTTGTCTCTCTTTAATATTTTTTTTTCATTTTCAAAATACTTTCTTTTCTGAGAAAACTTAGGGCTTGGTTGAAATGCTAGCATGTGAATCATTTACTTCTTGGTCTTTATTCTCTGTACAGGTGTGAAATAATGGTCTTGTTCTTCTCCATTTCCTTTTCTTGGGGCAAAAGGTTGTGTGTATTAGCTGATCTGGTTTGTCAGATTCCAGCAGGATGGAATTGATAGCTGTCAGATTTTTTAATTCAATCCTTATGTCAGCTATCTTCTTAAGCTTCCTTGATCTGTAATTTTTTTATGTTCTGTTGGTTGTACATTAAGTAATAACTAGAGGCTCAGTTTAATCGTTTATTGATAATAATTTTTTTCTTAATGTGTTTCCAACTGTTGTTGGTTGTGGGAAGCTGGGCATATTGTAAGGAATTTTGACCTAATGCATCAAACTTTTAATAATAAAACTCTGTACAAATTTTAGCATAAACATTGCTATTTCAAAAACATGTCTAGTTGAACTTGAGTAGATTTGATTAGTAATTTGAAGAAACATATATTAGTATGAGATATTTGTCCTCTTTGTTTCATTCCCATGCCGATAGTGCAGTTTCCATGAAGGCAACATGGGAGACATGGCGGGAACTTTTATATTGACCTGAACAATTCCCCTGGTTCTCATCGGAAAGCGAACCCTGGACTCTCAAGTCGACAGTCGAGCGCTTTACCACACGACCACCCATTCCTGAATTTCAGAAGTTAACACGAATAAAAGGGGATGTCCATTTTGAAATTTCTAGGCGACTAAATGTTTTCACTACTGGTCGCCTAGTTATTTAGTTAAAATAAGCTGTGGTGTGATGAGTCAAAAGTGTTCGTTCGTCTTCATAAATTCTTTAGTGGCACACGAAGTTTCCACGCGACATGTATATAGGATTTTGATGTGGGTTCTTACAGATCATTGAACGGGAGTTTGTCAGCTGCGGGGAGTGTCTTTAATCTCTCTGTGTGTCATGTGTTATTGCTGTGGCTGACCCGAAACTGTCAACCATACTACCTTCATGTGTACCAAGTCCTTAAGTACATATAGAGTCAAATTTCAAGTCATTGCTTTCCTAAAAAAAAAATATACTGGATCATTTGCTATTGGTATGAAATGTATTGTTATTCACCCCCCCCCAAACCTTCCATCTTAAACTATGTAAGAAAATACTGTTAAAAATCTAATGTAGTTTACTTAAGCATATAGTTCTACATTTATTCCCAATCCTCTTATAAAATGTGCTCAATTTATTCCTGTTGAAATGTCAGTCGTGTGTGTGGTTCGTGTGACAAGCCCCTCCGCCATGTTCTGACTTGTAACACAGATCTACCTGCCAATATTGATTTATTTTTATTCTCGTCTCTGTATCATTTGCACAGGTGAAAAAAAAATGACTGCATATTACGTTTCTTGAATTGTGTCTGAGTAATGATGACTGGTTGATCCAGTCACATTATCTTTTCGTTACTGTTTATCTAACTTGGTTTTTCCAGCATGTGAACTTACTTTTTTTTTTTACACGTATGGGGTAAACATTGGATTTTTTATTTACTTTCAAGGATCTGGGATTTATGTAAGCATTCAAGTGTAAACAGAAAGAAATCGTGCTTATTTTTATTTCATTCATTTTAATTTAATGATGTTTTTTTTTTGTCTTTGAAATATTTAGCAATAATGGATTTATTACAGTAAGCATTCATGACTCATACCTTCTAGGTACAATGGCACATTCTTTACAAACACTTTCAGCATCATCTCGTTTCCTATGCTTATATCTAGCCTAGTGAGACTTGCCCTAGCTCACCCGAGTGTGTCTTTATCTGTTCTCAATGGCCGTAAGATACTTTACGTTTTATGGTTGAAAATATCATCAACGTCACTCAGTGGTAGTGGTCATCCATTAAACCCGCCCCCCCCCCCGCTTTATCGACCAATGTAACATGTTTTTCTCATGCTCCTTTTTTTTCTATATGGAAGCACTGGTCCATCACTAGCCGGCGGGGCGCATTTTTTAAAAACATACTGAGAGCCGTGGATGTGGTTTTATGATCAGTTCTATTCCACTGCTCCGTTTACAACACACTAGGATTTGTGTCTGTTCGTGTTTATTGTCTCTCATGCGAGTAGAATGAATGTGAGTAGAGTGGGCTAGATGTTACCACCACCACCACCCCCAACCGCCCCTTCACTTGGGCTCAGCAGGCCTTTCGTGATACTTGAGTTTACCCAAAACTAAAGAAAGCAAAGCACAAGTCCTCTTATCGTCGACGAGCACAATGCTCGGGCGTGTTTAGAGTTTTGCTTTAGGCAGATTTATCAAGCTTGGAAGCAGTTTAGTTTCCTGGCGCGCTATCGATTTATTGATTTTATCTTTTTATGGAACATTTCTACGATGGACGAGATGTTTGTAATGATATCAATCTTGGTGGGAACCTGAAATGTCTGGTTGTGTTGCCCCTCTTCCCTCACTGATGAATTCGGCACAGTTATACTCCATGTAATTGTAATCTGAAATATGGAGACCATATGTAATGTTACGTTCAGCAGTTTATGTCTGCCGTGTATATGTGCAGTGATATAGATTTAGGAAATTGACTTGTGGCATCTGACATTCAGACCCTTCTTTTAATCAAAACTTAAGGATATTTGTTGTTCTATCTTATTTAATAAAACAACAACAATAGTTTTGTTATTCAGTGAGCTTGTATTTGAAAAGAACGATTGTAGTTAATGAATGGTGAAATCGGGTAATCTCGACATTTTTTTTTACATCAAGATATCATGGTGACATGGACTTTCGATATCATGAAATCAATATCCTGTTAAAGTTGAAACAGCAGTCGTCCATTCTCTCTTTGGAAGCTGATTATTCCAAATGTATGTGGGTCACAATGGTCCGCTATTGTATGTCCGCACAATAAATATGACACTGTAGCCTCCTGCTAAGTTGAACATTATGGCTTACATATTACAATTAATCTGTTTTTGATCAGCAGCTTATTCTTTCCGCTTTTTTAAAGCATTTTTTTTTCTATTGTCCCCGTTCTGTCTGTCTGTCCGTCATCACCCTAGATCTCAACAACCATAAGTCCTAGACCCATGATGTATTTATCATTTTGTAGATCTTGGCCTGCCATGTGTGCAGCAAAAGTTCATTTCGCGATCTGACCTCTGAGGGCCGTAAAAGGGGGCTCATAAAGTACCGTTTTTTACTATATAAGCTATATTAACAATGGAGCGCCCTATATCTCAGCAACCATAAGTCCTAGACCCATGATGTATATATCATTTTGTAGGTCTTGGCCTGCCAAGTGTACATCAAAAGTCCATTTCGCGACCTGACCTCTTAGAGCCAAAATATAAGTTTCTTATGTACCGTTTTTGCTTATATTTTAAATATAAATAATAAAAGCGAATCAAAGGGACGTAATCATTATTTATTTTTGTAATAGTTATTCAACATGATTACTTCCCTCTCTAAATTTATCAAAGTTCATGCGCGTGGAGCAATATTTATGGCTGTAACCCGGGAAAAAAAATACGGATTACGTCCGGCGTAACCGAAAATGCTCTAAAATGTCCTTTGTCCGAAACGGAAAAGACTTAAATTGCTTGTTTTTTCAATTGTCGTGTTGAGGTACGAGACGGGATCTATTGGAGATACTACATCTACCAGTGGAAAATAGTCCGTCACTGTTCTGTTCCCTTTTTTTTTTTACAATCGTCTTCATACCTCTGGGTGAAACTGTTCTTCTTGGCTCCATATGTCTTAATGACAGTGTTATCTTTTTATTTACTGAAAATAAGGTTTCATTCAACTAACAGAGCCAATCTAGCCCACGGTGTATCCCAGTTTTATTTAGTACATGTAATATAGTTCCTGTTTTGTTCATCCTAACACATTTTAAGTATTCATAGTTGAAATATAATAATATTGTATTCATTTGCGTATGACATATATAAGGACAGTTCTTTAATATATGCCCTAAATGTCAATAGGTCGTTCAACATGTTTTCGTGAAATACCCCGTTTAACAATTTTTTTTGTAGTGGTGAGGGCAAAATATGTTGTGTTTAAAACTGTATAAAGGTATAAAGGTATACCATCACCGCATGACTTGTAAGGTACAATAATGTGAGCTATGTAGCATATCCCGTTCCTACCTTATGATAAATATTTCTCGGCTGAGAGGTTTTTAGGAATCTGCCCACCTTTCTTTTATACACTGCCATGTTTCATTGTTGTGCTGAATTCTGAAGTCTTGGCGATTGGCAACTTGCCATTTTGTGCCTTGATTCTAAACATTTAAAGTCATTTTAATGAACATACTCTAGTCAGTGAAAATACTCCTCTCTCTACATATGACACTTAGGGTTGTTATATATATATATATATAAAAAGTCGGATGCAAAGTTTGTATTTGCATATGTTAAATTTGTCTTGCATATAGACTAGTGGTAAACAAACTTTTACACTTCGTCAGCTGAGAATTATGAAGCTCTATGTCCGAAAACGAAAATTTTTCATCTGAAGCTACAGTATTATACTTTGTCGTTGTGGGCTCCATCTCCTTTATTTTTGCTATATATAGTGTCAAAATCGAGTTCACAACATAACAGCTGTTTTCCGTTCAATATGTTCAAAGTACACGAACGTGAACTTTAAATTTCATTTTACTCAAAATCACTTTTTGTGGACATAGAGCCCCATAATTCTCAGCTGACGACTTCTCGATGAGCCACTAGAACTGTTTAGTTTTCGTGACCCATCATTAATTGTTTGTTAATTGTATATAGAGGTGTTCTTTTAACTTTACGGAATAACGAACTATATATTTGTAACATATCGATATAGTAATTTTAGTATTTATTTTAAATTTCAAATTGTTCACGACCCGCAACGCACTTTATGAGACACCGTTTCGCCTTTCCTTATTAGGTTCTCTTTGATTGTATTACTTTGGATCGTTCATCATTTACCATGTACCAATGCTATCCCAATGCCAGTGAATCGGTTGTTTTTTTTTTAGTTTTTCTATTATTTCATTAGTTTTTCTATTATTTTTTACTTAATCTTGTCAATTTGACTTTGGTGCAGCTCTTCATCATGTATCATGTTATATAAGCGGGTCTCATTGACCCAATTAGTGGCTGACTGGTCCCATTTATAATGGGACTACTCCGTACGTGAACTTGTAAATATATATATATATATGTATATATATATATATATATATATATACAGTATAATGTTATACATACTGTTTTTAGTTAAATTGGTCTATTGACCGACTTTTCTGGGTCACACCTTTAACAAAAATTTGATGCGCAGTTAAAATTTGGTATGTCCTAGATTTGATTGATAACACTACACTTGTATATGTTAACATTATTTTCAAATCAATAGGATAATTAACGAATTGAACTAGTTGTGAAGAAAACCATAAGAGTGTGTCAATACTTTTTTTGACTGTCAGTGAATATTTCTAAAAGCGTCCAAGAATGTGAACCGCGTAGAATTCTTTAGAGTTTTACTGCGCAGCGGTCAGAACTTTGGCCTGAATGAAGTGGTCAGATGAGACACAGGGTACGGTTTAAAGGTCAAGTAGGAAAGTCAAGAGTGGCGCGATCCTGGTTTTCAGTACATGACTTTTAACAACAGGCCAGTTGTTGACAATTTTTTTTTATAATTAACATACAGTCTCACGGGTCACCATCTGTATTAATAAAACTTGACAATCAGTTACCTGCAAACAACTGTTTATGACATTAACTTCAGAATTCTGACATATGTTTAACATATTGCATGAGATTTAAAGACGTGTCTGTGTGTGTGTTTCTCCTTTTGTTGTTATGCCGCTTATCCGACAGTACATCCAGTCTTGACATTTATAATTTTCTGAAGATCGCGATGATTAGCGTGTAACTGAAAGGGCTGTTTTTCTTATAGGCCTATTGCTACGTGCAGAATACTGGGCAGGAAATTCATTTTTATTACACTATTTACATATATATATATATATATATATATATATATATATATATATATATATATATTTATTTATTTATAATTACATTGTTATAGTCATTTTTGCAACATTTTAATATGCACGGTTCCTTTGGATAGGCAAACTAGTCGATAGTTTAGTGCCCATTACCCCCTGCCAGTACACATCCCCTATTAAATTTCATACTACTAGAGTTCCGTCAGATTGTTTTTGCTTTTGAGTCCCAAAATATATCTACATTTTTCTGCATTGCCAAGGGTCCCTCTAAATCCAAAGAACGTCCCTGATTCTAACACCGTCTGTACATAAAATCTTTTCCATCACATTGAGCTATTCAGGTTGGATCTGTGGGTGCTTTCGGGTCTTTTTTTTTTTTAGATCCCTATGTACTCTTTATTCCGAGAAATACAGTTAGTCTTAGTATACAACGAAGATTGAGTAGTCTTGAATATTGGCATTTCTTTATGATGGAGGTTTTGTAGCCACTTCCATTATGACAACATCCTGCTCAACATGGCCTGTATTTCAAATGTACTAATACTCTATTTGGTTAAATGTAAAGTTTAACAGCTTTAATATACGAGTTTCATTAATACCAAAGTCATGCTTTTTAAATTATTACTTAGTGTAAATTTAAACATAGTACTAGATTGTTTTTTAATTTAGGTTATAAAAAAAAGATCTAAAAACGGAGTCATTTTTCAGACAAGATCCCTGGTAATTATGCTGAATGTTTAACAGTTTAATGTTCTTTACCCTAACGTTGTTGAAGTGCATTGAAAGTTTTTTTTTTATGTTTACACCGTGGCGTAAGGTGTGAAAAATGTGTGGTGTACTATTTCATCTTCACGCCTTCCCGCGTTTGCTGTCGGCTCGGCCTTGATCCCCCCCCTTCCCCCCGTCCCGTGTATTCCACGTTCCTTCAGTATCAACCCATCACCAGTTTGGTTTTACACTTGAGTCTCCCAGCTCGTGGCTTTAGTTAGTTTCTAGCTTTGACCTTTGCTCGACAAACGTCTGGTGTTTAAGACTAATACCCACTCGCTACAAAGCGTCATCTTCAGCTTTTGTTAACAGTTTGTAAACCTAATATTAATAGCTTAGAATTGATCGTTCATCTAAGTCTACCCCCCCCCCTTTTTTTTTGAGGTAGCCTGTTACATAAACAATGTTCATAAATGGTCAAGTGAACAGCTTTTTTTTTTGTTCATTTTTCTCTTTAGTGTTTCTTGAAATCACTTATTTTTTTGCGAAGATAGTAACTATTTCAGTCTCCAGTCAAAGTAAATTTTGTTTGAGATTAAAACTATTTGAACATTGTACGTCTGTTTCAGAGTTGAGAGGTAGTGGTATAAATAACTTAATGCACAAAAGCCTGTCTAACTTGTACCTGTTTCAAAAGCCCGATTCACATCAGAATAAAAAGCATTGGTTGTAACATTCACATTGGCACACTTTCTTAAATAACAAACGAATCTCTCTCATGTAGTTATTTATTAAATACCAGTATGTGATTAAAATGCTAATGGCAATGTAATGACAACGACAAATTAATGAAGTACAAAACAACTGTGCTCCAGCACGGCGGCGGAACGAAATATTTTAAGGGGGGGGGGCAAGCCAAAATTCAAGGGGGGGGGCGCCGCCTCCCCCCTTAAAAATTTAAGGAGGGGCAAGACAAAATATGACCGAAAGACAAATTTTACCCCCTTAATTCTATAATAGAATATAGTAATTCTGTAACAAGTATTTAATCGATATTATTCAAAAATGATGTATTAAAAAAAATAAAAATGAAAATTGAGCAATGTCAGTTTGTTTACAAATTTAATAGTGAAATTAGATCAGAAAATTACTGATAATTATCATGAATGATGATGAATATGAAACCGGAAACTGGAAACTCAATAAACAAAAAGTAATTTATGAAAAAATAATAAATAATTGTATTTTCTTTAAAAATTACATTTGCCGTCATTCGGTAGATGGCAATACTTCTCTATACTTATAAGATGCATTTGCTATCTGTCTGTCTGTTCCATTAAAACTCAAGATCCAGACAACCAAATAACGTGAAATTTGATACACGCAGTGGCACAACCGGGGGGGGCAGCGGGGCTTCAGCCACCCCCCAGGCCAAATCATCAATACATAATTTACGTTATAAAGTAACAAAAAAGACTGTCAAACTGTCTTTTTTCAATATGTGAGCCCCCCCCCCCCAGGCTTTTTTTGCTGGTTGTGCCACTGGGTACACGTACACAAAATTACATGGGGAATGTTCTTAAACAGGTTTCGTTCCATCTCAATGGGTACTTTAATTGTAATTAATTATTTTGGATATCAAAGACATGAAAATTGGCAAACTTTTACCCCGATTTCAGGTTTTACGAGCTTCTCTCCCACATAGCTAACTTACTATAAATATGATCGGTACGGGGAACCAAATATCACATTACTTACTACATTATTACATTCCATTCCTTCATCTATAGGAATTGTCATCTTTTGATACAGTGATGCCTAAGAGAGAGAGAGAGGGAGGGAGGGAAAGAGGGAGGAAGGGGGGGGAGAGAGAGAGGAACTGCCAAAAATGTTGTGCATCACATTGCTTTAAGATAAATGTACCCTTTTATTGCAATTTGCATGCAAATAAACCCTTTTTTACGCGTCTTATTTAAAATATTAATTAAACGTCAAATTACGCTTCTTAAATAAACAGAAAACATTATTTTCAACCTGGGCAAAGCCGGGTACTTGCAACTAATTTTAAAATATGCCACAACAATTCTCAATAATGTGATTACTGTAAAATGTCAATTAAGTATAATTTCTTTCAAATATTAAATTTAAGAAATAAATCAAATGAATTATGAAAATGAAAATGATACATATAAACTAAAATGAATTACAAAGTTAAAAAAGTTAAAATTTTAGGGGGGCAGACTGGAAATTCAAGGAGGGGGAGGGCGCCCCCCCCCCCCCTTAAAAGTTTTAGGGGGGGGGCGCTGCCCCCCCTGCTCCGCCGCCAGTGTGCTCCAGTGACTTTTTATATTTCTGAAATTTAGAAGTCATGCCTCAAGCAAAGGTTACTTGTTACTGTCTTGTGTCAGGGTGTTTAGTTGATGAGCAGATTAATGACCTTGTCATCTCATTGTTGACACTTAGTATTTACTACTTTTGAAAGTTTTTTTTTCTATTGTAAGCAGAAAAAAATCATAATATTGAGCACAATTATTTAATGAGTTAACCAGCTATTTTAAATACTTCATAAAGGTTAAAGTAATTAAAGTAGCATCTTTATAAAGCTTTTTCCATTTGATTTTGTTGATAAAATTTGGCACAATAAAGAAATAAAAGTAATGTAACTTTTCTGAGTTATGAAATACAAATTGTTTCAGTGAAAATGGTAATTTATTTTATATTTGTCTGTTCCCCAAGCATCTCATTGATATAGAGATGAGTGGGTCATTTATATATAACTATGTAATTCGGAAATGCATTCAGCCTTGACACACATAAAATAATTTTTAAAAATAGAGCTCTTATTTATTCTGTTTACAATAGAAATAAATTTTGCACATTGCCAATTAATGATTTAATAGCAAATGACATCAGTAAAAACTTGTTTAAGGATTTATTAAACTAGTACAAAAACATTTTATATAAAGAAATAAATCAATAGTTACTGCCTATTTGTTATTCAAGAGCTTATATGTATCTGTGATTATCTATTATTATTTCAAGGAAAAAAAACATTAATTACTGTTCATTAGTTATTCCTGTCAATATGGTCACAAATATTTTACAGAATAGTATTCATAAAAAAAGCCAATTGAAGAGAGGTTTGAATTGCCCTGTTCCATTTACTCAAGTCTCTGGAATACCCTTGTATAAGGCAAAGTTACCAAAAACTGAGTAGTTATTGAATGATTATAATTCATGAGAACTGAGACAAGGTAGAGGATAAATTTCTTTTCTGCCCAAATTAAAACTGTCTGATTATTCTTGTAACTGATATTATAAGTCATCATTTTGTATATTTCACAGTTAGGCTATTGAAATGAAGCTGCCCCAGAACTGGATATGTCTGTTGGTACTGGTGGTGTTGATGGCCATTTTGGTGTGTTCAGAAGCTAAAAGGCAAAAGGAAAAATCTCGTATGTTGTTGAATTAGTACATTTGTACCTCATTCATGCTACACTTAATCTAGTGAATATGTCTACCCTTTTTTTTTATTTATAGTAATTTGACATTTTATTTTTACTTCAGTCAATTGGTAAATTTGTCTCTTTGTTACAAACAAAAATGCGGAACATTTTTACTCTAATTTTCTTCACCCAATACATTATTTGTTTATTTTTTGCATTACCTTAGTAACACCATTATGTTTTTGCCAGAATCCAAAGTAAAAAAACCTCACAATTTGTATGCTAATTTTACTTCATGCCTTTTTTTTTTGTTAGTAAAATATTTTAGTGCATTCTCCACTCATAGATCCCGAAATATTACTGTTCCTTGGATGTTCCTTTCAGTATGGTTCAATATTACTGTACAGAGTAGTATCAAATGGTAATTGAAGAGAGATAAAAATCACCCTGTTCCATTTACTCCTGTCTTTGGAATACCCTTGTATAAGGAACAGTGTTCGATTTACCGCCGGGGATATCCCCGGCACTGAGACCTGCCATCCCCGGCTCTGCTTTAGCTAATATATCCTAGCCAGGGATGAAATCATAGACATTTATTCCCAGCTCTGCAGAATATTTTTTTCATCCCCTGCACTGGTTTTTTCTTAAATCGAGCACTGATAAGGAATGTAAAGAAAATATACCAAGAACTGAGTAGTTATTGAAAGAATTTTTAAAAATAATTATTTAGAAAAATGTACTCGGTGAGCAAATAGAAATATTCAGAATTAAATTTTTTTTAGCCTCAGAAAGGTTCAGAATTAATTTAACATTTAGATTATGTTGTACATCTGTGAATTCAATTAAACTGTTGTTATATTTTATTGAATAGAGTGCAAGTATAATAAGAAAGGCAAAGAAGGAGAATGTGACATGTCTACCAAGACCAAGCCCATCACATACACCCTTAAAAAAGGTGATCCCAGCGCTTGTGCCTCTACTCAGGTCAAACAGAAACCATGCAATGGGACAAAGAAGACAAAGGTCTCTAAAGGTTTGTTCCACAGTGCTAACTTTATGAAAAAAAAAAATGAGATACTTGAATTACTAGAAACATTACCAAAGGTTGACATAGTTGAGTGGATCCTCTCTGAAAATGTTAAGCTTGGTCTGACTGTTGGTATATATTTTTTGACGTAGCCAAAGTTTTCTGGGTATATTAAACAATGTGTTTCTTTAATTCAACTGTGTGTTTTCATCTCTAATGTGTGCAGAAAAATATAATTTTTCTTTTTAAGCCTTTCAAACTATTGCCACAGTTCTGTTACTAAATATTTATATTCTTGTCTTAAAACTGCTAGTTTTTAGCTCTTTGGTTATTTTCATACACCTTAAATAATTATTTTAAGAAATTGTACTTTGTAAAGGAATAATGTACTGTCAGACCTCAGTTAATGTTGTTCTCTTTAGCACTGTTTCACTAGTACACTGTTGTTACTTTTTACCCAAGGTGTAATTTTTCATTAATTCATATTTTTTTTGTACTTCTTCGGACTCATAAAATATGGAACATCTCATGGCTTGAGCTTTCCTTTCATAATATTAATGCTAATAGTCTGTCTGGTAGCAAGTTTGGAAGCTAATTGAAGCATATTTTTTTTTTTTTTTACAAAAATAATTTAATGAAAGAACTTTCCACATTTGCTAAAATATCTGTAATAAATGCTTTATTTTAAAAAAATGTAATTAAAAATTAAATAATACAGGAATAATCAATCACAGCCTACTATGTAGAGTATCTATCTAAATAATAGAGATGTGGGTTCTGCATTAAATCGAACGTAAAGAATTAATACAACAGTATTCCAGTTTGAAATATTAAACGTGGCTCCATCCGGTCTTGATTCGATATTTCTTTTTAAAAAAATCTACAGTTTTAAATAGTTTCTGTGGTTTTTATTATGAAACTTAAAAGTCCCAAATATTAAAAATAATACTAACATAATGTCTTTCAAATTATTTTTGTTTCTATTACAACAGAAAGCACTTTAAAATCGTCAAACTTAAACAATAATAATAATCCGATGATGAGGGAGCTCGTTCATCGTAACTAATTTAGAAAATAAAGTTCTTTTTAAAATTCAATCTAATATAAAAAGAAGAAAATTCTGCTAATTTCTATGCAATAAAGTTCTCAGCTATTTTAATTAATTTTTTTTAAAATAAATAGTGCTTTGATTTATTTTTAAATTACAAAAGATTATATTTTTAAAACTTAAAAGTCAAGTGGTAGTGCAAAATTTTTAAGCAATCTATAATACAACATAATTTCTTTATATAGTGTGTCGTGGTGGCTGAATGGCTAAAGTGCAATATTTTTTTTTTTATGCTGGCTATCCCGGTTCGATTTATCTCACAGACATTTTTTTTTTATTATTATTCATTTTTTTTTTATAGTTTATCCTTTTGGTTGTTTTAATGAAAAGTTACAACAACTAAGTAGACCTCTTTGACAAAATTTTTAAAAGTTTTTGTTTTTGAAATAATTTATCCTTTTGGATGTTGTAAGGATGAGAAACAACAACTAATTAGATTTTTAATTTCGTTCATAACTTTAAAAAAAAAAATTATTTTGAAAAATGTATCAAAGCTGAACAAAAATCTCTTTGCAAAGGTTTTGCAGGTTACAGCTATTATATATATACTAGCTGTACCCTGATAATTCTTTGAATAAATATAGACTATTGTTAATTTTTTAAGTCTTTTTTTATTTTTTATGAAAATCTAATTAGCTAAAACAACCTAAAGGATAAATTATTGAATTAAAAATTATATCTGTGAGATGTAACTGATCCTAGGCAGCCAGCAAGGAGAGCAAGTAGCTTAACACCACAGCCATTTGATCACAGTTTAATAGAATGTTTTTACTTAATTATATGGAAGTTTGCTCGAATATTTGCACTTACTCTTACATAGTCTTATTTCATTTAAAAATATATATTATATGATAGCTCAGATGTTTAATTTTAAAGAAAGTTTGCAGAATTTCTTTTTTAAAAACAAAATTTGTTATTACAAATGTAGCTATTTTGATCCTCTGAGAATTTATGATTATTACAATTGTTTTCATTTGATGATTTTAATATGCTATCATTTGAAATAAAAATTTTAAAAAATGTGAAAGTTGATATGTTCTTATTGCTATTGAATATATAAGACTTTTACGCCTCATAAATTCAACTACAGAACTATTCAAAACTAAAGATTTTTTAGCAACATTTATCAAATTGAGATGCAGGCAATAAGTCATGGTTTATATTTTAAACAGGAAACAGTATTCTTGAGTATTATTCTTACTTTTGATCTAACGCTGGCAGAAAGACTTGAGACCACTATTATTTTATTAGATTAAGCATTTTAAGCCAAGCTAGACTAACCCAAATTGTGTCTTAGGCTAATGTTCCCTTATTCATTGGAAGATTAAATGATTCAATAGCTAATGTATAATAAAGACTTTGAGTGGCTAGCTCACCACCAGAATGGGCCAGGCAGATCTGGCTTTAATTGCTTCATAATATACATAAACACCATTATTAAAATTGGTTGCATCTAACCCTGGTTTTTTTTATACCACATTGTCCAGTTTAGTTGGAATGTATTCCATGTTAAGCTGGGTCTAACTGTATTATATGAAAAAATATATTTACAGAATAAATTTCAATCCTGATATGTTAACATTATTCGTTGCTTATTATTTACATTTTGTCTCTGAAAATGCCAGACTGCAAGTATGATAGACAGAACGCTAGTTGGAGTGAGTGTGATGAAGCAACTGGCAAGAAGAAAAAGACAATGACATTAAAGGAAGGATCTGGTGCTGATTGTGAACCAACTCAGACTAAAATTAAGAGCTGTGGTACCAAGAGAAAGCAGAAAAACAATTCTAAAAAAGGTACATTCCCTTTTCTTTTCATATAAGTTTTTGATCTACATTATTTATGCATACTCTAGGTATCGTGTTCATTAGAACGTGTGTTTAAGATGGTATATGTTTGTCCAGAATGTATTAAGAGAATATATATATGTTGAAGCTCTCATTACGTAGTTACACTTCCACCAAAAACTCCAATGTGTGTGATCTACATGTTTGTATGTTAATGTGTTGTAGTAAAATTATGTTTGTAATTTGTCTCTAACAATACATTTATTAAAAATGCATTGGTCAGAAAATTGGGGAGGCTGGAAAAAAAGATATGTGTTTGACAATTCAGAATTCATATAATTCAATTCTACACTAAGTACATTTAGAGTTGTTTTTTTTGTAAATCCATCCAAAAAGAAATTTCTTGATTTTAATCAAATAAAATTAAGAACCAATTTCCAGCACTCGTTCTTAGTAAAAATTCTGTTTTATTTATTTTTTTACATTTTTATAAACGATTCAACAAAATCTATTCTGACATTAGCTGAAATAGCTGTATATTTTATCAACTGCTTTTTTACTTTCCATATGTGTAATTGTTGCTATTGAAGACTTTATCTTTAAAGAATAATTTACATTTTTGTATTTATCAGTTGAAATACTTGATGAAGATAAAAATAGCTCTGTTGTGCGGGTTGCACTGTTTGATATCCTTTGCAATTAATTTTTTTTTTAATACTTTTTCACGTTGTTATGTTCTTTTTTTTTTGTGTCTTTCAACTTTGTTATATTGTCTTTAAATTTATAACTACTTGTGTTGCATACTCTTTTATCATATCACAAAGCTTGAATTTTTTATCTCACCTGTTTCCTTGTGTTCGCATGTGGATTTAACTTTCATTAAAATTGTCTAGTTTGTTGTTGTTTGCATGTTCATGAACCTTTCACAATGTATTACTCGTGTATTAACAGCAATTTGATTAAAATTTATGTACAAAAAAATTTACTATTAATTCTTATTTCACATGAATATTTTTTTAATTCAGCCTAAACATTTTACTATTTTCTTGTTATCCCAAAATTTTATCTCCAGTACAGAAAAAAAACATTGATTGAACTAACTCATAAATTCTTCACACCGCTTACATTAACTATCTCTGCTTCAGAACTTTAAAACATTCCTGCAATTGTTATTCCCATAACATAGTGAAACTCTGGCTCAACCTTTTTTTAAATTAGTTTTATTCAGCTGTTTAATTTTTCTGTTAAACTTTTATGTGGCCCACTTTGAACATCATATCATTTTTGGCAATTTTCTTTTGGTTTCAGGTAATTAAAAAAAAAAAATTCTCTGGCAAGTTACCTTTATCAGGAGAGAGAGAGGCTTGAAGTGATGGATAAAGTAAAAGAAAGGGAAGTCACCACATAATAGGATGTGAAAGCCCATTCATTTAGATATCATTTTATTCTTTATGTTTCTGCTTTTTTCTTTATTTTTTTTTTTATCATTTTTTTTTAAACCAAACAAATCTTTAAAAAAAAAAAATTATGAGTTTTAAGGCCAGTGTTGAAAATAAATCTTAGTTTGGTTTTCTTAACCTTTGAATGTCTACTGCCTTAGATAAAATTAATTTCGTTCCCACACACCTCCAGTTAGCAGTGATCCTCATTCTTCTGGCAGGCCTGAAGAAAATATTTACTCTGTGAATGCTCATTTCTTTCGGTCAGTCCAGTGATGTCGTCAAATTAAATTAGTTGAACCAAATGTTTTTAATATAAACTACAAATATCAGATTTGTGTATTACATTTGATCCCATCACCCCCCCCCCCCTTTTTTTTTTGTTCGCTACATATCTGACAATGTGTACCATATTCTAACTTCCAGTGTATCTGTATTTCTGGCAGCTGATTTATTATGATATGAATCTCTGTGAGCCAAGTTTGTTGAATTCTATTTTTCATTCTTTGATCTCTTATTTTATATATTTGAGAAATTTATATCAAAATTATTTCTGCTACTTTTATGTAAAAAAAAAATATTTTTTAGGTTTTTTTTTTTCAATCAAAATATTTTTTATTAAATATATAGGTTTATTTTATTAGAAACAATCAAAAATATTTTCTTTTTGTGTGATTTATAAACGTAATACATGTCACGTGAATAGAATTAGACACTTTTAGTATCACTGTTTGTCGTCACTGAACGTAACCCACCGATCTTGTATATTTTTTATGTACTTAAATTTTGTAATTCATATATTCATGTGACCTTTTTGTGTAACCTTTTGTCACCTCGTAGACAACTAATTTTTTTTTTAATCTGCATGTCTTAAATTCTTCTATTTTTTTTTTCCATCAAAATATTTGGAGTTAATAAAATTTAATAACTTTTTAATTCTTCATCTCTTGTTGACATTATTTTTGTCTTGTGCAATATATATATATCAAACTTAGCTATTTTTTTTTTTTCATTTATGGCTGTGAAGTTGTCATATTAAACCTTACAGCATGCAGAATGTTTTTATTTTTATAAATTAGAGGTTTTTTTTGTTTGTGTTCAATTCTTGGTTTATAATTTTGTTGGGTATTTAAAACTTCAATGTATCAGGCACATAGTGTGGTTGTTGTTTTTTTGTCTTATTTCTAACTGGCCAACAGAGCTGTTTACTTTTGTCTGATTTAAATATATGTTAATGGACTACTAAGAAGTGTATTTAATTAAATCAATGGGTGTGGAGCCATATATTCTTTGAAATCGTTTCGGTATTTGATGCATTATCAGCTCACTGCTTCTGAAATAGTTAAAAAGTCATTTTAGTGTCTGAACAAATTAAACTACTTTCTTATAATAACTCACATTCAATAATAATCATAAAACAAAAGTTATCTCTTAAATTGCCCAAAAATCCAATAGTGTATTTAATACGTTCAATATCATATCTTTAAAGAAAAATAGTGTTTCACAAAGCTGATTTGATGGGGTCTCCATAAATGCTCATAATGACTTAATCGATAATATAATTATACTAGCTGTACCCTGCAAAACCTTTGCTTAGAGTTATATCCCCTTAGGCTTGATCGGTAGGCTAGGTTATTTTTTGTTTCGGGCAGATCCGATTGTTCCATGATTGTATTTTAAACTGGAATACTGTTGCATTATTTCTTTATTTTCGATTTAACGCAGAGCCCAAATCGCTTTTATATATATATTATGTTTACTTTCTAACGTACCTTTTTCTCTTTGCAAATGGGTCGCCAAAATTGCACCGGTGGTTTGCCAATCGAAAAAATTTATAGAACTAAAGATAACGTGTTTTCAGTCACATCAGAATGTTCTTGAAAGAGTTGCATTTAGACAATATAGCTAAGAAAAAATGTATGCTTATTTTAGTGGAGGGAGGGGGGTCGTCTTTCTTTTCCTACTCGCCCTAATTGGTCACACGCCACAATTAATAAATTATTTGCTGAGTTTTACAAAGATAAAACTCATTGGTTCTATCACAACCACCACTTGTATATAAAACAATGGTAGCATAATTCATGAAGTATTGCTTCTAGTGCTAACAGTTAACTATGTAAACACCTTAGGTACAGCGTGTTTCTGATTGGTTAAAGTATTTAAGCGTCCTGTTATCTTACATGTCCCTGGGCAAACGTTAAACAGTACCGGTTTGAAAACTAGCCACAAGGAACGCTGAACAGGTCGCTTAGATTGATGGATCGATAGATCTGTCAGAATCATGTCCAACATCGCTCTATATTTAGAATATGAATTATGATTCAAGTTAGACATAGAATAGAAATATATCTATATATATCCTATATAATGACAATATAATTTAGACATTTTGTCGTGAATCACCATAATTGATGTCTCAACATTTTGTCTGTTTACTATTGTATCATGAATATAAACATTTCGCCATTACGATAATTATTTTCATCATCGTGCCATCAAAATAAGTGTTAGGTATACAGTAAAAAAGAGATTCGGGTACTTGTTGTGCAGTGGCTTTGCGACTTGCAAGCTTAACTCACGCCCGGGGCACAATTACCTTTTTAGAGCTTCCCCCCTTTCGAAAACCATATAATATTATATGTAAAATATACCATTTGGCGCCCCTTTGTGAGTAGCGCCCGGGGCATGTTGACCCCTCCTAACTACAGCACTGTTGTGTTATTATATATTACTGTTTCATACTATAAAAGTCAGTAGCCGCAACCAAAGGCGGTCAGGGGTTATTAAAGTCGTAGGCAAAGATTTCTGGGTTATTTTAGGGGAATTGACCCCTAAGGACCCATAGTAAAAGTTTCTGACAGTGCCTTTAAGAGTAATATGCTTTGTTAGACTGGCTTAGGTCACTTATGATAGAGTACACCATGTGTTCAATGACACTGCAGACATTCATGTGCCATGAAACATTTCAGCATGCGTTTACGAAAGGCGACCATGGTCTGCTTGCGATCCTGAAACCAAACAGAAGCAAAGGGAGATGATTCTGGTCTCAGGAAACACAACCCAGTGTTTGCCAAAGAAGACAACAACTAGAGAATGCAGGAAATGTAAGTTAATGTTGTACTAACACGGTAACATCACCCCTTAACTCAATGTAGAGGAACAATACATTCTATTAATTTAGTACTAACACGGCGACATCACCCTTCAACTCAGTGTAGAGGAACAACACATTCTATTAATTTAGTACTAACACGGTGACATAACCCTTCAACTCAATGTAGAGGAACAACACATTCTATTAATTTAGTACTAACACGGCGACATCACCCTTCAACTCATTGAAGAGGAACAATACATTATATTAATTTAGTACAAACACGGTAACATCACCCTTCAACTCAATGTAGAGGAACAACACATTATATTTATTTAGTACTAACACGGTGACACCACACCTCAACTCAATGTAGAGGTACAACACATTCTATTAACATCACCCTTCAACTCAGTGTTGAATGTAAAGGAACAACACATTCTGTTAATTAGGACTAACACGGTAACATAACCCTTCAACTCAAGGTAGAGGAACAATACATTCTATCATTATAACCCACAGATTTGTAACGTAGTGTAGGTTTGTCACTTCCTCGACTGGACACTACTCACATGTTTATTCAAGTTTTGTTCTTGTGTTGTTTTTGTTTACATACTTTAGTGTTTATCACATAGATACATAAGTCTTACAAGTAAATGACTAATGTAGTCTCATATGTCCTGATGTAGGTACAAAACGTATGAGAGTGGCTGAGTCCGGTTTTGTTATCCGTCATATTGAAAGGGGTGGTGTTATGGAATGCCTATTGTATAACGTAAGGGCCTACATTCTAAACATATGTATTACAAAACGATACAAATTTAATAAAAATCGAAAATTATCCTCCAAGAATGTTGGGTGGGTTGGGTTGGGTTGAGGTGGTTGCTGTTATAAAAAAAAAAGAAGAAGTGAATCCTGATTTTCATAAATATTTATAAGAGAGGAGGGTGTACTTTATTTATAAATATATATATATATATATATATATATATATATATATATATATATATGGTGACGAGACACCTCATCATACGAGACATTTCATCATTGCAACATTCCATATCATTAGGGTTAGGGTTAGCAATGTTATGGTGGTGAAATACTATAGTGATGAACTGCTATAATGTTCAAATGTGCAATGATGAAATGCTACAATGATGAAATGTTGCAATGATGAGATGTCTCGCATGATGGATGATATGTCAGGGAACCATATAATGTATTAATAGTTACTAATCGTTAGTTTCACAACAGTAAATGTTTTTAAATCTTATAATTTGATGTTTCTTGTTATTGCTTCCATTCTGTGTCCTGTCGTATCATTGCTTCATATGCGTGCCCTGTCTTGTCATTGCTTCGAATCTGTGCCCTGTCGTGTCATTGCTTCCTGTGTGTGCCCTGTCGTGTTATTGCTTCCTATCTGTGCCCTGTCGCGTCACTGCTTCCTATCTGTGCCCTGTCGTGTCATTGCTTCCTATCTGTGCCCTGTCGTGTCATTGCTTCCTATCTGTACCCTGTCGTGTCATTGCTTCCAATCTGTGCCCTGTCGTATCATTGCTTCCAATCTGTACCATCGCCAGCGTGTCGGTACGACAGAGGACCGTGGGGCGCCTGTGACCGGACCACCAGAAACAGGCAGAGGCAGCTGACACCAAAGAGCAACTCACCGCCCGAGTGCAAACCCTCGGTGCAGTCCAGGCCTTGCTACATCAGGGCTGAGCTGACGTCACCCAAAGCCAACAGTAAGTGTCAACAGAGCATGGTGACTCCATTTGGCTCGTCGATCAGTTTATTGCGGCTATTTTGGGACATGTTTGTTTGTTTGTTTTTTGTTTGTTCGTTTGTTCGCTGTTGATTTTTTTTATATAATTACATTACTATTTTTTTTATGCTTAAACTTGTTGTGGCTCTCTGTAGTACTTTTTTCAATATGACCGGAATGTGGCTCTCTGTAATACTTTATTCAATATGACTGGAATATGGCTCTATGTAGTACTTTTTACAATATGACCGGAATGTGGCTCTCTGTAGTACTTTTTACAATATGACCGGAATGTGGCTCTCTGTAGTACTTTTTAAGTATAAACGGAATGTGGCTCTCAGTATATGGCGCTCTTTAGTACTTTATTCAATATGACCGTAATGTGGCTCTCTGTAGTACATTTTACAATATGACCGGCATGAGGCTCTGTTAAGACATCATGAGGATGCTAGTTAGAATTTTCGATAGTTCAAAATTAAAACTTTGAAGTTGGAATGACGTCAAACTGTTCTATTTTTAGAATGTCGCTATAAGACTGGACCCTGGAGTGAATGTGACCCAAGGAGTAACACGATGACCAGGGTCGAAACCTTGAAGTCTGGTGACCCAACAGTCTGTCTCAAGTCAAAGAAAATGTCCAAAAAATGCAAAATAGGTGAATATCTTTTTTTTTTTTTTTGTAATCGTGATTTGGTTGAATGTTACAAAATATTAGATGTTCACATTTCAAAAATTGGTGTCTGAATCATTATGAAGAGTCTGTCTATTCCACGCAGCTTGCAAGTTTCGAAGAGGGGACTGGTCAGCTTGTGATGAGGCCACACAGTTGATGACCCGTGTGGATTCACTGGTCAGTGGCAGCCCTTCACAGTGCGACGAGAGCCGACAGATTACCAAGAAATGCAGGAGAAGTAACTCTATACTTTTTTAGTTATCGGTAGTAAATGAGTAGTGCTTTCCCCTTGTGTGCGAAATGGAGGCTTACATATCCATACGTAAATCAAACGTTAAATTTAGTCGGTAAATTTTAGCGAAAAAAAAAACAACACAACTCTGTGATATTTATATATTTTTTTTTACAAAGTTTGGTTTTCACACATAAGTAAATACAAACAAATGTGAAAATAATATTAAAAAGAACATGATGAGGCATAACATTTTTGACCCCATCACACCACATCGTGACAAGGCGGGAAAATGTAAGGGGTGGTAGCATTTTCAACTAGTCAGCCTCAATTATTATTTACGGATTATTTTAGCACTATTTTTTTTTTTGCACTGTCTTTACTATTAATTCGCGTTTTGTTTTTTTTCTTTCAAAGTTTTCCCGTTAAAGCTATGTGTCCTAGTTGGATGACCCTTAGTTAAATAAAGCCTAGAGCTTATGCAGTTCACGGCAAAAGTAGCCGCCATTAAACTTATCCATACACTTAGTATTTGTTGTAAACCCCTCCCCCCCCCCCAGATTTAAAACATGTTTTTTTTTCTCCATTCATCAATTCATCAGCAGTTTGTTGTTGTTTGTTGTTGTTTGTTGTTGTATGTCAACAAAAACACACCGGAAAAAAAAATCAGTCGCTAGCGCTTAGCCAACTGACAAGAAAGATTGGCGAGTAACGTTTAAGTAAATAAATATGTTGCAGGGCCGGATTTACAGATAGGCCGACTAGGCCGTGGTCTAGCCCCCCCCCCCCGCAAAATAAGGGGCCTCGAGATGTTTAGTTGTATAAACAATTAAAAAAACTCAGCAATATTTTTTTTTTAATTTTTCAAAATGGGGCCTCAAATTTTTGTTGGCCTAGGGCCACTAAAACTGTAAATCCGGCCCTGTATACATTGACCCATATTATTTAAAAAGTGTTCTGTATTATCTATATACCAGTGGTGGCCGAAGTGCGGCTATGTGTTGAATTGTGTGCAATAGCCAATCATTGAGCTAGTCGTTTCATTCTCTTTCTATTATCTAATTACTTTTATTTACTAAAAAACGTGATCGATTGAATAGTTCTATTATCTAATTACTTTTATTTACTAAAAAACGTGATTGATTGAATATTTCTATTATCTAATTACTTTTATTTACTAAAAAACGTGATCGATTGAATATTTCTATTATCTAATTACTTTTATTTACTAAAAAACGTGATCGATTGAATATTTCTATTATCTAATTACTTTTATTTACTAAAAACGTGATCGATTGAATATTTCTATTATCTAATTACTTTTATTTACTAAAACGTGATCGATAGAATATGGAGCGGATATTGAAAGTATTTTTTTTTTTACCATATAAAATAAAACTAAATACGAACTTCATTGACCTCATTCGCGGCCACCCTGATAGACTGGGTACACAATGACCTCTGCACTTTCAAAATAAATTGGGTTTAAATGACGTTGGCTGACCTCAAAATGTCCTCACCAGCCAGACTAACAGTAGTTATAATTTTTTTTTATTATTTCCCTGGAGAATGCAAGTACACGTTTGGTGAGTGGGGAGAGTGTGACCCAGTGACCAATCACCGGACCAGGGTGAAGAAACTGGTGGAAGGGGACGACACCAGGTGCCTGGCGGAGGACATCGTCACCAGACCCTGTGAGAAAAAAAATGGGCGAGGTGAGTGTCAAGTCTCGTGGACGTGATGAGCTTCAGGAATGTTCTTAGTTATTGTGGGCCCCTTAGGCAGACATGTGTTTTGTGGTTGGGGGCCCCCTAGGCAGATAGGTGTTTTTTATTACTTTTTAGGGGGGCGGCAAAAATGTATAGATTGAATTGAAATACCTAAATGAGAGGGCGGCAAAATCGTCTTCCGCCCTGGGCGGCCGATACCCACGCTACGCCGCTGATATCAATTATATATATCTTTTGACAGAAATATATTAAGTGTAAATATGGTTTATGTGTTTATTTCTTCTTAAGCCTAAAACTATCTTGTGGTATTTTCTTAATTCATCTCGTCTTGTCAAATATTAGTCTAAAAAGAACATGGTTAATAAAAAAAGTGGAATTCCTTTGAAACTAAAACTTTCTTCTGATGTGTTTTGGGGAGATTAAAAAAACAAATGCAGCCAATGAGAGCAGTCGTTGCTAAAGACAGATAATTAATATTTATGGAGAATGTTCTTTATAGTTTATAAATATTGCAAGAAAGTTTTCTTCTTTATTTCTTTGATTTAAAAGATTATTTCTATCAACATATGTTCTGTGCCTTTCACTTCTCTCTCTATTCCACTCTCTTTCTCTTTTCCTCTCTCTCTCTCTCTCTCTCTCTCTTCCACTCTCTCTCTCTCTTCCACTCTCTCTCTCTCTCTCTCTCTCTCTTTCACTCTCTCTCTTCCTCTCTCTCTCTCTCTCTCTCTCTCTCTATCTCTATTTCTCTCTCTCTCCTAATGTCTCTCTCTTTTTTCTTTCTATTTTTATTCCAAATACACACAAATGCAGACATACACAAACAAACAAACACACTCAAAGACACACAGGTCACCTAACATTTTCAACTCTTTTTAATATTTATACTTTAGTGAATTGTTTCGATTATTCCTACTTTCTTTACGAAATTTAGTTTTCATTCAATTTTCATGTTATTTCACTTAGGGATATGCAACCTAATTAATTGTTAGACCGGTTGGGTTTTTGGGGAGGAGGGTCAGTGGGGTCTCGAATTGTGTCGGGGTATAAGCATTAGAAATGTTTCAATCCCCGGCTGTGGCTCATCGAATTCCCGAGCAACGCCGGGTACACATCTAGTTTTGACTATACATTACAAGAAACTAGCAGATTTCACGTGACATGTGTTTACAGTTTGTGTCTCCCTATGTGTGCACACGATTCACAAGTCTCTGAACATACTGACACAATGCTACATTATGGCATGCACAGCACAGCACATACACACACACAGACACACATATACACACAGCATGTACTCAAACAATCAACTACATCCTGGCATCCACACACAATACACACATACACTCACACACAAACACACACATAAAGCGTGGTCTCAGAAGCTCAGCCAGAGAAATTCCATTACCCACTTCCTCCTCAACTATTACAGAACTCAAAAGACTCGTATAGTAAACGCAATATCTCACACACACTCACGCGCGCCACATGATCTCTTCCACTACTCACCCCAACACACTTTCCATCTCTCTTTCCCACAGTTCATTCTCACTGTAAAGGGGGGTGGTGTGGGTTGGGGGAGGGGGCAAATAACACATTGGACGCGATAACATCTTTGGAATAATATAAAAGGCCGATATTTCATTTTTTTTTGAAGTCGGTAGGTTGTCGTTCTTGAATTCTTCTCACTGAGACCAGTTATTTCCCCCTTATTCCCCACCACCCTCTTGATGGTTGCGTCCTTGCAACTCCCTAGCTCGCTTTGCTTGAGTTACAATGCATTTTGAGTGTCTTTAAAACCCATTCCCATCTGATGAGATGCATTGCACGCACACCGCCAGCCTGCATAGAAACACCCCCTTCATCTGGTAAAGAGGGTGTTTATGTTGAAGGAAAGGTTAGAGCCGACAACACGTCATTACTATAGATCATAGGAAACCTGTTTTCAAAGCAGGGCATCTGATTGTTTCGAGTGGGGGGGGATTCATTACGAAAGACATCAATACAGCTGCATGTTTACAATGCACATACGTAGAGTGACACACTTAGCAACTGTCCAGGGCTACCCATTACAACGGGCCCCCTTTGTCCAGTAAAAATTCCTTGTATATTTATTTCCGTTAAAGGGCCCACAACAGATTCTTTTTTCCTAGCTCTCCCCCACTCTCTGACTAGGGCCCGCACAAACCAAGGACAGGCTCTGTGAACATGTATATGTGTACACATGTAAAACATATTCATGTGTGATTGGCCAGAAGCTGTATGATAGATGCAACGATTGGCCAGAAGCTGTATGATAGATGCAACAATTGGCCAGAAGCTGTATGATAGATGCAACGATTGGTTAGAAGCTGTATGATAGACGCAACGATTGGCCAGAAGCTGAATGATAGATGCAACGATTGGCCAGAAGCTGTATGATAGACGCAACGATTGGCCAGAAGCTGTATGATAGATACAACAACGGAGCCGAGAGTGTTGAGGGCTGAACTGGGTCAGACATCTGGAAAGAATGAAGGAAAGTAAAAGGCAGCAATAGAACAATAAATACATTTCGAGGGAGAAGAAACCAAATGACTTAATTAAGACTGAAGGTCACCATGAGCTTGAAGTTGCTGGACGATGTGGTAAATGACCTGACGCATATTTTAATGTTCGATTATGGTGATGTCAGTATATGAGTCAGTGTGATGGAATTATATGACTCACTGTGATGTAAAGTATATGAGTCACTGTGATGTAAGTATATGAGTCACTGTGATGTAAAGTATATGAGTCACTGTGATGTAACGTATATGAGTCACTGTGATGGCAGTATATGAGTCACTGTGATGAAAGTATATGAGTCACTGTGATGTAAGTATATGAGTCACTATGATGGCAGTATATGAGTCACTGTGATGTAAAGTATATGAGTCAATGCGATGGCAGTATATGAGTCACTGCGATGGCAGTATATGAGTCACTGTGATGTAAGTATATGAGTCACTGTGAAGTAAGTATATGAGTCACTGTGATGTAAGTATATGAGTCACTGTGATGTAAAGTATATGAGTCACTGCGATGGCAGTATATGAGTCACTGCGATGGCAGTATATGAGTCACTGTGATGGCAGTATATGAGTCACTGTGATGTAAAGTATATGAGTCACTGTGATGGAAGTAAATGACACATTACATTACACAGTTGTTTATAAATCTGATAGCAAGATTTCATTCTTCTTTTTCATGACATTCACTTCATTTTTATTCATTTTTTATTTTTGGAATTGTTCTTATGTCAACAATCTTGAATGAAATGTCAGGCCATTCAACAGCTCCTCTCTTTCATGCGAGAAAACTTCATACGAGGTTTTATTGGACTATAATATACGTGAAAATATATTGGATAATTCGTAGCACACATCTGAAACATTTGTAGCCCACATCTGAAGACATTTGTAGCACACATCTGAGAACATTTGTAGCACACATCTGAGGACATTTGTAGCACACATCTGAGAACATTTGTAGCACACATCTGATGACATTTGTAGCACACATCTGATGACATTTGTAGCACACATCTGATGACACACTACACTGGACTGACACACAACACTACACACAACACTGGGCTGACACACTACACACCAATCACAAACTATGTGTATGTCCAATCTAGGGTCCGATGTATATCATACATTAGACATACACACATGACGCTAAAAAATACAACACTCAAACCTAATAAAACATAACACAATACAACACTCAAACCTAATAAATCATAACACAATACAACACTCAAACCTAATAAAACATAACACAATACAACACTCAAACCTAATAAAACATAACACAACAGATACTGTTTGTGTGCCAAGCTCAACAAACACATGCAAATATAACAGAAGCCTACAAGCTTTATTGAGTTGAGTGTATCAACTCACGTTCACTCAACAAATGATGTATAATTCACCAGTGAATCAAGTATTTTTGTATGATCCGAATCAACGAGTCAGTTTTTTTTTCATATTGGAACTAATGATTAACACACATTCGGACCAATTGAATATGAAAACATACCAAGGCAGGGTCTTTTTTTTTTTTCAAACCCAGCTATTGTTTTGTGTCGTCGTAACAAACAAACAAACAACAAAAGTCATAAATCAATATTTATAATGCTTTTTTTTTTTAATGTTATCCATTGAAACTGTTTTTTTTTTTAAATGTGTTTGATTTGCCAATGACAAATAAACGGAAGTCTTGTGATCCACGGACTGACATTATTGTGGGACATTTTTAATTTCTCGTTACATCTTTATACATACTAGAGTCTGGCTTGTGATGTTGGGGCGGGCGGGGGGAGCTGTCGTTATGGTCCCGGGGGGAGATATATGTCGTATAGAAACGCATGGACAGTTGATGAGTGGAATGATTGATTTGGATTTATAGATTTTTTTTTGTTTTTGACGGACGAGTGCAGAGGCGTGGAAGGGGGAGGATATCATGCCCCAGAAGAGGGCAAGTAATGGGTCACTGAGCTTGACCCATGACCCATATGACCCATCAAGTTATTGACCCAGACCCATCATGACCCATGACCCATTGAAGCAAGCTGCTAACATGGGACATATTAAAATTGTTTAAAATTAAAAATACGCTGCAGTGTTTAATCCACATATAATTTTCTATACAAATGTATAGAGACAGGCCACGTTTTGTTTTGGTGAGTCGCAAATAAAAAAAAATCGCGCGACGTTGGGTTTTTTTTAGGGTCGGGGCGGAGACTAAGGATGGGTTGTGGGTCAGGGAACATTGACCCATGACCCATGTGACCCATCTAATTCTTGAGACCCATTTTGACCCATTGACCCATTACTTGCCCTAATGCCCGTGGGCGCTACTCTCAAAAGAAAAAAAGGGGTGCAAAAATGGTATATTTGGCATATATATATTAGTATGGTTTTCGAATGGGGGGCGCTAAAAGAGGTATTGTGCTCCCGGGCGCGAGCTAAGCTCGCTTTCACGGGCACTGCCATTGCACGCAAGGGTGACTGCTACTTTCACTACATCTATCTCTGTCCACAGAGAGGTGCTTCTTCGGCTCCTGGGGGAGTTCGGCCCGTGCACCAAACGGAGTGGTCACCAAGAACCGCCAGGTCCTTCAAGGCGACGTGGAGTGTGAACGTAAGGCTGTCATCACCCAGGCCTGCAGCAAACAGGCAGGGAGTTAACCCGCGAACATCGCGTGTGGTGTAACCATTTAGCCACAGGCTAATGGGAGATAACTGGTTATAGTATAAGCTTTCTATATTTTATTAATTTATTCTTGGGGCAATTCTTTTTTGTTTTTACATTAACATGTTATTATTATTTTTTTTCTGTTTATCTCCACTGATGTGACCTACCTATATAAGTTTACCTTCTTTTCATAAAATGTTTATTGCTGCAGCATAATTTTATTCATTTGTACTGTGAGATAAAGAAAAAATGTATTTGTTAAAGAAACAAAAAAAAAAAAAAAGGACATGTAGCCAGGGACAAAATTCCATTATTTATGTTCTATCCAGGGGCGGATAAAGACGTGTTAGGGAGCTGTCGAGCGCAGAAGAATGTTTTGGTTTCACTTACAAAAAAATAGTAAAGAGAGGAGGGGATAATAGAAGTGTGATATGGGAGGTTAGGGGCTTCCGAAGTTGTGTGTCAAGACGAGAGCCTCGTGCGTTTAATACTTTAATCCACTACTGTAAAAACACAAGAGGTTAAGTGAACCGAAGTGACCTACAGGACTCATCCGGAGCTTACACTCTTATGGGGTAGTCCTCCTCTTCCCTCCTCCCCTCCCATTGTAATAGGGGGAATCCCTTCCAGTTCAAATATTTATCAATATTTGACGTGTATAAGGGTTCCAGAATGCTACTTTATCTGAGGCTGTCAAATTTGTCAAACAACGCCTCCCCCCCTCCACCCCAAACGGCCTTTGCTGTAAGTGAAGAAATGATTGAACTGTAAATAAATACAAGGAACCAATGAATGTAAAAAATAAAAAAAAAAAGTGTTTTAGTGCAAAAAAAAACTTCGCGTCTCCTTATCTGTTGGTTCTACGGGCTTAAAAGTTTCGCCAACCCATGTATTATACTCCTGATGTCGTGACCAGCGTTCCCTCTATAAGCTTTTCCGATCTAACGCAAACATATCTCATTATTCCAGGGTGGGGGGGTGTGGTTTTGGGGGGGGGGGCACGCTATGAGTCCAAACAGAGCCGCACCATCAGTTCATTTGTCTCGATGAAGTCTACAAAAAGTTGAGAAATAACAGAATCAGCGACCCATTTCTGTATCCACACAAACCTTAACGGATGGCTGCACTCGGCCTTGCGCCCCCCCATCCCCCACCCCCGGGGCGGCTTCCATTACTAAAAGTATACCGTTATGAAGCACACATGACACCTTTTTTTTTTCAATGACTCGCCCCAAACAAAAATTGTTTCAAGGAGTTTAAGACGGGTCAACCAAATATCTTTTTGTCACTTACAGGGGAACGTTGGTCATGGAGATCAGTCAGTTTATTATTTCATTCAATATTCAACCTGTGTATGTGCGCGCGTGTGTGTATGTGTGTGATTTGTGTAAACTTCATTATTTTTTTTTTTGTATAAAGGTCACTCTATCTGGAATCGGCAAATATTTTTCATCATTATCTTTTTTTTTTAAATATATCTTTATTATCTATTTATATTTTATCGAACTGAATGAAACGGGGGCGATGAATGGCTACATTAAATTCACTGAGTACTCCCCGAGCAAAGTCAATAGTGATTCAGTTTAAAATAAATAAATCATTCTAATGATAAATGCACTATCAATGTACTATCAATGTACTATCAAAGTACTGTCATGTACTATCAATGTACTCTATCAATGTAATTTCAATGTACTTTCAATGCACTATCGATGTACTATCAATGTACTATCAAAGTACTATCAATGTACTCTATCAATGTAATTTCAATGTACTTTCAATGCACTATCGATGTACTATCAATGTACTATCAAAGTACTATCATGTACTATCAATGTAATATCAATCTACTATCAATGTACTATCAAAGTACTTTCATGCACTATCAATGTAATATCAATCTACTGTCAATGTACTATCAAAGTACTATCATGTACTACCAATGCACTATCAATGTAAAATCAATCTACTATCAATGTACTATCAAAGTACTATCATGAACTATCAATGTACTATCAAAGTACTATAATGTACTATCAGTGTACTAGTCTTTTCTCTAATTAGAATGTAACTCTGGGGTGGCCCCGCATGAAAATAGAAGAAAATAAAGACTGGCCCCACTGAGAGCCACACAAAACACATGTGGCTACTACTTGTCATACGGACACTATAGACAGCCATATTCATTGTCCTGTTTGTGTGATTTTAGGACTAAGTAGGTCATTCCTGACAGAAAGTCCAATCCCTGCGATGGGGGGGGGGGGGGAGGGGATTGAAGTGGGGTAAGTCTCAGCATAGTGTAGTATAAACAGGTCACATTGACCCAGAGCCGTTCTTTCCGACAGGTAAACTAGTGAACAGCAAACTTGTAACCTATTCCTATCATATCGGAAGATATCATGCCCCAATCCCCCAAAATGATGCCTAAATGAGTCCTAAAAGTCCTTGGGCCCCCGTTAGCCCAAAGAACGGCTCTGACTGGACTGATGACTTTAGAGAGAGAAATAATAACCTTACCCCCCCCGGCCCCTTTCCCAGAGCTGTGTCAATAAACAATATTTTGATATCAATCATAATAATATGTACAAGTCAGGTATTTAGAATTAAAACATTCAATTTGACTTAACTCCCTTTTTTAAAAAAAATATTTATTTTCACTTGCCTTTCTCGGTTAATGAAAATTAATTATAATATTACACACAAAAAAAATTATTGTAAATGACCCAAACGGGCTGCCGTAAAAAAATATAAATTAAAAACAAAGAGTCAAACTCTTTATATATGTGTCAGTTGTTTACTTATTTATTTATTTATTTATTTATTGTTCTGTTCAGTGTTTGTTTGGTTCCTGGTTCCTCTCACAGCATTTAGCCCTGTTCGTTCTTTGATGTGTTCTAGAAGTGAAAACACAAAGTTAACGATAAATCAAACAACACCGTGTTTACTTGTGTTAAATGTTTACACCTGCATGAAAGATATCAGACAACAGACTAGGCTTGTCTTAATCGCAAAGGGTTTCATCTCTCTCTCTCTCTAGGCCATGAGATGTAATACAAACCTATGATTCCTTATGTACAAGAAAAAGGAAGAGGGAAGAAGAGGTGGGGGGGGGGCGTGAGAGAATTTCCGCCACAATCACATGATATCACATATGACGTCATTTCACGCGCACGAGATTTTGTTTTTAATAGCTCACAACGCATGCGTTGTTGTTTAAAAAGTAAACATTTCTATGTGTCATTGCCAGAAGTAAACATTTATGTAAGTTTTTTTTTTTTTGGTTTCTTTATTTTTATGTTTAGACTTTTGCATGTGAACTAGAGGTTATAGGTTGTTTTTATTGGCACTGCATCCCGTGATATCCGGTCTCATGGACGAACTGCACACGGACTGAAAGAGACAGAATCGTATAGTGGTAAGTCAATAGATGTAGCGTAGCGAGGGGTGTGCAGGGGGGAATCACGCCCCGGGGCATTACTCACAAAGGGGGCGCAAAATGATTTATTTGGCAAATAATATTATATGGTTTTTCGATGGGGAGGGGGAGGGGAGGCGCTAAAAAGGTTTGTACCCAGGGTGCGAGTTAAGCTCGCTACGCCACTAGCCGATAGACACACGTATCATAGACAGTGTCAACAAACACACATATCATAAACACACGTGTCAACAAACACGCATATCATAAACACACGTGTCAACAAACACGCATATCATAAACACACGTGTCAACAAACACACATATCATAAACACACGTGTCAACAAACACGCATATCATAAACACACGTGTCAACAAACACACATATCATAAACACACGTGTCAACAAACACGCATATCATAAACACACGTGTCAACAAACACGCATATCATAAACACACGTGTCAACAAACACGCATATCATAAACACACGTGTCAACAAACACACATATCATAAACACACGTGTCAACAAACACGCATATCATAAACACACGTGTCAACAAACACGCATATCATAAACACACGTGTCAACAAACACGCATATCATAAACACACGTGTCAACAAACACACATATCATAAACACACGTGTCAACAAACACGCATATCATAAACACACGTGTCAACAAACACACATATCATAAACACACGTGTCAACAAACACGCATATCATAAACACACGTGTCAACAAACACGCATATCATAAACACACGTGTCAACAGACACGCATATCAAAAACACACGTGTCAACAAACACGCATATCATAAACACACGTGTCAACAAACACGCATATCATAAACACACGTGTCAACAAACACACATATCATAAACACACGTGTCAACAAACACGCATATCATAAACACACGTGTCAACAAACACGCATATCATAAACACACGTGTCAACAAACACGCATATCATAAACACACGTGTCAACAAACACACATATCATAAACACACGTGTCAACAAACACGCATATCATAAACACACGTGTCAACAAACACACATATCATAAACACACGTGTCAACAAACACGCATATCATAAACACACGTGTCAACAAACACGCATATCATAAACACACGTGTCAACAGACACGCATATCAAAAACACACGTGTCAACAAACACGCATATCATAAACACACGTGTCAACAAACACACATATCATAAACACACGTGTCAACAAACACACATATCATAAACACACGTGTCAACAAACACACAAATTGGTGGATGGGGTTGGGGTGCAAGTTGTGACAAACAGAACTGTTTAATGGATGAGCAAACAAGGCAAAAAGTCTTGGTCCCCCCTCCCCCCCCCCACCCACTTGCAATACTCACTGTATCAAATTTGACGCTATTGGATCCTAAAACGGGTATTTTCGTCTAGGGAGGGACCCCCCAGGATATCTTTAAATAGTCTCCGCCCCTGAACAGCGAGTTGTGAAAAGGCGCTACAGGGAATGGTTGGGGGGGAGAGAGGGTGAGTAACTGAATGAAGTGTTAGGAGGTTGTTTAAAGCCCCCCCCTCCACACACACATACACACATATCCGTCGATTCAATAGTTTCATGCTTAACTATGTGTACCTAAATCTAAAAACACCATGTTTTTTTTTTAACTTAAAACATAAAATAAATTCTCATGATGTTGATGTATGTGTAATCTGTCAGAGCCAACATTATGCCAGACAACAGCAGATGGGCTGCTCGCGATAGTGTGCTGTTATTTTTTTTTTTTGGGAGGGGGGTGTGGGGTTGGGGGGGGGTGGATCTTGTCGTGCCGTCACAATATTTTGCAATATTTATGTGCAACTTGGGTGCAATTAAAATATTCCTAATCGATACCTTCCACCGTTCGTCCTAACATGCTGGCTCTCTTAGACATTACAATCACGTCATTTATTATTACAACAACAACAACAAATACAAGAAATACAATTGAACTCAATGGTTTGGGGTTTTATTATTATTTTGTTTGTTTCATTTTTATTTGGGATTGGTTGATATAGATAAACCATGATTGTAAGTCAACTAAAATGACCGAACACATGTGTAGGCAGTAACTTAAGTGGGGCAGCCCTGGGTTGTCCGTCCTACGGGGGGGGGGGCATAACTATGAAGGGGCGCGCAAAAAAGTATTGTTTTTATTTTGTTTTGTTTTTTTGCACTTTTCATAACTGGGCGCAACACATGAAATACTCGCACAGGGCGCCACGGTTGATGGCTACGCCCCTGTGTGTAACGGTCCAAAAGTGTCCCTGACTACATAGGCTAACATCATCTAGCAGTATTTAACAATATCAATTTTTAACAGTATATAACATTATCTAACAATATTTAACATCGTCTAACATTATCTAACAATATTTAACATCGTCTAACATTATCTAACAATAATTAACATTATCTAACATTAGTTTTAACATTATCTAACATTATCTAAAATTATTTTACATTATTTCTCCTGAGACTGATACAATCACATCGTTCATAACTCAATAAATTGTGTTGAAGGAATCGTGAAAAAAAAAAATGTAGGGAAAAGAGAAAGTGTTCAAGGAGGGGCTGGGGAGGTCATCATGCTGCCTAGGTCCCCAGCGGCTTAGGGATGAGGGGAAGAAAGTGGATGAGGGGGGGAGGGCTACCACGACATATTTGTCACCTACACAGGGAGGTGAATCAGCACTTGTCAGATGTCCGAGACTAAAATGAATTAACAGTTGAGGGCTGTCATACAATGCACCAGTTTACAAAACATTATTACATGCACAATATTTGAAAGCGGTTGTCTGTTTGTCTAGGGGGCCTTATAGTGCCTTTCTTTTAGTACCCCCCCCCCAGGAACACTTTACCTACAGCTCCCACAATTTCCTTTGCCTTGAGCCCCCAAAAAAAATGAAAGAACGGCTCGAGGGGGGGGGGTAAGGGGGTGGGGGCGGATGAGATCAGTGACACGTCAAGCGATTGTTCTGTCTGCGCATCTCATCAGAAGGCAACAGAAGGAAGTAAGTGAGCATGCATAGACTGTCACGGTCTAAAGCTCGGCTTCCTTCTTTGTCTTTTGTTTGAATTACCTGTGAAAATATTCACCACCGGGGGGGGGGGGGGTTCGTTGTGTGGGAGTGGTCCGTTGTGTGTGGGATCCAAGTGAAGAGTGCGTCGTCCATTGTGACAATGGAAGATGTTTTTTAAAATCTAAACAAACTAAATAATGTTGACTCCGACGGCTCCTATGTAAAAATATCTCGTATGTCAGGGCACTCGTATGTCAGGGCACTCGTATGTCGAGGCACTCGTATGTCGAGGTACTCGTATGCCAGGGCACTCGTATGTCGAGGCACTCGTATGTCGAGGTACTCGTATGTCAGGACACTCGTATGTCGAGGCACCCATGTATAAGATAACTAGGTTACTGTTTACAACAAATTGTGGGGAAAATGTGTCGCTTACAACAAAAAAAAATATTCTGTGGATGATGATTGACACAAGCTGGACTCCCATATATTTACCTAAAAGTCGCCTGGCCAGTTGAATAGTTTAATATTTGACCTACTAACATTCATTAAGAATTGTAAACCATAAGATGTAAAAATAAAAAATAACAAATAAATACAACCTTATCCAACCAGAAAAAAAACAAACAAAAAGAAGGCAATAATTAAAAAAAAAAAAGGAAATGAAACTCAAACTAATGAGACATCTGTGTGTGTTACCTGTGTGTATGTCTGTGTAGACGTCTCAAAATTTTACCTACATGTTTATCAACTTGTCATGACAATTGCGTATACATTCAATAGAATACACAATTTAATATAAGATGACACATTTCTGCAAAGTGCATTCTTTTTTTGACTCGAATTATTTTTAGAGCATTTTCGAAAAAAAATGCTCGATTGTCCCCGTTTTGTCTGTCTGTCTGTCTGTCTGTCATCACACTAGATCTCAATAACCATAAGTCCTAGACCCATGATGTATATATCATTTTGTAGGTCTTGGCCTGCCAAGAAATGCCTTTTTTCCATTTCGCGATCTGACCTCTCAGGGCCGTAAAAGGGGCCTTATAAAGTACCGTTTTTTACTAGATAAGCTACATTAATAATGGAACGCCCTATATCTCAGCAACCATAAGTCCTAGACCCATGATGTATATATCATTTTGTAGGTCTTGGCCTACCAAGAAATGACCTTTTTTCCATTTCGCGATCTGACCTCTCAGGGCCGTAAAAGGGGCCTTATAAAGTGCTGTTTTTTTACTATATAAGCTATATTAATAATGGATCGCCCTATATCTCAGCAACCATAAGTCCTAGACCCATGATGTATATATCATTGTGTAGGTCTTGGCCTGCCAAGTGTACATCAAAAGTCTATTTCGCGATTTGACCTCTCAGGGCCAAAATATAAGAGATTGTTATGTACCGTTTTGCTTATATTTTAAATATAAATAATAAAAGCTAATCAAAGGGGCGTAATCATTATTTATTTTTGTAACAGTTATTCAACATGACTTACTTGTCCTTTTAATATCTTTTTTCAGATATATGCATTACACAATTGAATTTATAAACATTTCCAAAATTTACAAATGTTTACTGAAAGATAACAAACGTACTGAAAATGCGCTAACACGTCCTGTGTCCAGAATGGAACAGGCTTAATTGCTTGTTTTTTTTTTGCCGCATTGTCCTGTAATTACGTAGAAGTATTTATTTTTCTATTAAGTTTACATTCATATGTTCAACAGGGCCGTAGCGTGCGTGGGGGTGGCAGGGGCCGGGCCCCCTCCGCATTTTGTCTGGCCCCCTCTGCTTGTTTGCTCTACTTAGTAACATTTTTTAGTCAAAAACTAATTGACCATAGTTGTCTTTTCTTTTCTTTTTTGCCTCTTTAAATTTTAAATTCTATTTCATCTACAGCCAGTAAATAATCGTAGTACAATTTGGTCAGTTATGATCAAACTAAAAGCTGATGCCTTGGAATCGATACCGAATTATAAATTATTTTTATATGTATATTATTTATTTATATTTTTTTTTCAAATTGTTGTTTGCGAGACTTTCTCTATCACTGTTCCCTACTGTTTATATTTTATCAAGTTCACCATTTCATGGTTCATATATCTCTCTCACTCTCTCTGTCTCTCTCTCACTCTCTCTCTCTGTCTCTCTCTCTATCTCTCTCTCTTTATCTCTCTCTTTCTCTCTGTCTCTCTCCCCCTTTTCTCTTTATCCCTGCTCTAGTTTATTCTTTCTTCTATCCCCCCACCCCGTCTCAGTTTGTTTCACTCCAAATAATTCATGGTAATCTAGGCGACATGCCATTGTGGCGATACTCGATGTGTCATATATGAATCGATATTTCTTTTCTTTTTTTTAAATCGATACTGTTGAAATTCAATGGTAAACGACCGATATGTCCACAACAATGGCCACAGTGTCTGCCCTTGTTTACTGTGTGGCAATACCAGAGTGTGACATTGTGTGAGAAACACGTTTGACCAAATAAAATAAAGAGAAACTTCTATTTCCCTGACCAGTCAAATATACACAGTACAGTCACACGTTTTACAATCATTCACTCACTGGACGGGCTGCACCAATGAATCATTCACTCACTGGACGGGTTGCACCAATGAATCATTCACTCACTGGACGGGTTGCACCAATGAATCATTCACTCACTGGACGGGTTGCACCAATGAATCATTCACTCACTGGACGGGCTGCACCAATGAATCATTCACTCACTGGACGGGTTGCACCAATGAATCATTCACTCACTGGACGGGTTGCACCAATTAATCATTCACTCACTGGACGGGCTGCACCAATGAATCATTCACTCACTGGACGGGTTGCACCAATGAATCATCCACTCACTGGACGGGTTGCACCAATGAATCATTCACTCACTGGACGGGTTGCACCAATGAATCATTCACTCACTGGACGGGCTGCACCAATGAATCATTCACTCACTGGACGGGTTGCACCAATGAATCATTCACTCACTGGACGGGCTGCACCAATGAATCATTCACTCACTGGACGGGTTGCACCAATGAATCATTCACTCACTGGACGAGTTGCACCAATGAATCATTCACTAACTGGACGGGCTGCACCAATGAATCATTCACTCACTGGACAGGTTGCACCAATGAATCAATCACTCACTGGATGGGTTGCACCATGAATTATTCACTCACTAGGCGTGTTGCACCAATGAATCATTCACTCACTAGAAGTGTGTCACTGGAAGTGTGTCACTAGAAGTGTGTCACCACTAAATTCCCCAGTTCCTTTTCTATTCAATAAATAAAACACCCATTTGTTTATTTTAAAAAATTAAATATAAATCACACAGAAAAATTTCAACTTACTCCCCCTTTCAAGCTTCAGGGCAACGTCAACTCCAGAACTGTTGTTGGTGTTGGTGTTGGTGTAGGATAGAACGAACCTTTCGGATGAATACCAAAAAAAAATACAATTTAAAAAAACACACCGGGCATTGTCTGTAGTTACAGCCACGCGACCACTGCCGGAAGCTGAACACATTATATTTTGATGAGCACGGGTCTACCCGATGTAACATAAGAGGGAAGGGGGGACTTGGGGAGGGGGAATGAACCAGGGATCATTGTTATTGAAAGAGCCGGACTATCTGGGGAATTGGACGAGTTCAGTCATCTTCGCCCCGACCCGCTACAGTTTAGTTTGATAAATACACCGGGTGCCAGACATAAAGAGAAATATATATAGAGAGAGAGAGAGACAAATAAGTGTGAAATGGGGATATTGGAATACCGTGTCTTTGTCTCATCGACAGTATTGTCTTTGTCTATTTTGTAGAGGGCGATGTTAATTAATTGGTTTCGAAGCTTTCATTAACCATAATACGATGTTGGTTTAGATAGATGACAGTGTCCTAGCTTTAATAATAATTAGTGTCGCTGGAAATTTCTTGACAAAATTTGCAATCAAAAGAAACAAACCATACAATTTGCAAAAAATAACTATAATTTTGCCCAATTAGGAGCTTTTCTTTGTGTGCTGCATTACATTAAAAGAAAGCGAATTGGCGAGAAGTAAGTAGTTCAATCTGGCAAGCGGTAACTCTGAAACATGTACTAAACAGAGAAACTCATGTCGTTTTGATGGACTAAATAGACGACAGTTTTGTAACTACCAACACTACCACCATCACCTTCCCCTCCCCCCCCCCCGCACACTAACACTCAAACTGATTAAGAGCCCCTTTCAATTATAATTTCGTATGCTCCAGACAGCCCGGGGCTGTCTCTGAAAATGCCGCTCCCTTGCCGCTGTCAATGTAAGTTACTGGGAGACGAACCCGGAACTTGAACGTAACCGGTGGATCTGACAACCCGCACCACCACCACCACCACAAATCACCCACTTTAAAATCGGCGGCTAAAAATAATAATGTCGCTTGACCTTTACGTCATCAAAAAAAAAAGGGGGGGGGGAATGTCAATAGGTCTATGCAAGCCAGTTTCCTGATTACAGCCATTAATGGATTTCACCAGCCATGTGGGATAATCCCAGGAACAAGTGGATTATTGTTTCCTCTTGACAGTGATGGTCTCCCTTGATCTGGTCAATTCATTCCCGATTTGTAACTGGATGCTGAGACAAGTTGATTTCCATCTGTTTTAATACATCATTAAGTAGTGCGGTATATATATATATATATATATATATATATATATATATATATATATATATATAACATAGTAACATTCTGTTATTTGTTTAGGTGTAGCTGCAATATAAATGATCTTTAATTTGTAAAACAAAAATAATATTATCGCAGTTTTTTTTTTCAAACTTTTACCATTCGCGACCCACCTGGTAGCCTGTTCGTTGTTCCTGCCATTAGCCCCTGCCATTAGCCCCTGCCTTTAAGAGCCCTTTGCGCTTATACGACCCTGCCCTTAGGGGTCCTTATCTTCAGGGGCTCCGTTGGCTACAAGTAGACCGCTTCGTAATTGCTATAGTGGGCGTGATCAGTGGGGTCCCAGCTGGATGAGTTGTTAGGGGCCCAAGATAAGAAGACGGCAGCCCTAATTTTAGGCTTTATAATACATCCACGATTTTAATAAGTAAAAATGTTAATTGTAAACTTAACTACACAGAGTTCGTGTGCCACCTTCCCGGTTAGGAATAATAGAGAGACTCGCTAGAACGCTCAGAATAAAATCAAGACACATTAAGACGGCCACACCGCTGAATGATTAAACAAAAGGAATACAACAACAACAACAACAGCAGCAACAGCTACAACAACAAAATACTTAATGGAGATCAGTTGTGTTACCAGCCCAGCTTTTGATTGTTAGATTGACATCGATCAGCTTGAAAAGAAAAAAAAAAACAGTTCAAAGTCCTGATCGACTCTCGCCGCACGTGGCGGGGGAAACAATGACAATGGTTTATTTCTCGGGGTCACACGAGTTGTTACTTGACATACGACAGGCCGGGGTGGGGTGGATCTAGGGGGGCTTAAGACAGTCAGGGAGCAGGGCAACTGCATCGATGTTCATGTAACTGGCTTTAGTAGATCCATTCAAATTTAGTTTAATTTTTTTTTTGTGGCAGTTGTAATGGGCGCATGAATTTTATCCGGTGTAACAGCTGATTTGTATGCTACAATTATTTTATCCCGGTATAGGGGGGATTTGGCTTACCGCCAACTTACCGGTGGAAAATTTTGGGTGGAAAGGATCAGGCCATTGAATTTCTGTGTTGACCTGAATGTTTAATTGGTCTCTGAAGGTGTCTCACCGAGATACAGAGACTGAGTTATAAGACACAATTGTTTAACAAGACACAAATGTTTATCAAAAACACAACTGTTTATCAAACATACAATTGTTTATCAAAGACACGATTATTTATCAAAGATATAATTCTTTATCAAAGACGCACTCTTTTATGAAGACGCAATTGTTTATCAAAGACACGATTGTTTATCAAGGAAACGATTGTTTATGAAGACACAAAATCTCTGAAAGTCTCTGCCAACTGCTCCCAAAATTCTAAGGACGGTTCTGAATCAGCTAAGTGTTGATTGAATAGAATAAAAGTTAGTTCTAGTGTTAGTTCTAGTGTAAGTTCTGTCTAATAAATGTTGGTCCAATCAGTTAAATAATTGTTGTCTTTGTCAGTCTAAATAAGTGTTCTCTGGTTTGATTGCAACTTCTGTTGATTCGTTTAAATTAAAATCGCATTTGTATTCGTGTCCCTGGCGGTTCTAGAACTATTAGTTTGATAGCATCAAGCTGTTCCCTCTCTGTGGTTTGATTTTCACTAACAGGTGGCACCACATTGACTGTTCAATGGGCTCACTAGGCATTGGGTAATTTGACTTAACGGCCGCGGTGGGCCACTGTATACAGCGCGGGGATCACCAGTTAGCCGCGCTGATGAAACTTTGTGACATCTCTCTGCAGGGCTGTTCTTATGCATAGTCAGACAAGGCGACGCATAGGGCCTCCCGCATCAAAAGGGCCCATTTAAAAAAATCAATCTTTATTAAATTTGATTGTAAGATGACCCCGACAAATACCTTAGCCTAGGGGCCCCCAAACATTTCTGACAGAAAAAGTCTAGGGCCCCCAAACATTTCTGACAGAAAGTGTCTAGGGCCCCCAAACATTTCTGACAGAAAGTGTCTAGGGCCCCCAAACATTTCTGACAGAAAGTGTCTAGGGCCTCCAAACATTTCAGACAGAAAGTGCCTAGGGGCCCCAAACATTTCTGACAGAAAGTGTCTAGGGGCCCCAAACATTTCTGACAGAAACTGTCTAGGGCCCCCAAACATTTCTGACAGAAACTGTCTAGGGCCCCCAAACATTTCTGACGGAATGTGCCTAGGGCCCCCGAATACCTAAGCCCTGTCGGACGTTAAGACGGGCCTGATTTCTTAAATTTACTTACTGAAAAAAAAACATTAAATGATGAACACACCCCCGGGCATTTATTTAAATATGTGTGGACGGGGATATTAGTATCAACCTGATGGTCTTGGGTTCAAATCCTTATGAACCCATTGATAACTTGGTAAACTTTTTGTTGCACCAACCTTTTCTTCCTCTCCAATTTCTATTTCATTAAATTTCATTGCAACAGTATGATGATTGTTCAGACACGAATTGGGCATAAACTGGGTGACACTCCATTCTCCAATCTCCATCATCTGTGGCTACTGAACCAGATGAATTATCTCCATCATCTGTGGCTACTGAACCAGATAAATTAAAATGTCAAATAGACCTGCGGATTCAAAACTAAATTTTCCGTTCGTCTTTTAAAAAATATTTTGATATTTAGTAGGCTCACTACAAAACAAATAGTGTCTCTAATGATTTAAACAAGATGTTTGACTTTGTTAGCACACTGCAACTTTCTTAGGTAAATACAAGCATGAAGAAGTCCAAAGTACGCGTGTGCAAAGTCTTTAAAAAAAATTGATAAATTGAAAAGTGCATTTTTTTCCCTTGCGATCAACTTATGTTGCCAACTTTAAAATGTAAATGCAGGTCTGAAACGAACATCCGAGGCGAATTAAGTAGCTGGAACTAATTGGAGGGGCTGGTTTGGTGAATTCTTCTTTTCATTGGGATAAAATGATAACTGGAATCTTTTTACTTCTGTATTTGTTTATAAAGATTTGTTTAGTATTGCTTGGTGCGTGCAGGGTATCTCACAGGTGCAATGTATCTAACTGGTGCAGGGTTCCTTAGAGGTGCAGGGTTCCGTTTCATGTGCAAGGTATCTCACAGGTGCAGGGTATCTCACATGTGCAGGGTTCCTTTCATGTGTAGGGTATCTCACATGTGCAGGCTATATAACTGGTGCAGAGTTCCTCACAAGTGCAGGGTATCTCTCAAGTGCAGGGTATCTCTCAGGTGCAGGATATCTCTTAGGTGCAGGGTCCCTTATTGGTGGTCAGCTTAAACAAGTTCATTTAAAATGAGTGCAGGAATTCTACAATGTTTATATCACTTCCCCAGTTATCTGTCCAGTGTGTCTTGAAGTTATTTGTCCAGTGTGTCTTGAAGTTATTTGTCCAGTGCGTCTTGAAGTTATTTGTCCAGTGTGTCTTGAAGTTATTTGTCCAGTGTGTCTTGAAGTTATTTGTCCAGTGTGTCTTGAAGTTATTTGTCCAGTGCGTCTTGAAGTTATTTGTCCAGTGTGTCTTGAAGTTATTTGTCCAGTGTGTCTTGAAGTTATTTGTCAGTGTGTCTTGAAGTTATTTGTCCAGTGTGTCTTGAAGTTATTTGTCCAGTGCGTCTTGAAGTTATTTGTCAGTGTGTCTTGAAGTTATTTGTCCAGTGTGTCTTGAAGTTATTTGTCCAGTGTGTCTTGAAGTTATTTGTCCAGTGTGTCTTGAAGTTATTTGTCCAGTGTGTCTTGAAGTTATTTGTCCAGTGTGTCTTGAAGTTATTTGTCCAGTGTGTCTTGAAGTTATTTGTCCAGTGTGTCTTGAAGTTATTTGTCCAGTGTGTCTTGAAGTTATTTGTCCAGTGTGTCTTGAAGTTATTTGTCCAGTGCGTCTTGAAGTTATTTGTCCAGTGTGTCTTGAAGTTATTTGTCCAGTGCGTCTTGAAGTTATTTGTCCAGTGTGTCTTGAAGTTATTTGTCCAGTGCGTCTTGAAGTTATTTGTCCAGTGCGTCTTGAAGTTATTTGTCCAGTGTGTCTTGAAGTTATTTGTCCAATGTGTCTTGAAGTTATTTGTCCAGTGTGTCTTGAAGTTATTTGTCCAGTGTGTCTTGAATAACGCTGTGCATGAATCGCTTTTACTAACCCCTGCTCTCCGTTGACCAAAATAAAAGATGGCCTGTAATATCAAAGCGACTAGGGAAATATTTATTTATTTTATCAAGTGAAAAAACATGATTTTGATTCTTTGCCGGCTCAACCTGATGTGGAGTCCTGATAAGATGAATATTTTCTTTACATGCACCAAGATGAACTTGTGTTTACGTTGTGTTGCGATTGTTGTGTGTGCCCTATCTCCGCAGTAAACACCACAGGGGGCTTGAATGGTGTAGCGAGTGGCTCATCATTGCATCACGTGAGCACACAACATGGGACTGGGAGGTGGAAGTTACTCACCTAAATGACGATTATACAGAAACTGATGGGGTAGTTTTCAAAGCATTATTTTGTTTGTTCGAGATTTTAATCTCAGCATCCCGCTATTGCATACTAATCTCACATCTCTCTCTCTTTCTCTCTCTCTCTCTCTTTCTCACACACACATACACACACATTCTCTCACTCTCTGTGAGTGGTGTGTGTATATGTGTATGTGCCAAAATGTGAATGTTATTCTCTGATTTAGCTTTTCCTGTTTCTCTTGTTTTTATTTTACACTCATTAAATCCGTTTTTAGGTTGTTAGGGCCACAAGGCAAATATATACCTGATGGGCCCTACACAATAGGTACGTCTTGGTGGGGGGATGCTGGTGTAAGTATTTGTCAAGGTCATTGCTCGCAAATTTTAGGCCCTTATAATCCTTGAAATCAGATGATCCTATGGCACAACTCTCAGGCTACTCTTCCATATGCCTGGGAAAATAAAAGACTTGGTAGCATCCCCCCTCCAGCCCCATCTCCCACCCACACCCTACCCCCTACTTTGTCTATCCATAAGGATGGTTATAATGAAGTTTTCGCAGTTTAACTATATGCCAGTAAATGTGTGTATTGTACATATGACATATATATATATATTGCTGAACTAGTGGTAGACACAGAATATTAATGATAAAAGTTAAATGTGACATGCCTAATCCACCCTACTTAAAAAAAAAACAAAAAAAAAACGCCACCTCTGAGAAAAAAGTGTCTTTTGGGCTATTCTTGGAAGCCAAATTTAAAATTCAAATCATGTCTTGCATCTTGTCTGATGGACATTAACATCCATGTTCTACACAAGATTGAGACAGTTCAAATGACCCCCCAACCGTTTCATTAAATTCGTTTGTTTGCCTACGATTTGAAGTCTAAAAAGCTACCACAATTATTTTTTTTTTCGAATCCCCCCCTCCCCCAACTATTCTCCGGCGGGAATCCCCTTGGGGTAATCCCTTGCACTCATTGGCTCGCTACCGTCACGTGACGCAGAACAAAACTCCACCTTCGAACCCTCGGTGTGAGATGGCTGCCGTTGTGCCGAGTACTGCCGAGTGTGTGTATGTGCGGAATACCCGTGAGGGGATAACCTGGCTAGCGGCGGGCTGTTGTGATTGTGGAAAAAATTTTAACCCATCGGTCTAGTAGTGGTTAGTTGTAGACGTCTGCTTTTTTAGTTTCCCGCTCATTCAGGAGAACCGTGAGTACAACTGCTATTAATTTTCGCTCTTCGCTATTATTTGTTTTTTTCCTCTGTTGTTTGCATCTGTTCCCTTTGACTTATTTCCCCTTGCACACTGTTTATTTTCAAATCACAATTCAACATTTTCATGACTGCTTTACTACTATTATCTTCATGAGTCAGTGTTATTATCTACATAAGTCAGTGCTATTAAAAAGCAAAATGAATATATATAATATATTCACAGTTGTTTGCACCGTTCTCTTTATTTACTAAATAACTTGACATTTTACGAAACCAACCAACAAAAAAAAAAAAATAGTCCTATCTCACATATGTGTATCCGTGTATGCGTACAATTTGTCGCGAGTGTATTTTATGTGAACTGTTGTTGCCTGCATTGGGGCTAACGATTTCTTGCCGACACGGTTCATCCGGAAAGGGGGAAAATGGGGGGGGGGCATTTAAATTTACCTGCTGTTAGGACCAGGGTCGTTTATTTACTTTACACCATTTTTTTTATTAGGTCACGGCCTACATACATCCGGTCCTTGCTATGTGAATAATAGTCAGTGGCGTAGGAAAGGTAGTGGTGCGAACTGTGGGGGCCGCACAGGGCGTCGAACTCGGGAGGGGCGTCGAAAGAGCGCTGTTCATTGTTTTTTGCAAGTTTTTTTTTTTGCACTAGAAAATGTTTCAAGCACAGGGCGCTACAATATCTAGCTACGGCCCTAATACTAGTCTCTGTCTTTGTCTCTCTCTATCCTCCCTCTCTCTCTCTCTCTCTCTCTCTCTCTCTCTCTATATATATATATATATATATATATATACAGTCGATTCCGCTTAATTGGGACACATCGGGATCGAGGCTTTTTGTCCCGATTAAGCGGCTGTCCCAATTAAACTTACAAATTTACTATTGACTTCTTGGTTTGGTTTCTGAGATTTGTCCCAAATAAGCGGCTGTCCCAATTAAGCGGAATCTACTATATATATATATCCCCCCTCTCTCTCTCTCTCTATCCCCTCTCTCTCTATCTGTCTATCTCTATCCTCTCTCTCACTCTCTCTCTCTCTCTCTCTCTCTCTCTCTCTCTCTCATGTATGTATGTATGTATCAGAGCAGTGCCAATGTCTGTACTTTCTCCAATTGCCCCCCTCCCACCCCCAAATAGGCCGCTACTTTTTAATAACAAGACAGTCATTAAAAATGGAGGGTCAGTTCGCTGTACATCTCGGGGAAGGAGGGTAGGGGATGGGAGGGAAGTTATAATAGCTGTTGATGTTATTTGCTACAGATGTTGTGTAACAGAAGGTCGCTCTCAACAAAAAAAAAAAACACAGTACGTTTACATGACGAAGAGTTCGGGGGGGGGGGGGGGGGGATGCGCGATGCAGTCTTAAGTGAAGTGTGTGTCAACATAGTGTGACTCAAGGTCACCGGAACACATCACAGCACACATATTTATTGCATTTGGAAAAAAAAAATGAGCACTGAAGTGTTGTCTATGAGTGTGTGTGTGTGTGTGGGAGTTCTGTTGTGAGATATGTTGCCAGATTGTGTTACGTTTCGCTACTTGTAATGGCATGCGATAGAATCGTACTATTTAGTAAATAATAATTTTAAAAATTCTTACGTCGCTCAGAATCATGGTTTATTTACAAAGTCAAAGAGACTTTTTAAAAATGTATGTGTGTGTGCGTGCGTGCGTGTGTGTGCTTGTGTGCTACTTTGGTCTAAAACATTTTTGGGAACTTTGCTTTTGAGCCCAACTAGCGTTGGGTGCAGAGTAAAGGTTCAAATCTCAGTGGTACCAGAGATATATAGGTCATGTGTAGTCAGTCATGTGTATGGTGGATTCTGCGTTAAATCGAAAAAAAGAATTAATCTAATATCTATCAGTGATATGTCAATACCGACTGATGACCAGCTAGTACCAAACTGCCCCCCCCCCCCGACGACAGTAGTAAGAAAGAACCCAGTCGACAATTTATAATCAAAATAAATAATTGTATGTATGTCATGTCAATATATATGTCAGTGTATATAATTGTATATATGTCATGTCAATTTTCATTTCACGTACAAAGTCATTAGAACTAGAGGCTGTTATATTGTAGTAACGAAATACCCAACTACTGAACTTTCTTGAACTTGTGTGTGGTAAAATGTCAATTTTTGTATTGCATTTTGACATTCAACACCATGGCATGAGATGATGCACTTAATAGTTAATGTAAAAATAATTTTTGGGGACCCTTCAAGCTGGGGCCTTGGGGGGGGGGGAACTTTCGAATTAGGACCTCCCCCTCCCCCACCCTAGGTACGCCTCTGGTCCTAAACCACCATCGCGTCCATGTTGTAAATATCTTAAACATTTGGAAACAAAAAACACTTTTATTAGATTATGGAAAAACACAGCTTTAAGAGGGTGATTAAAACGCCGTGAACGCATTCTGGGCCAAGGTTTTGTTTACAGGGTGCATCAAGACTGAAGGTGTCTGAACACAGCCATGTCACTGTATGCGATGTTTTTTTTTTTTGAGATAAATAACGTTCGTCCAGTCGAGTTGCATTTCAGTGTTTAAGAGTTGGCATCAAGAAGTCTTCATCTTGTGAAATTAGTTTTAATTATTTATTTTTTTTATAATTGGGGGAAATGGGGGAGGGGGTGAAGTTTAATTTGACTATGGTGGCAGCAATACTGTCATGAACCATGTATTATGATGGTTGTAAGCTGTAACTGTTTGCACCGGTGCAGGGCAGACTCACAAAACTCACTAATACAAGAATCACTTATCTAGATACATCAAAAGCAGTCATACTAGAAAGTAAAGCCAGAGGTCACAATGAAACTGGAATGTCGTAATATTTACACTGGATGATGTGGTTTGTTTCTTAATCAAAACGATTTTGATTTTCCTCAATACAACAACCATCTTTAATACAACAACCGTCTTTAATACAACAACCGTCTTTAATACAACAACCGTCTTTAATACAACAACCATCTTTAATACAACAACCGTCTTTAATACAAATGTTAAAAACAAAAAAAAAGCTTGTTGCTGTGTAATGATATCCCTGAATTCTTACTTTGCATTATTTGACCCTACTCAGTATGTAAGTTTGTTTACTTGTTGTGATTTGTTGTTGTTGTTGTTGTTTTAATTGCATCCTACTTGTGTTTCCGTTTTATTTATATTTTTTTAAAGTTTTTTGTTGATCTGAAAATTTTAGAAAATATTTCCAAAAAAAAAAAAAATTTTACGCCAATGTATAAAAGTAGGCGTATGCCGCTAAGGAAATGGTTACAATAAAAAAACAAGCAATTAAGCCTGTTCCATTCTGGACACAGGACGTGTTAGCGCATTTTCGTGTAAATATTTGTAAATTTTGGAAATGTTTATAAATTCAATTGTGTAATGCATATATCTGTAAAAAAAATATTATAAAGACGTTTCTTTATATTTGAAAAAAAAATTATTTTCTCTTAAATCTAACTACAAGTGGTTTGTGGTTACTGAAATAGGACTCATAATTGAAAACATTCGAAATTGTAGTCATTTAATCGTCCGAAAACTCCGTCAATTGTTGTATAGCTCTGATACTTTCAATTAAACTCAGAACACAAGCTTACTATTTCATTTGATGAGTTTCTTAATAAATCTTGGTGAAACTACGTGCTGCAGTATTTCGAACCAAATGAATGTGTTATTGAACGTACAAGGTGTAGAATGGGGCCATATATATAATATATAAGCCCCTTAGGAGCCATGAAGCCCGGTCCTCAGAGGTCCTATCGCAAAATGAACTTTTGATGTACACATGGCAGGCCAAGACCTACAAAATGATATATACATCATGGGTCTAGGACTTATGGTTGCTGAGATATAGGGCGCTCCTTTATTATTATAGCTTATATAGTAAAAAACGGTACTTTATAAGCCCCCTTTTACGGCCCTCAGAGGTCAGATTGCGAATGAACTGTTGATGTACACTTGACAGGCCAAGACCTACAAAATGGTATATACATCATGGGTCTAGGTAGTGTTGTTTTCGTTGACGAAAACTAAAACTAAAACCTTAGTTGACGAAAATGTTGGCTTTTCGTCAACGAGAACTAAAACTAAAACTAAAATTAGCAGCAAGACTAAAACTAGACGAAAATTCAAATTATTACAGAAAAAACGGAATAAAAACTGAAACTAAAATATACTGTTGCTTTCGTTCACGAAAACTAAAACCTTCGTTAACGAAAATGTTGACTTTTCGTCAACGAGAACTAAAACTAAAACTAAAATTAGAAGCAAGACTAAAACTAGACGAAAACTAAAATTATTACAGAAAAAACGAAATAAAAACTGAAACTAAAATATGACCTGGGACTAAAACAACACTAGGTCTAGGACGTATGGTTGCTGAGATATAGGGCGCTCCTTTATTAATATAGCTTATATAGTAAAAAACGGTACTTTGTAAGCCCCCTTTTACGGCCCTCAGAGGTCAGATCGCGAAATGAACTTTTACTGCACACATGGCAGGCCAAGACCTACAAAATGATATATACATCATGGGTCTAGGACTTATGGTTGTTGAGATTAGGGTGATGACAGACAGACAGACAGACAAAACGGGGACAATAGAGCATTTTTTTTTCGAAAATGCTCTAAAAATAAGAAAATTTTCCACCAGAAACTCTCTTGTTCTTAAAGTTTATTTTTCCTGTACCTCTCACAATCCGCCGCCCCCCCCCTTCCACCCCCACCCAAACCTCTTTTACAACGTATGTCACGTGACTTGCCGTGTGAATTGTATAAGGGCGAGTACCACCTGTTTTATATTTACCACTGAACTGTTTTAATGGTGCAGATTAATGTCAGGGTTGTGGTGGCGGGAGGGGGGTGGGTGGGGGCGGTTTGGGGTGGAGTGGGTTATATGGGGCATGGGTGTGTGTGAGAGTTGAATGTTCCCTTTTTTTTTTGAATTTATAATATTGAAATGATAGCACAAGTTGTGAAATGTTCACCTTGCCTGTGTACGTGTGTCCATTTTGGTGGTAGTGTATGTATGTATGTATGTACTGTGGATATGACTGTGTGTGGTGGGGGGAGCTACAGAGTTAGAAGGCTGGGGGGGTGAGAAACCATTGCACGAAAGGAAAAAAATCTGCCACAATTTATGAAGTCTTAAAGGTTGTGTTAGAACGGTGTATGCAGATGAGTGGACTGTTCGGTTTGAAAGTAAATGGCGGGATAATAATGTTGTTAATCACAGAAACAGTGTAGCAATCTATTTGACTACCTAAGTACTTATCTAGCTACCTACTTGACTACCCATCTAACTACTATCACCTACGTTACTCTCTACCTACCTAACTGCATATCCATCTAACTACATATCTGCCTGCCTAATCTTCCATCATATATAAATGTGTGTGTCTGTGTTTGTGTGCGTTCGTGCATAAGTGTATCAACTGTTGTTTGCAATTCACACGAATACAGCTATGCGACAGAATGGTTCAATGTACTTCTAGTGATTCAGTCAATAACAGAACACAATGGTCCACACATGCAGCCATTAATCCGATCCACACAGAAATGGGTTTTAAAAGATCAATGAGTTCCTTCATGTCTCCACAACATTCTCACTTGAATACATGGACACACATCACATGGACATATATCACATGACTTACAGTCTGAACGAGTTTAGTTTTAGAAACAGTCTTTACCATACAAGCGACCAACACAACCACATAGAGCCCTTGTGGGGGTTGGGGGGGGGGGGCTATGTAGAATACGTTGTTATTGCCACCGAATGCATATACTAGGCCAGGGGTAGGCAACCTGCGGCTCGCGAGCCGCATGCGGCTCTTTCGACCTTAAGTTGCGGCTCTTTCGATGTCATATTGCGGCCTAATCAAATAGCATAATATTAAAATATCAATTGTAGTGGCTCTTTAAAAAAATTAAGAAAATTGTAAATTATAACTTTTGGCTCTTCCGTCTCAAAAGGTTGCCGACCCCTGTATTAGGCCCCTTAATAATCTATGTAAAACTAAACCCCCCAAGCCCCCTCATCGTATAATAGCTCGTCTATTAAATCGTTTTATCCCGGGGGCACTGACAGGTAGTCAGATTGTCCTTCATTGTGGCTAGCCAAATAGAGAAAAGTGGGGCCCCCCTTAGTTGTGGGGAGGGGGTGGGGGCACCAGGCAGAATTTTAGTTTGACTGTCCGTAAGATCGGCCCTGCAGCCCTCACACTTCACCGGTTCATAACGAGACTTCAAACAACATTATCAAAATATATCTCCCCGCTCTGAAAGTGTATGCTTTTATGAATATTGCAATCCGAATGGTATGACATCATTAAACCAACTGCCCAGGTAGGTCAAATAAACGAGTGATCAATTCTATGTCAGGTGTGACTATCATAACAGAACTGAAATCAGAAATGACATTATATACATCTCCCCACCCCCACTACCCCCCCACAACCCCCCCCCCACAACCCCCCCCCCCACACACACACCACACATTAACTAGTAGTGAGTAAAGAGTGTAAATTTAGCCGGTGTTGCTAAATCTTATGGTCACATAACTAGACTGGACCGTCCAGTTCACGCAGCGGTCACCATTATTTGTTTCTGTTTATGACATTATGACACCTGACCTTTGACACCTGACCTATGATAATATTGGTAGACGTAACACGTTTATTTTTTGTGTGTCGCCTTCATTTACTTATTAAATCATTCGCCCTGGTAGCGCAGCCATTTTCTTCTTCAAGCGGACCCAGCCTATCTCTCTGAAATATGTCTGTCACAATGGCGACCGACCTGTGGACAATATGGACATTCTGATAGAATAAAACTCTCAATATAAAGCTGTTTAAAGTTCTATGTTGTGCTTCAAACTCATTCAAAATATAAAAGTTTTTTTTTTTTTTTAAATAGAACTAATTGACATGTGTTGTGACATCAATCATCCAGTGGTTGACCTTGGTTGACCTTTACTGTACATAGCGGAATCATTACCACTGCATCTTGTATCTAAGTCATTACTTTTTTATTTTTGTGTTAAATTTGTGATGCTTAATTCATTATATTTAACAGTCGACCCTCGTTGAACCAGATAACAGTCGTGTACAACGCCCATCACAGTCTCGTGGTGTTTTAATTAGTCTTATCTCGTTAACAAACCACACGACAATTCTACCATTGCATACCCCTGAGTTGTACCGTTTCTTAAAACAGGGCTGTATTTAACGCATAATAGCCCCCCCCCCCCCGGGGGGGAAGAGGAGGACAAAGGTCGTTTGAGGCCCCGATCGCAGTCAAAAGTAGAATAGTTGGCCCTAATTAAAGACAGGTGGCCGAGTGGTGTAGATGCTCTATTGTCGACCGAAGAGTTTTGGGTTCGATCCACGGTGAGAACCAAGAGACATTTTTTTCCAGGTCAACGTTTGGGTTAAGTACCACAAGACCACCCAGCTTTAAATGGGTACCTGACTTGTTGGGGAAGTAAAGGCGGCTGGGCGTTGTGCTAACCACACAATCCCTTCATATATTGAGGTTACAGAAACAGATGAATTCTACACTTCATCTGCCCCAAGGCCTTTTAGGGTTAAAGGAAATTTACATTTTTAAATTAAAGACTGACATCATAAAGGCTACAAATTACATTTGGGGGGGGGGCTATCTGGGCCCCCTCGCTGATATAAGTCGTTGCCCCAAGCGCGATCCCGATGAGGTCGCTGTTACATCGCCCTCTGCTTTCAGTTGTACCGGTGTTTTGTGGCCTCTGAGGTAAATGGTGAAAAAGAACGAAATATGAATTGCCAATTAACATGGGGCCCCTATATCGTGTGCCCCCTCCCCCAGACAAGTTCTCGGTTTCTGTCCATAAGTTACGACGGTCCTGATCTTATGGAATTATTTGAGTAGCTGGCACTGGAGGTAAACAAGAAGTGAATCACGTTCTATCAAGTTCAATATCAAAACAATGTGAAAGAACACATCCAACGTGTGAGCCACCCAACACGTGAACATATCCAACATGTTGAACACATCCAACATGTGAGCACACCCAACATGTGAACACATCCAACATGTGAGCACACCCAACATATGAACACATCCAACTTGTGAACACACTGTCTATCTAATTGGAGCACACTATTGATTTTCCGTTTGTCGTGATATTTGTGGGCGTATCTTGAGTTTGGTATTTTTGAGGGAGTAAATACAGTAAATGTCAAGTAGATGTCAATCTGGCTCCAGGGCCGTATTTAACAGCTAACGCACCAGGTGCGTACATGGGGCCCAAAATTGCGGGGAGCCCCAGGAAGAACGATTTCACACAAAATGTATGCTTTTTTACGCAAGTTTGTTTTCTTAAGGGTCAAGGGGCCCAATATTGAGTTTTCTTAAGGGTCAAGGGGTCCAATATTGAATTATTCTCCCGGGGCCTTAAAATGGTCAGAAGTCCGTCATTGGTGGGGTAACAATTTAGCTGAAATATTTTGACATTTTGAATTCGTTTTGTTGTTTCATTCATTCAACCTTTTATTTGTAACTTCAATTCATGAAATAAGGTATATCAGGAAAAGGAAAATGTAACTGACCTCGCGGGCTGCCATTTGTAATCCTGAGAGATTTAAGATTAACTCCCTCTTGTCAACAGTTACTACTGTCCCCAAACGTAACGGCGTCTGCGGTGTGGGCCTACAGGCGTGCAAGACTAATGTGTCTGTCTGTCTGTCGTCTGTTATGTTTGTGGAGTTGTCTGTTTTTTTTTTTTTTCAGTGTTAAATTTATAGTATTGCGTCATCATATTTTACAGTTACCATCTTAGCTAAATAATTGAAATAGTTTCGTTAAACCAATTTGAGATTTAACTAATCATAATAATTGTAAGCTCTGTTAAGAATTTAGAAGAATTACAAAGAAAAGATCATCGTGTTGTACAAGTTTTTGTTTTCGAAAGCTATGATTGTCTTCCCATAACAGTAGTGTTTACATTTCATGGGTTATATCTCAGTTTTCATTAGCAATATTAATAAACGAACCTAACATGCAATGCTTAACTCGCAATACCGAGTTTTCATCTCAGCCCTAACACCAGGCCCGTAGCGTGCGGGAGGTTCCAGGGGGGCGCCCCCCCCCCCTGCGTTTTGTCTGGACCACTCTGCTATTTTGCTCTACTTAGTAAAATGTATTACCTGCCCCCCTCCCCCCCCCCCGGCTATTGCCTGGCCCCTACTGTAGAATGCCGGGCTCCTACTGTAGAATTTTCCACGCTACGGGGTTGCCTAACACTCAGCCTAACTTATAATCCGCCTGTGTCCGATGGCTGTACTCTCTCCCACGGTTCACGGTAACCCGATGAGCCGTTTAAATCAAATTACGCAAGTAGGTGGCGCAAAGTTTAAACAACAACCACCACCCAGTTTAACGACCTCAATTGGCTATATTGTGTGCAACAGAGCCGCCAACCGCGACCTTTTCATTTGGTGTTAATCGATGTCACGGTCATTGACCTAAGTGGTAGGTCATGTCAATAAATGGTCACTTAAATAAACCGAAACATTAAAAAAAATATGTATCGTCGAAGAGCCATGTTAGGTGACCCATTTAAATGTTATCTTAAACGACTTTGTGAACCGCCATCTATTTTTGCGTGTAAAAAGATAAAACAAATTAAGATGTATTATATTTTCTAACACATACTAATCCAGTGTTGAGCGAACTTTTGGTTCACGAATTTGACTGAAGGATTGGACGGATGGTCGAGTGGTGTAAATGATCGACTGTTGGCATGAGAGTCCTGGGTTCGATCTTCTGTGAGAACCAAGAGAATTTTTTCAGGTCAAAGTTGAAAGTCCCACAAGTCCACCCAGACTTTAAATGGGTACCTGATTTAGGTTGGGGGAGTAAAGGCGGCTGGGCGTCGTGCTAACCACACAATCCCTTCATATGCCGAGGTTATAGAAACAGATGAATTCTACACTTCATGTGTCCCGGTGGCCTTTATAGGGTTAAGGGAACTTGTCTTTTTTATTTGACTGAAGGGCCGGACTGGGAACAGTTATTAGGCAACAGGGCTGCACTTACAGCAACTTGTGTTATTCATATGAAGTCATAAATGCACAAAATTGAAGGTGCGGCCCGGATGAAACAGCTGAAGGGTGGTACGTGGCCCTAGGGCCGCAGTTTGCCCATGTCTTTTCAAGTACATTGTTAGTTTAGGATGCAAACATCAATAATCAAATGTTGAGCTATGCATTTCTGCATATTAAAAGTATGGACTTATTTATTTACAAAATAATGTGTTGCATGTGTTTACAAAACAAATAATCAATTGCTTGATTGCCACCACCTTATATGTTTGTTTTTTTATTTTACTAACGGGTCAACTGAGTTGTAGGTAAATCTAAGTTGTTGCCAACTTTTTTCTGATTCAGATCCCATTTTTAGAACCGACGAACTCCGTCCAATAGTTAAAGATGGAACATGTTTGTAACATGTCCTCAATTAGGACAGGCACAAAAAAAGCTCTCCATCCTTTAGGTTTAGAACATAAATTGTGAAAACTAATGAAACTGTCATCATAAAGATGGACTGTCGTCATGCTCACGGCGAATGACAGTCACGGGATGATAACACTGGCAGAAAGAGTCGACAGTGCCTACAAAATGTTTCTCTGTACTCTGCCACTGACAGGTAGAGGTTAAGTTGAGACACGTGAGTGACTTAACAACATGTGTGTTCTACACACCTGCACTTCTCTCAAACACACACACACACACACATATATATATATATATATATATTCCTGCACTTTCTCTCTAACACAGACACACACACATATACCTGCACTTTCTCTCTCTCCTCTCTCTCTCTCTCTCTCTTTTAACCCACACACATGCACCTGTCAACAGGTATGACACCAGACCATTAGCCGTAACTTGTAAACAAACTACCCTCTCGACAAACTCTGAACGTTTTTATACCTACAGCCTCTGCCATGGGCGGCGATGTGTGGGTTCAGTGACAACCACATTTCAGTTTCTCATATCGAAACCAAATAATGAAAAAAAAAATCTAGTAAGAGCTTCACAGTAGCCTATTTTGGGGGGGAACAAAAACTTGACATAATGAAAGATAGATGCAGACTATAAGGGCGTTACATGGGCGTGCCCGGGTCCCAGAGTTGGAAAGGACCCCCCCCCCACCAGTTTCACACTTATCCAATTTTTTTTCACTTTCTTTTCAATTGGATTCAAACTCAACTTTTACTATGGAGGCCTCATTTGACGTTACTCTGCTTGTGGTTAGAGAATCTAATAATATAATAGTAACTTGGTTTCTGTGTTAAATCGAAAGTAAAGAATTAATACAACAGTATTCCAGTTTACAATACAATCATGAAAAAAATAGGATCTGCCGAAACAAAAAATAACATAGCCTACTGATAAAAACTAAAGGGATATATCTCTATGTAAAGGTTTTGCAGGGTACAGCTAGTAATATATATAAAAGCGATTCGGGCTCTGTGTTAAATCGAAAGTAAATAATTAATACAACAGTATTCCAGTTTAAAATACAATCATGAAAAAATCGGATCTGCCCGAAACCAAAAGTAATCTAGCCTACTGATCAAGCCTAAGGGGATATAACTCTATGCAAAGGTTTTGTAGGGTACAGCTTGTGACTTATAAAGACTTAGCGTGGCAACCGTAACAATATGAACTTTTTGTTTTAGCCAGCGAGATTGGGCACCTTCGACATCCAAAGAATGAAAATAAATGGTCAGTGTACATGAATATTTTACAACAGGCTTGGGCCATCTACCGGCCAGGTACAAATCTGTCTGGGACCTTGATCATACCAGAGAGTTAAATGTTTTAAGTGAATTTTAATTTTTTTTAGTCATAGAAACATATCATCTATCTGCTCTTGGCCCGGCTCTGCTTTCAAATGTCTTCGCTTGGATCGGCTCTGCTTTCAAATGTCTTCGCTTGGCCTGGCATCTGTGTGTGTGTGTGTGTGCGTGTGCGTGTGTGTGTGTTAAAGTTAAGAGCACATTGTTGCCCCCCTCCCCCCGAATCAATAACGTTAGCCCCACCTCTGTCTTGTATAGTCGTTGTTATGGTAAGTGAATCGAGACAGCAATGCCGACAGACCCCAGACATTGTATCGGACTGACAAAGGCCAATCGTTTCACCAGACCCAAACCTGTGAATCACCCATTGACTAGAATAGCCATGTCCAGACAACTTCCCGCGGGTCAAATCTGGCCAGCTGAAGTGTTGCATATGGCCCGCCACTCGCTGAGCACAGAACTATCCTTCTTTGTGGTATGACGTTTACATTTAATATTTATATTAGTTCATACCGACACCCACCACCCATCTGTTGGTCCGGTCCGCCGGTCAAATTTACGAGCCCAATGTGGCCCACGACTCTCAAAAGTTTTGGGGGCAATGGAAGGGGGGTATGGAATAGGATGCGCCATCTATCACAACTTGAGACCCACTGTAAAACACTAAGCCTGGTCTGTGTAAGAAATTATTCATATGTTTTTCACAGTTTTTATTATTATTATTATTATTATTGTTGCCTCACCTCCAGCTCGCATCCGTTTGATGGATCTTGGGATACACCAACTTTGTGTGTAGAAATATATGTCGCTCACAGTTATAAAACATACAGAAATATAATTATCTGTCTGTACTCACATACTGCAGCTGATTCGTTTTTACATTTGCACCTACCGCTGTGGCCTTCATCAACTATGCAGCCTCGAAGTTAGTTTGTTAACATATGTCCCTCCCTCTACCCCCCCCCATCACACCTTCCCCAACTTACAACATTTCCCTAACCACTAATCGGTAGTCAAGTGTTTTGCAAGTTTCAAGTAAATGTGTGAATTTGTCAGACGTAAAATGATTTACGTGTGTGTCTGAGGGGGTGTTATAACATAAATAAAAACTGCCGCTCGTAAAATGTGTAAGCTTATTAAATTTTTTTTTTTTAAATAACATGTTTTGTGCGGGGCGTTGAAGAGAAGAAAAATAATGCACACACACACACACACACAAACACACAGAAACGCACACAGAAGCAAAGACAAGAAAAGAAATTTTAAAAAAAGGGCTTGAAACAGAATAACAACAAAGACTTAAGTTCTCAACATCTACTTGGAATCAACTGTTGTAGTTTTTTTTTATTATTATTGTTTTGTTTTGTTTTTTTAACGTTTCTTGTTTTTATTGTTAACTTTCCTTGTTTGTTTTTCTAATAATAATAATAAAAAAAAAACGAGACAGTGGGTGTCAATTAAATATCTGGTCCACTCACTGGCACAATCACTGGCACACATAAAATGTGACCAACCTAAATGGAAAGCGGTCTGTTTTATTGAACGTAAGCAGAACAGAACTGTTGACAGTGTATGATGCATAAACCAATAACAGTGGCGAGAATGTACAATGGATTATTATTTATTCTATTTGTTTTTTTTTTTTTTTACAAATCATGACTAGATTCGAAGTTGTGTTAATGTCAAGAATCACAACGAATACAGCACGTAGCTTCAATTTCTTCAGCGTACAACTTTTTTTTATATTAGTTTAAAAAAAATAATATATACATAAAAGCGATTTGGGTTCTGCGTTAAATCGAAAGCAAAGAACTAATACAACAGTATTCCAGTTTAAAATGCATTCATGAAAAAATCGGATCTGCCCGAAAACATAAATAACCTTGATCAGTCTGGGGGGTTGTATTTGTTGTGTCGTGTTTCAGGGAAATCGTAAATCGATCATCACTAGCTTATCGAAGTTCAATCGATGAGAAATTTGTAACCACTCGTGTATTCTCGATGGCAAATGAATTGTTTTAAATGAATTAATTAAAATCTTTTAGGCAACGAAGATAATGACTGTTTTGTGATAATGACTGTTTTGTGATAATGACCGTTTTGTGATAATGACTGTTTTGTGATAATGACTGTTTTGTGATAATGACTGTTTTGTGATAATGACTCTTTTGTGATAATTACTGTTTTGTGATAATTTCTGTTTTTGTGATAATGACTGTTTTATGATAATGACTGTTTTGTGATAATGAATGTCTTGTGATAATTATTGTTTTGTGATAATTTCTGTTTTGTGATAATTACTGTTTTGTTATAATTACTGTTTTGTGATAATTACTGTTTTGTGATAATTTATATTTTGTGATAATTACTGTTTTGTGTTAATTACTGTTTTGTGATAATTACTAGTTTGTGATAATAACTGTTTTGTGATAATGACTGTTTTGTGATAATTACTGTTTTGTGATAATTACTGTTTTGTGATAATGACTGTTTTGTGATAATTACTGTTTTGTGATATTGACTGTTTTGTGGTAATGAATGTCTTGTGATAATTACTGTTTTGTGATAATTACTGTTTTGTGATAATGACTGTTTTGTGATAATGACTGTTTTGTGATAATTACTGTTTTGTGATAATTTCTGTTTTGTGATAATTACTGTTTTGTTATAATTACTGTTTTGTGATAATTACTGTTTTGTGATAATTACTGTTTGTGATAATAACTGTTTTGTGATAATGACTGTTTTGTGATAATGACTGTTTTGTGATAATGACTGTTTTGTGATAATTACTGTTTTGTGATAATGACTGTTTTGTGATAATGACTGTTTTGTGGTAATGAATGTCTTGTGATAATTACTGTTTTGTGATAATTACTGTTTTGTGATAATTTATGTTTTGTGATAATTACTGTTTTGTGATAATTACTGTTTTGTGATAGTTACTGTTTTGTGATAATTTCTGTTTTGTGATAATTTCTGTTCTGTGATAATGACTGTTTTGTTAGAATTACTGTTTTGTGATAATTACTGTTTTGTGATAATTTATGTTTTGTGATAATTACTGTTTTGTGTTATTTACTGTTTTGTGATAATTACAGTTTTGTAATGTTTTTGTAAGAGGAAAATACAGGAGAATATTAAGAGGCGTCAGGAATAAGATTTTGATGAGGTGCGCACTTTAGCGTGAAGAGATGACGCCGCTGGTTTCCTATACGTGTTGTGAGATTGTACAAAAAAACTGTAAAAAAAAAATTGTTGCGGTAACAAGAATATTGATAATTACCATGACCGGGATAACGGTGTTGCCCCCCCCCCCCCCCCCCGTGTAGTGAATAGTTCTATTTTAGTTCTACATATTACATACATGTAAACTGTATGTACGGTTAGCCGACTGTTGCATAAAATAGGGGGAAGGGTGTGGGGGGTGGGGGTGGAATGGTAGACACGTCGCAGCATCAGTTTGCTTCACAGTGGATTGCAGAAACCTCTACATTGACAATAGACATTTTTTTTTCCCGGCTTCTATACGAGGAAACCTGGTTTTGACAAGTTGAAGTGGAAGATTTTCTTGCCATTCAGTGAGAGCCGGATAATGCAGTGTTGGTTACAATGGCTCACGTGAGAGCCGGATAATGCAGTGTTGGCTACAATGTCGCATTAGCATCTTTCACTTGTATGTGGGGTTTTTGTTTTTTTCAATTGCGGCAGGAAGAGGGCGGGGTGGGGTGGGGTGGGGTGGGGGACACAAGTGAAGTCGCTGGAATGTTGTGTGTTGTTGTTTTTTTTTTTGAGAATTGAAAATTTGTCATTTTAAATGTCAGATGTCAGAGACATTTAAGATGACATATCCTGCTTTTGGAGTGTTTGAATGAAATGCATTTGACATCAAATTTTAAGGTCTCCCTGAATTTTTAGAATATTTTTTTTAATATGGTTGACTGATAAATGAAATGCATGGCCCCCTAATGTCCTGTTATTTTTGTCGATTTCTTTGTTTGTTTGTTCTCTTGGGGGGGGGGGGGGACCAAGGCGGAGATGTCCTCACGTTTTTCATGAGGGCCCTAGGCTAAAGCAGTCCTGATGTCTTGATAACATTGTAAAATCATTGTATGTGTATGAATGTTGTGTATATGCTTATGTTTATCTGCACCGTGCGCTACTGTTACGGGTTTGTTTATTGGGATTTTATATCATCATTTTTTTTTATTAACTTTTTTTTACAAGTCTTTACCACTTGTGTGGGGGTCGGGAAAAGGGCAGGGGGGGGGAGAATGGACAGGGAGGCTGCCAAATACAGGAAAACTGCGGCTCGTTGACCAATTACAGTCCTTTGGGCTGTTAGATCAGGCCAGCACATCTAAATTTAAGAATATTTAATTTAAATAGCTTCATATATATACTATATATTATATATCGTCTGCTCTTAGCCCTGCCATTCCGATATTACTGCCCTAGGTATATATATATTAGGGCTGCCATATTTTTTCACGGACCCACCGGGACAGTTCTGTCTTTTTTACTTTAGGTCTAGGGATGTCGGTGTCGGTTTGGGGGGGGGTATGAAAACACTGATGTAAAAAACACTTAAAATATAGAATAGATAACCTTTGTTATTTTTATTCATAATGGTACACAAACATGATAATTTCTACAAAACAAAACAGTTTTCTACTTGTTGTACCACTCGTATTTTTCACTTGAGTGAACCTTTCTCAATAAGTCCTTCTCTTTCTTCTTCTCTGCTGCCGACTTCTTTAAATTTGTATTACTGTGTTACTTACCAAAATGTTACTGATCACACAAGAGCAGATTAATCATTCTCTGATCTAATAATTTTGCTCAATCATTTCCAAGAAACTGTGCCCTGAATCTAAACCGGGACAATTTCAACAACCGGGCGGGACACCGGGACAACCCTGTATATCCGGGACTGTCCAGGCGAAACCGGGACGTATGGCAAGTCTATATATATATATATATATATATATATATATATATATATATAAGGACAGCAGTGAATATTGGTCTTATTTTATAATCTTCTCTTAACATTTAACTAGATACACATGACTGCAGTGCACGTGATAATGATAATGAACCACAAATGTTACATGTAGCCTACCTATTTTTCTCTAAATTAAAAAAAAAACAAAATGAGTGAATTAAACAAAAGGAGAATCAGGTCGATGACGTCACAGTTGCCGACCTCCAGATTTAGTTTCGGTTTCTTATTTCTTCATGGGAGGCGGCGGTATCAATTGTTATCGTTCGTTGCGTCATTTCTACAGATGTTTTTTTTTGTTTCCCTGTGTTGATGAAAGCGTCTTTAATATATTATTGTGTTTGTTTGTTAATTATTTAACTCAGATGGGGGGGAGGTCTTAGAGCATCATTTTGAATCAAAAACAAATTTTAATTAATTCTTTTCGTTCAGAGTACACCGAGTGTATAAATCAATTTTAATCAAAAACAATATTGTATTGTCATAGATCATTAACGTTCATACTTTCCCATTTTTGCTCAACATGTGTGACAAATCTGGCAAAGGTCATGTTACAATCTAATCGCATGCACCAATCTAAGTTCATGCAACAATTCTAAGTTCATGCAACAATCTAACTTCATGACAACAAACTAGAGTTTATGCAACAATCTAACTTCATGCAACAAACTAAGTTCATGCAACAATCTAACTTCATGCAACAATCTAAAAGTTCCTGCTTATGTTGTTATTGTTTCGTTTTTAATCCTCTTTTCATTTCTGTTAAAGCTTTTCTCAATAACACTTTTTTGTTTTGCTGTTCTTTCCGTTTTTTTTTCCGTTCCGTATTTTGACGTGTCCAGAGATTAAATATTGAAACCGCGCCACGTTGGTATAGAAATATGAAACTTTGTGAAATTAGATTTGGAAAAAAAAAAAAGGGGGGAGGAATGGGGGGGGGTAAGTTGGGGAGAGATTGTTTTGTCAGACCAGGCCAGACGGTACGAAATGGAGGGTGAGGGTAAGAAAGAGTGGGGAGGGGGGGGGGGGGCCGCTCAACTTTTTCGTGTTCCAACTGGATTTATCCAGATTCTTAAAGGTGTCATTCACAGCTTCAAAATAAGTATAGAATGATCGAAATATAGGGGCTTTTTTTATTATCTGGGTGGATATTATACGTGTAATAGGTCATGATACAACCAGACGCTGGTGTTTAAACTAACCGACATATATATTTGAAAACAAGTGTTGCAGAGAGTGATACTTGCTTTTGGTTGTTGTTGGTAATTGTAAACCAATGGTTTAATTCTCCACACAGACAACAACAACAACAACAACACGATAGTAGATTTAGGGGGAAGGGAGGGGGCTTAATTGTTTACCTTCTGTCTGTCCAGCGGTTGATCGATAATTGGTAAATGGTGTTTTCAGTCGAGACGTTGGGGGAAGGGGGCGCACCCTAGTGGCGTTTATATATTTGGTTGTTGTGTTTAGTTGGCGTTTGTTTAGTTTAGCTGGTGTTGTGTTTAGTTGGCGTTTTGTTTAGCTGGTGTTGGTGTTGGTGTTGTGTTTAGTTGGTGTGTGTTTAGCTGGCGTTGTGTTAAGCTGGTGTTTTGTTTAGCTGGTGTTTTTGCTCGTTAGACAGACACACACACACAGATCCGTGCTTAATGCTATTGTATTGTTTTTTTTTTTTTTTTTTTTTTACAGATTTGGGAGGGGGGGGTTCTAAGACAGAAAGGTCGTCATGTATTCCAAGGGGCCGTTGGTATACAGTGAAATCGAAGCTACGGAAACAGATATCTATCCTCTACACTGGATTATGGGCCATAGAACAAAAAGTTCTTCATAGTTTTTTTCTATTTTCCATCAACCAATTTATCAGAGTCTGGATATAGTGCTGTGTCAGCAATCTGTTATTAAATAAGAGAATCTGAATGCGATTAGTTGAATGTGATGATCTAAGATTACCACTTACTAAAATAGATCCGGACACATTCGCAGAATAATGTCACTTACTCACCAATTTCACCCTTCTCATTAGAATAATTTGTTATATAGTAGAAATGAAAATCTTATTATTATTATTATCATTACTAGCTTTACTCTGCAAAACCTTTTGCATAGAGTTATATCCCCTTAGGCTTGATCGGTAGGCTAGGTTATTTTGTTGGTTTCGGGCAGATCCGATTTTTTTCATAATTGTATTTTTTAAACTGGAATACTGTTGTATTAATTCTTGACTTTCGATTTAACACAGAACCCAAATCGCTATTATTTTATTAAGATTATTATTATTATACTGTATGTTTTATTCTATATTGGACAAATTTTTTTTTCAAAAAAAGGGAGGCGGTTTGCTATGAATCACGTGTGAGAGTAGACTTTACTCTCAATGGCGGGGGAAACTATTAAGAAATATATCTTGAAAAGAACAGAATTATTTCGCCTATCACCCCGCCACCCCGGGGGAGGGGAAAGCCGCTTAAACTTTAAAAATGCCACAAACTCCCGTTAATTTATCTACCCACTCCCTCCGCTCCTCGCGCCCCCCCCGTTTCCCCAAACCTCATGGTTTATATGCATGTATATTTTTTTTCTCGGTCAGTAGATCACTCGTTTGGAGGTCACGAGAGAAGACAAACAAGGGCTGACAATACAAATATTTAGCGGGGATAAATAGAAACAAAAAGAGAGAAATCAACTGTTCTCTCTCTCTCTCTCTCTCTCTCTCTCCCTCCCTCTCTTCCCACCTCCCCACCCCCTTCTATTACTTCACCTATGACCATAATAAAGTAGCCAGTACTAACCAGCGTTATATGAAGTTTTATATATACTAAAAAGTGCTCCATCCAGACACAGATTTGGGTCTTGGAAGTCTTACTTCGTCTTGAGGCAGCGGTGACGCCCGGCCAGCCTGGGTAGGCTGACCTACTTAAATCCCACAGACACCAGCTGTGTTCTCTGTCGTCTTGAATCCAGGGACAGCTCAGTGTTGCTTCACTCTCCGCGACGACCCACTTATACATGCACTATTTAAACTGCAAACATCTTAAAAGGGAACCATGTCTCCAGTGGTGCCTCCATATCCATTGCACTCGCGGCTTTGGTTGAGAATGAAATAATGGAACTGCAAACATCGTTATATTAGTTGCTTATAAGATGTAAGAGCATAAACTTCAACTGGGAAGGGGGTGGGGGTGGGTGGAATGTCACCATTTCCTCAAATAATCCTTAAATAATTTATCTCCTTTTACTCTGTGGTAAACTGAACGAATTATCTCTGCGGATTAGGCTCCCGGCTCGACCAGTCACCTATCTGTGTTTTCCCCTTGTAGCCTCCTTTTTGGTCATTGCATTATTGGTTATGGTTGGGTGGTGGTTGGGGGGGGGGGGGGGGTGAAAGAAGGGTACTACACAACCGTCCCATGACTAATTTATAGGATCTAAGAGATGAACTTAACGTACCGTACACACCTATCTAACACTAACCTCTGAGTCAACATAACATATTAACTGCACATTATGTAGATGTGTATGTGTCTGTTACATTATGCATATTGTGCGTCTTTTTTTAAACACATATTATCATAATTTGTCTAAGAGGGTTAAAAGTTTGTTAAATGTTTCTTTTAGTTATAGAATTAAATTCGAACTTATTAAGAGTCATTTTAATCTTAAAAAAAAAAAAATTAACATTAGCTTTTATATGAATCTTATTCAAGAAAAAGTCAATGGATTTTTTTTTTTTTTTTTTTAGAGGGACAGGGGGGACAGCACCAACTATAATCTCGACCACAGAAGAGGTTTTCTTATCGGGAGTGGTGGAAGGGGGAAGGTGGGGGGGTGTTAAAGGTCTCTTTCCTGATTATAAATTATATCTGAATGTTTTTTTTTTTTTAATTTTCCTCATCAATCTATCTAAAAGAATGATGAAGCACTCACTATCAATTTATTGTAGCCTCTGGTTAAACTGTTATCGTTATAGTTCTAACCAAATGAGAATGAAAAGGGCAAGAACTCATTCACACAAACACACACACACACACACATACACACACACACACACACACACACACACACAACAATGTATACTCTCTAGATACACACCCAGAGCTATATATCTCCCGATCTATGCATAAATAATAGAAAACTGGGGAGGGGGGGTCATTTTGCCATTAGACTTTTTTTAATATTGACGTCACAGTATTAAATTTCATTTCTTTAGATAGTTTAAAGTCTTCTCCACAGACACACACACACACACACACACACACATAGATAAATAGACAGACACATTGTTAGATAGTTATATAGATAGACAATTAATCATTGTATTAATGTAGATGTTGGGAATTCCTACATGTAGTACGGTGACGCACCCCTAATGAACGGGTTATTGAACGGGGGAAGAAAAGGAAGGAAACACACAGACGGTTGACGAAGGAGAAAGAGAACATTGTTTGGGTTATTTTTGTTTTGTTTTAAGTTTGAAGAAGGGAGGAACGGAGGAGCTAGGAAGAAGTATTTATTGTATTAAAAGAACGGACAACTGGTATTTATCGTAGAGACTTGATTTAATGGTTAATGTTCATTATTGAATAACTAGTTCTTATGATTATTCAATAAAGTGATTTCGAGTTAAAAACTGGAGGTGTTATGAACTTGATTATTAAGATTAATTCTGGACTTGGTTGGGAATAAGTCTTCAATTTTATTGGTCATGAATAAGTATTGAATTTGATTGGTTGAGAATAAGTCTAGTATTTGATAGTATATGAATAAGTCTGGAATTAGTTTAGTGAATAAGTCTGAATTTGATTTGTTATGTAAAACTTTTAATTTGATTGATTGGGAATAAGTTTGGAATTGTATTGGTTAGGAATGAAAAAAAAAACACATTTTGGTGTACAATATTACTTAGTAGAGATGCATGTATGTAGTTGGCACCATTGTGTTTGTAGTCTGTAAAAATGTCTCAACTGAGCAAGGAGTGTTTAATCATCAAAGGCCCAATTCGCGATCAGCTGTTGATTGTATGTGCGATTGTTCAGATCGGGTTTAGTATTATCCAAATATGTAGTAAAAGGATTCAATCATAAAAACAGCAATATACTCGTTATTGTAAATGGTCCTAATGTGACACTTATAAATTTGAGACAAATAAAAACATAAGATATACTGATGTGATTCATCAAACACTGATAAACATTATACAATATACATATATATATATATAGCCCTGGGTTCTATCCTCTGTGTGAACCATGGAATTTTTTTCAAGGTGAAAATTTGGTGCAAAAAAATGTCCCACAAGTCCACCCAGCTTTAAATGGGTCACCTGACTTTAAGTTGGGGAAGTAAAGGCGGCTGGGCGTTGTGCTAACCACACAACCCCTTCATATGCCGAGGTTATAGAAACAGATGAATTCTACACTTCATCTGCCCCGATGGCCCGTTAGGGCTGCAGGAACTTTTTTTATGTACCCACACACACACACACACACACAAACACATATATATATATATATATATATATGTATAGACTTGCCATACGCCCCGGTTTCGCCGGGACAGTCCCGGATATACTAGGTTGTCCTGGTGTCCCGGGCGGTTGTTGAAATTGTCCCGGTTTAGATTCAGTCCGCGGTTTGATGGTGTGCAAAGTTAACTTCGAACTTAGCTGCAATGAATTTTATGAAAAAATTAAAGAGAAGAAGGACTTATTGAAAAAGTTCACTCAAGTGAAAAATACGAGTGGTACAACAAGTAGAAAACTGTTTTGTTTTGTAAAAATATCATGTTTGTGTACCATTATGAATAAAATAACAAAGATTATCTATTCTATATTTTTAAGTGTTTTACATCATGTTTATACCCCCTCCCCCCCCCAACCCGACATCTCTAGACCTAAAGTAAAGACATAACTGTCCCGGTTGGTCCCAAGTGAAAAATATGGCAACCCTATAAGGTGTATATATGTAACATTAGTCTCGATAATCACGGGCCAGTCGCAATCAAGTGCTTGTGCTAAGTGCGGTAATTTACGGTTAGCATATATTGTTACCGGGAATAAAAGAAACGTATGACTAATTGCGGTTATTTGCGGTTAGACCCAATTACTTTGGTGGTAATTTAAAGCACTGCTTCTGCCAGACAATATAAATAGAGCTGTGATGAATTACCCGGTAAACGATGACATGATATCCAGACATCGTGATGTATGAGTTGTTTTTTTTTTAAGTTAGCAGATCAAGTGTTGGGATGTTTGGATCAAAATGCGTTTTTATGGAGGGGGAACTAGGTGACCGCCCCCTGTACCACGGGGACCCCTTTCTAGTATTAAATGCCACTGAATATGTTGGTATGGGGCCCCGAGAGGTGCTTTATCTTAGGGCCCCTAAAAAGACCCCCCAATTAACTGCTATGGTTGGATTGATATAAAAAATGGATTTGTGTGAACTGATGAATTGAGGTCGGATATTGTGGATTTGTGATGAACTAATGAATTGAGGTCCGGATATTGTGGATTTGTGTGAACTGGTTTGAGGTGTAAAATTGTTAAATTGTTGTGAAATGTTAGGTTTTTATCAATTGTTGTCTTCATGTGAAACATTAATTTTTTGTGAGAAATATTGATTAATTTTTTTTATTTTTTTAGAAAATTTGAATGGGTGGTAAATGTTGGTGAGCATTTTGATAGGACGTATACATTATTATTTGATTAAAAAAAACTTTCAAGGCCAGAATATTTACGTTTTTAAGTTCATGGTGTGTGTTTGCTGAGTGTGCTTATGTGTGTGTGTAAGTTGTGTGTGTGTTGTCCCTGACTTTCCAGATGAACAAAATTATTTTGTGTTTTATAACACATGGGTCATTGAGAGCCATTGGTCAAGGATATGTGTAGTAGTTGTCAATATACAGCACCATATTGAATACAAAAATAATTCTGTATGGGTGGGGAGGGTGGGGTCGCAGTTTACCCACGGGCAAGTTGTGGCCCTCTGCCTGGAGAATGATTGATTTATTTTGACGTCAACTAGATTTTGGGGCCCCTTGTAAGATATAAGGACACTTTTAGATTTTTTGTTTTCAACAGTATGAATGAGTAAAGATTCCTTCAAATTCACAACCCATACCCGTTTCTTATACCCACACGACACACACACACACACATACACATGAACCCACACACACACTGATCCATCTCCTTCATAACAATCCACGGTCTCAATGGCTGAATGGTTGTATTAATGACCCACATTAAACGCCCATTAAAATGCACTTGGAATATAGGCCAGGGGTGGGGTGGGAGGGGTGAGGAGCTCTTCTGTGTGGTCATTGGCTGTCAAATCCTATAACCTATGGGTCAGCAAGCGGCGATTTTCTACTTGTGCCATTCTTGTGTTGTCCCAAGGCAAACAACTCTAGTAATTTGCTAGTAATTGCTTCCCTTGGGATTAGAAAGATGGTCAAACAGCGGTCTGTGAACGTGACTTCCTGTAATAGGCATCATGGGAAGACAAGCTAGTGGAACTCTTCCTCTTCCACACCCCCCCCTTTCCACGCTATTTTTTTTTTTCATTTTCCTTTCTATTGACTGCTGTGCTACTTCCTCAATATCAACTCCGCAATAAGATCATAATGTCCACTATCGGACCATGGTCATCTCGATTTAGTGATTTCTATAAGTACATGTCTTACTTTTGATCTAGATTTGACCCACCATCAAGTGACGAGCCCTAAAGGCTTTCTTTATTTTTCTGTTCTCCTTTCCCCTAATTAGTGACGCGTATTGATCTGCTGGAGACTTAATATATATCTCTAGCACAGGGACTCTCAAACAAGCTGTTAACGGTTCCCTGTGTGCTACGCGTGAGCTTCACTGTGAGCTCTGATCCCCATGCCTTGAAGAAATGGGAAAAATAAATGCATCCACTTAATATCACCATTAACTTGTACAATAACAGTGGCTACATTAGCTTGTACAATGGCAGTGGCTACATTAACTTGTACAATAACAGTGGCTACACTTAACTTGTGAAACAACAGGGGCTACATTAGCAACTTGTACAAACAACAGGGACTCGCCAACATTGAAGTAATTTTATTCTAAAATGAATCCCGTATTAAAAAAGGAGATTTGAGAACCTTCACACTTGTCTATGACCCTTTCTTGTTGCTCGTTTAATATATAGGTCTGTGTCTATGACCCTTTCTTGTTGCTCGTATAATACTTAGGGCTGTGTCTATGACCCTTCTTGTTGCTCAGCTGTATAATATATAGGTCTGTGTCTATGACCCTTCTTTTTGCTCGTATAATATATAGGTCTGTGTCTATGACCCTTCTTGTTGCTCAAATGTATAATTATAGAGGCGTGGGGGCTCACTTTAAATTGTCTGGAAAAAAAAATAATAATTTTTTTTTAGGAATTTTTTTTTGTAAATGAGCAATATGTTTTTTATACTTCTGTTCTCAAGCTATAACAAGGTTATACATTGCTATATTTATTTATTTATTTATTCATTTTTCTGTAAATGTGTTTGCATTTAACCGATATAAGTAAGTAATAATAAAGTAGCCTAGATAGACTGAACCTGTACTTTTCTTTCATGCAATAGAATACACATCATTTATAGTCGAATACGAATACGACGCATAAATGTTTAAATTTTCTTTTCCGCTGGAATAGCGAGTATATCATTATGTAGTCGAATACTATTCTGTAGTCGTAAACAATCATTTCATCAAGTAGCACCGGCTTGGTGGGTGAAAAAACCGCTTTTAGGATAGATGGTGAAACTAAATGGTTTAAGTTCCAAATAATAATGGAGTGAAATAATCTGCGGTGAACCATGAGTAAAAATGTATTTATAAAAACTGTACAAAGTATTTATTAACCACATTAAAATTTCATAATGAATGGTAAAACATTCGTGCATTGTAAGCTTTTTAATGCTAATACAATAATAAATGTTAAATATTAAATATTCATAAAATTATTATATCTTTTTGGTAAAATGACATTTCTACTGGTTAGACTTTAGTAAAATGTCATTTCTACTGGTTAGACTTTTGTAAATGTCATTTCTACTGGTTAGACTTTAGTAAATGTCATTTCTACTGGTTAGACTTTAGTAAAATGTCATTTCTACTGGTTAGACTTTAGTAAAATGTCATTTCTAATGGTTAGACTTTAGTAAAATGTCATTTCTAATGGTTAGACTTTTAGTAAAATGTCATTTCTACAGGTTAGACTTAAAGATGAGTTAAATATAATTTACACTGGTAAGGTATTACTAAAATCTCTACTAGTCCAAAAGACTCAACCAAAATAATGTACAGTAGTGGCTTCTGTTCCACTGTGTAAATAGTATTTTGGAAAGGTGGCGTGCACAGCAGCAACGTTTCCTCTGTGTCCACTCCCAGGAAGTCTCACAGGACCACGTGCAGATTGAACGTCTCACCACCAAACGTTCATTAACTATTCCTCTGTACTTAATTTGAAAAAACAAAAACAAAAGTAAGAGTGGTGTGCGTGTAAATGTTAAAGTGTTCACCCACAATAAGTGTGTGTGTGTGACACTCAATCAAGACCCAGTGCTTCGAAGTGCAGTGCTACATGGTGCTGTGCAGTGCAACACGGTGCTCTGGTGTGACTTGATCACTGCATATGTTTTTGAAGGTATAAACTCAATTGTTGATAACTGATCTATTCGAATATTTGTTGTTGGTTGTTCATTTTATTTAACTCGCTCCGTTGAAGTATGAATTATTTTCAAGATGTGATAACATATATCAACGGTGTGACTCTTCCATCCGTATGCGGCTCTTCCATCCGTATGTGACTCTTCCATCCGTATGCGGCTCTTCCATCCGTATGTGGCTCTTCAATCCGTATGCGGCTCTTCCATCCGTATGTGACTCTTCCATCCGTATGTGGCTCTTCCATCCGTATGCGGCTCTTCCATCCGTATGTTACTCTTCAATCCGTATGCGGCTCTTCCATCCGTATGTGGCTCTTCCATCCGTATACGGCTCTTCCATCCGTATGCAGCTCTTCCATCATGTGGCTCTTCCATCCGTATGCGGCTCTTCCTTCCGTATGCGGCTCTTCCATCCGTATGCAGCTCTTCCATCATGTGGCTCTTCCATCATGTGGCTCTTCCATCCGTATGCGGCTCTTCCTTCCGTATGCGGCTCTTCCATCCGTATGCAGCTCTTCCATCATGTGGCTCTTCCATCATGTGGCTCTTCCATCATGTGGCTCTTCCATCCGTATGCGGCTCTTCCATCCGTATGCGGCTCTTCCATCCGTATGCAGCTCTTCCATCCGTATGCGGCTCTCCCATCCGTATGTGGCTCTTCCATCCGTATGTGGCTCTTCCATCCGTATGTGGCTCTTCCATCCGTATGTGGCTCTTCCATCCGTATGCGGCTCTTCCATCCGTATGCGGCATTATCCATCCGTATGCGGCTCTTCCATCCGTATGCGGCTCTTCCATCCCATATGCAGCTCCTCCATCCGTATGCGGCTCTTCCATCCGTATGTGGCTCTTCCATCCGTATGCGGCTATTCGATTATCTTGGTTCGGCTTCCGTTGAACCCCATGTGTGTTGTTTATTTGCTGTTGCTGGGCTGATGTTGCTAAGTTGTTGTTGTTGTTGTTGGGTTTGTTTTGGGTCTTTTTCGTCACTTTTATTCACTGAATCTTTTTTTTTTAAAAACTATGGTTCGGCTTTTTTTTTTTATAAAAATACATTTTACTTTCTAAAAACAAACAAACTAAAAGCAAAGAAAAATACGGCCCTCATTGATGTCATGCTGAGGTCCAGTGGTAGCCACTGTGCTAGACATAAGGGCAAAGGTTAACGCAAATATGGCTAGCTTTGTATTTTTTTTTTGCACCTAATAATGGTGCACCAGTTGTGCTACTTAATTATTTCACTGATACGGGAGCTCGTTTCGAACTATTCCCCTCCCCCCGCTAACTAACTAACACACATTCCAATACACACACGTATACACACACACATTGCCATTAGCTGAACTGACTTATAAAAATATCAACACCAGACATTTGGAGGAAGGGTGTGTCACGGCATGACTCATGCGAATACAACTGTCATTATATATATATATATACATAATAAACCTTTTTTTTTTAGCAAAGTTTTATTGTCGGTGAGTCTCAAAATGTCAATATGGTTGGCAAAAGAACTCCTGAGGCTGTTTTTTTAAATCGTGTTACTTGCAATGCATTACAGCGGGAGCACGACTTGCGTAATGTTCGATTTCCTATGACCCATTGTCTCAAGTCTAGAGAATCTAACTCCCTCCCACCTTGCTTCCTCTGGCCAAGCGCCCTGACATTGGTTTACCTATAGAGCGACCGATGTCATTTTTACTTTACCAATTTACATTGAGGCTCAATGGACATAATGTGTTATAGGGTCTTTTACATCGGTCTTTCAATTCTTTCTCCCCCCGCCTCTCTGTCTCTCTCTCTCTCTCCTCCCCCCCCCCCACAGCCTCTCTCTTATCTCTTTCTTTATCTCTCTTCCCCTCTTTCTCTACCTTCTACTCTTTTCCCGAATCTCCGTCAAAGACCAAGAATTGATATTAAATGAAGTCCAAATAGTATGAAATAAGAAGAGAATTTAAAAAAAAAAAAGCGATTAGGAACATACATGTATTCATTGTTACTGTTATAGTCTGTCTGAGACACATCAATCATGTGACGACAGTTATGTCTGACAGCTGACAGTAGTGTGTATTATGGAAGGGGTGCTAGTTAATCACTCTTTATTTATAGTTCTAGTGAGTATTAAGTTCACACTGGACGTTACCTGGACACTGATGGACACAGGTCAATGTTCTTCAGGACTAAAAGGACGCTAGCTATGTAATTACTTCCGGACATATCGTTGATCAATTTAGTCTATGTTCATGGTTTTCTTATTCTATTTATAATATGTCAGCATTCTGCAAGAGAGCTATGTAAACAAGATGAACATTCCAGAACTATAACCCGTACTTTCCTCAATCAAATGTGCATTATCTCCTCATTGTGTACTAGATACTCGAACGGTACTTCAAGCAGAGACAAGTGTAAATGGAAGCCAATGATGTCCAATCCCTTACATTACACTATCGGTGTAGATCTTCCAACCCTCGGCCATATCCATGGGCGTATTCATCGGGGGGGGGGCAAGGGGAGTATTTGCCCCCCCCCTTACATTTTGAAAAAATGTCATATAAGAGGGGGGCATTTGCTCTCCCCCCCTCTTACATTTAAAAAAAATGTCATAAAGTTTTTTTTTGCCCCCCCCCCTAGAAAAATTCCTAACGACGCCCATGGCCATATCACAGCCCCCCACATTACTTCGACCCTGACCTTTGACACATATATATAGATCTTTGCTCAAGATATTTCCTACTAAAAAAAAATGGTTAAAATTGTCGTAGATGTATGCTACAATGTGTCACAACCTGAGTCAACCTGCCCACAATCACCTGCCCACAATCACCTGCCCACAATCACATGGGGTGGGCCTTGTATGAACGGTCCTTTGCCCGCATACATTCTCATTCTCCCATAATTTAATCATCCTCCTGCCGTTGTAATTCAGTTTTTTGTTATCCCCCCATGTCAGCAATGTATCTTCTAATCTTCTGTGAGCGACAGGTAGGCTATTCTGTATATGTGCGATGTGCGATATGCGATGCAAAACATTTATGATGATGTGCTTAGTGTGTGGTGCGCACGATCTGCAAGTTAAGTGCTCGCGCATACGGGCACGAATTAGTGCGATTTCTTCGTGCGACTTTAAACGGCTCAGCCGAATATCTAGACATGTGACCGCACGAAACTTGATTAGTCTAAATGTAAATCAATGAATTATTTATTTATTTTAATGTAGCGTGGATGTGTAGTTGTTTTTTTTTTTGTAAACATCGCGGGTAACACATTCTAATTAAAAACGTAATATGTACGTACGTATTATAGAATTTCATATACTTATTATTGTGAGTTTAATAAATTAACGTCATTATTTTTTAGTGTGCCCATTTCTCAATAATTCAATTTGAAGGTGAGTATACTAATAACGGAATGGTTGTATTTGTCGAAAGCGATGCAAAAGAGACGAGCATACTCAAGTGCGGATTTCAGGACGGGCGCATTGGGCGCGCGCCCAGGGCCTCTGAACATTTAGGGGGCCCCACACAGCCCCGAGTATAAAACCATAGATATGTGTCTTTTTTTTTGTCCTGCGCCGGGGTCTCAACAGACATAAGTCCACCTGCTGGGCAAACTGTTGACCAGTGATTCCCGAAATGTCCACATCTGTGAACCCCATTTTTTTTACGGTCATGAGGGGGGGGGGGCACTCATTTCCTTGTTTTCGCTTTAGCCGTGCATGTTCTCAGCCCGATGCAGTGAATGCCCCCAGTCAAACTCTTCAAACCACACTTTGAGAAACACTGTTGAAGACTGACAATGAATTCCAAGAAACGTGTCCTTGGACGAGTTGCAGTTGGTACCCTATTACCCTAAGCTCCTATTAGTGTTGTTTTAGTCCCAAGTCATATTTTAGTTTCAGTTTTTATTTCGTTTTTTCTGTAATAATTTCAGTTTTCGTCTAGTTTTAGTCTTGCTGCTAATTTTAGTTTTAGTTTTAGTTCTCGTTGACGAAAATTCAACATTTTCGTTAACGAAGGTTTTAGTTTTAGTTTTCGTCGACGAAAACAACACAAGCTCCTATACCCCCCCCCCAAACCCTTGAGCGGAAATATCCCGGATGCACCCCATTTTTTCATCGGGCCTGCTGAACATGCAGCGGCGTAACCTGCATATATGGTTCCCGGGGATGGGTTTTGAAAAAGGACACCCACCCCCCCCCCTTCCTGTAACGTATGCCACTATGACCACTCGTGCAGGATAGCCTCCAGATTTAGTCGTGACTAATTTCTGGGTTGATGTACCGAAACTGCCATATACCGTTCACCAGGCGACCATACTATTACACACATACACACACACACACACCCTCAGTCACCTGGCCATCTGCCTCGAGATAAATACTGACATTTACCAACGTTTATGTCATTTGATATAAATCTGTGTGTCTATGTGTGAGTGAGAGCGCGCTGGGGGTGGGGAGGGAGGGGGTTAAGTCACTCAGTACATTCAAAAGCATACATTCCTGACTGATTAATAACCAGTCAGACCAACGCCCTATTCGGTAACTTTTGAGATTCCCCGCTACATTCTATTCCTCCCCCCCCCCTTTTCCGGCCCCCCAACTTTATTCCATATTTCAATTTTTTAAATGGAAAAGAATAATTTGTAATGCACGATTTCTATTTTCAATATAAAATATATTTAGAAACGGAAGACTGTGATTATATTCCTGCACATTTTATTCATGACTGCTGAATGTCTAGTCTAAACGACGAATATATTCAATAAGCTTCTTTTTTCCGATTTCCTCTCCAGATTTTTTTTTCTTTTTCCATGTTGCATGACGCCAGCTTCTGTCCTAATTTAGCAGTCATCAGCAACACTTGATCAAAAATTGTCCTGGTTAGACACCAAAAAAAATAGATCCATATTAATAATACAAGTTGAATTCTAATTGAATGGAGCAGAGCAGTTCTTACGTTATCGGGGGGGGGGCTATGCAATTACATTTGGTGGGCCTAGTAAAATGTCATTTGGTGGGCCTAGTAAAAGGTCATTTGGTGGGCCTAGTAAAAGGTCATTTGGTGGGCCTAGTAAAAGGTCATTTGGGGGCGTCGGCAAAAGAAAAGCTGTTAAGTCCACCGCTTGCAAACATTGGGCCCCTTAATAAAATATTTGTGACTTGCGAAATAAAAAATCCCGACGGGGCCTTGTCAGAGTGGGCCCTAGGCAATCGCTAAAAGGGGGTGAAAAATTATTTTATGTATTGTCATTGGAGAGTAGTAACAAGCGTTAGTAGCGACTGAGACAGACTGTAACTTAGCGACTGAGACAGACTGTAATGTAGCGACTGAGACAGACTGTAACTTAGCGACTGAGACAGACTGTAACGTGGCGACTGACTGAGACAGACTGTAACGTGGCGACTGAGACAGACTGTAAGGTAGCGACTGAGACAGACTGTAACGTGGCGACTGACTGAGACAGACTGTAACGTGGCGACTGAGACAGACTGTAACGTGGCGACTGACTGAGACAGACTGTAACGTAGCGACTGAGACAGACTGTAACGTAGCGACTGAGACAGACTGTAACGCAGCGACTGACTGAGACAGACTGTAACGTAGCGACTGAGACAGACTGTAACGTAGCGACTGAGACAGACTGTAACGTGGCGACTGAATGAGACAGACTGTAACGTGGAGACTGACTGAGACAGACTGTAACGTAGCGACTGACTGAGACAGACTGTAACTTAGCGACTAACTGAGACAGACTGTAACGTAGCGACTGAGACAGACTGTAACGTAGCGACTGAGACAGACTGTAACGTAGCGACTGAGACAGACTGTAACGTAGCGACTGAGACAGACTGTAACGTAGCGACTGAGACAGACTGTAACGTAGCGACTGAGACAGACTGTAACGTAGCGACTGAATGAGACAGACTGTAACGTAGCGACTGAGACAGACTGTAACGTGGCGACTGAGACAGACTGTAACGTAGCGACTGAGACAGACTGTAACGTAGCGACTGAGACAGACTGTAACGTAGCGACTGAATGAGACAGACTGTAACGTAGCGACTGAATGAGACAGACTGTAACGTAGCGACTGAGACAGACTGTAACGTAGCGACTGAGACAGACTGTAACTTAGCGACTGACTGAGACAGACTGTAACTTAGCGACTGACTGAGACAGACTGTAACGTAGCGACTGAGACAGACTGTAACGTAGCGACTGAATGAGACAGACTGTAACGTGGCGACTGACTGAGACAGACTGTAACGTAGCGACTGAGACAGACTGTAACGTAGCGACTGAATGAGACAGACTGTAACGTGGCGACTGACTGAGACAGACTGTAACGTAGCGACTGAATGAGACAGACTGTAACAATTGCCGGACCTACTTCTCCGCCAGCCACAATGTTAAAATGATAATCTTAGAGTTTCACGCGAACTGATGGGACACGTCAGTCGCCTGAACCAGGTAGTGACTTGTCAGCTTCATTTCAGATGTACAGCTAAGATCTGCAGAATCTGCGCTTTTGATACAGAGCAGCCGCGAGTGGTGGGTTAGCAGAATATGTCAGGGGCCCAGAACATCTTTTGCAGGCCCGGCGCTTTACTAAATCTGCTATAAAATGACCTGATAGCAGACAATAAGGGCCCAGAATTTTCCTTGATTGCCGGGGGGGGTCTTTCATGGGTCAAAGACTTTCTAGCGGCGTGCCCTGATAGATATAGGGCCCTATATTACATTAGAGGACACATTTGATTCTGTTTAAATCCAAATAATACTTTTTTTACATATAAATTAAGCAATTTGTTACATTTTTAGATTACTGCTACTAAGCTGCATTCAAAAGGAAAAAAAAACAACTTAAATACGAATTTGTTTTATTATTTATCCAAATTAGCGGCACCATTAAAATCTGATCTGAAACCAGCTGTGTGGACTAACGTTCTAGTTCCAATCCTAACTGAATAGTACCATAGCCCATACAAATTTACGACGGTTGTTTAGTTGTGTCTTTTTGGGTGATGACCCAGATATCACTGGACAATATGCTAAACTGCACACAATGCAGGGGGGGGGTCATCATTAAGGTTGGACGGAAACGTGTCAACATGACAGATGGACAGGACGGGTGTCAAGTCTCGTCTATCGTGGTTTCCTTTTGTTCTGTGAATATCAAGTTACTCAAGGGCCGTCACCCTAAGATCTACATTCACCATTGCCTCCCTTCCCTCGCATTCAACTTGAACTAGTGTTGTTTTCGTTGACGAAAACTAAAACTAAAACCTTCGTTGACGAAAATGTTGACTTTTCGTCAACGAGAAGTAAAACTAAAACTAAAATTAGCAGCAAGACTAAAACTAGACGAAAACTGAAATTATTACAGAAAAAACGAAATAAAAACTGAAACTAAAATATAGTGTTGCTTTCGTTCACGAAAACTAAAACTAAAACCTTCGTTAACGAAAATGTTGACTTTTCGTCAACGAGAACTAAAACTAAAACTAAAATTAGCAGCAAGACTAAAACTAGACGAAAACTAAAATTATTACAGAAAAAACGAAATAAAAACTGAAACTAAAATATGACCTGGGACTAAAACAACACTAACTTGAACAGATCTTCACTTACTTTCGATCTCTGCTCTTGTTATTAGACCACATTGTACAATTGTCTAGACAACTTCTGTGTAGGAGTGTACATTTTCTCAAGTCAGCTCAAATTCGTATTTTTTTTTATTGGCTCTTTATTTTTTGGTTTTTTTTTTTGTATTTTCTTGATCTGAGTTAATTGATGAATGCTCCCAGAATTTTATTGAATCATGTTGAATGTGGCAGCTTTATTGATTTGTAATTCATTTTATTTACTGCGATCCATGGAAAGTGTGTGTGTGTGTGTGTGGGGGGAGAGAGAGAGAGAGAGAGAGAGAAGAACCCTCCGACTTAATTTTTCTTTTTAACCGCCATTTTTCCAAATTTTCACAATTACACAAAGGTTGCTTAATTTAAACTGAGTTGATTTGTACGCATACAATTCATGCGAATACTTTAGTATACAATCGTGTCGGGTTACATCACGGGTGGGCAAACTGTTTGAGTCGCAGGCCACGTTATGTTCATAAATTTCACCGGCAGTCCGCTGTTCACACGAACTAATATATATATATATATATATATATATATATATATATATATATATATATATATATACATGGGCGTCGCTAGGAATTTTTCTGGGGGGGGGGGGGCAAATAACAACTTTATGACATTTTTTTTTTAAATGTAGAGGGGGGGAGCAAATGCCCCCCTTGCCCCCCCCCCATGAATACGCCCATGTATATATATATATAATGAAGCATAAAATGTCTAGTGCTAGAAACGAGTGACGTGCAGCGGGCCGGAAGAAAAATCATCCATCGGGCCAGATTTTGCCCGCGGGCCTTAGTTTGCCCACCGCTGGGATTATTTCATTGACTTTACATTATTTGAAGAACATGTATTCAATTTTAGCATCCATTCACTCCCTTCACCAATGCGCGAATGTTCCTACGAAGCCTAATTGTCAAATATCTAAGTGGCACACACCCTGCTATAAGCGGACTGGTGGTCGTGCGGTGTGGTCGACCGGAGGGGTCCCGTGTTCGAATCTCAGTGAGAACCTTTGGGATTTTTTCAGGTCCTGGTGAGAATCCCCAAGTCCACCCAACTTTAAATGGGTACCTGACTTTAAGTTGGGGGGGGGGGGGAGTAAAGGCGGCTGGGCTAACCACACACTCCCTTTATACGCCGAGGTTATTATAATAGATGAATTCTACACTTCGTCTGGTTCTCAAGAGAACTTTATTTTTTTTTACACACTGCTCTCTAGGCTAGAGTGAAGTCACTTCACACACGTGGCCCATTAATATTCTCGAGGTTTATTTTCCAAAAATGAGTTCATACATTGGCTATCTTTGCGATCAACACCATCTAAATGTGGACACTACTATATTTAAACAAAAGTTTTGAACACAATAAAATCTCCACACAAAAAATATGTTTATTTAAAAAAAAAAAAATCCTTAACTCATATTTTTTTTTAAGTTGACTTTTGACCTTTAACGTGACCCGAGCTACATCTGAACCTAACGTCAAATTATTACTGGACCCCCCCCCCTCCTTCACCCCTCTCTCTCTCTCTCCCTTCCCCCACCCACCCACCCCAATGTTAGTGGGTGGTTGAGGGGGGGGTGTGAACATGCGCGCTGTATATTTCGGTGAGTGCGAGAAATCACCCGGCGATTGGACGAAGTTTAGCGTGAGTTTTTTTTTTGCAATGGGGGTTGTGGGGGGGAGGGGTTTTTTTTAGGGTTGGGGGGAAAGAGGGCTGGGGTGGAGGAGGGGGAGGGGCATCGCCTGCAAACTTTCGAGTGAGTTAACAGCGAATATATGGGACATGGCTGTTTTAGAGAAGGGGGGAGGAATAAAGTGTCACAAACTGCGTCTGTGTTGTTGTTGTTGTTGGAGTTTATTTCACTGAGTTGATGTCTGTCACATTGTGGTGGTAAACATACAACTTCTGGACTCCCTGTGTTTGTGCTGCACATTGTGTCGTCAATAAAACATTCCTGGGTGTTTTGTTTTGTTTTATTTTATTTGTTTATGCTGTGCTGGTGAAAGAAAGTGTGTGTGTGCCGGGCTGGAGCGAGCGACCACGACAGCAGCAAATTTGGATTAGCGAATCACGTTCAGATTGACACAGTGTGTGTGTGCTATTGTTGTTTGGCAATACATGTAAGTATCACGTAATAATAACCTGTGTCTAGACGTGGAGTGTGTTGTGTAGTATAACGTATGATTTATGTAACACAGTGTGCAGTGGCACATGATTTGTATAACACAGTGTGCAGTAGCACATGATTTGTATAACACAGTGTGCAGTGGCACATGATTTGTATAACACAGTGTGCAGTAACACATAATTTGTATAACACAGTGTGCAGTGGCACATGATTTGTATAACACAGTGTGCAGTGTCGCATGATTTTATAACACAGCGTGCAGTGGCACATGATTTGTATAACACAGTGTGCAGTGTCGCATGATTTTATAACACAGTGTGCAGTGGCACATGATCTGTATAACACAGTGTGCAGTGTCGCATGATTTTATAACACAGCGTGCAGTGGCACATGATTTGTATAACACAGTGTGTATGTGCACATGATTTGTATAACACAGTGTGTATGTGCACATGATGTGTATAACACAGTGTGTATGTGCACATGATGTGTATAACACAGTGTGTATGTGCACATGATATGTGTAACACAGTGTGCAGTGGCACATGATTTGTATAACACAGTGTGCAGTGGCACATGATTTGTGTAACACAGTGTGCATTAGCACATGATCTGTGTAACACAGTGTGCAGTAACACATGATTTGTATAACACAGTGTGCAGTGGCACATGATTTGTATAACACAGTGTGCAGTGGCACATGATTTGTATAACACAGTGTGCAGTAACACATGATCTGTGTAACACAGTGTGCAGTTGCACATGATCTGTATAACACAGTGTGCAGTGGCACATGATGTGTGTAACACAGTGTGCAGTAACACATGATTTGTATAACACAGTGTGCAGTAACACATGATCTGCGTAACACAGTGTGCAGTGGCACATGATCTGTATAACACAGTGTGCAGTGTCGCATGATTTTATAACACAGCGTGCAGTGGCACATGATTTGTATAACACAGTGTGTATGTGCACATGATTTGTATAACACAGTGTGTATGTGCACATGATGTGTATAACACAGTGTGTATGTGCACATGATGTGTATAACACAGTGTGTATGTGCACATGATGTGTATAACACAGTGTGTATGTGCACATGATATGTTTAACACAGTGTGTATGTGCACAGTGTACTACACTGGTAGGCTAACTGGGTGGCCTTGAGACCCACCTTGGCCCGCGAGAAAAATCTTTCGCTCCTCCAAAAGAAAACGAGGCTATCATTTGTTCGTTTTCATTTATGATTGATATTGGTCTATCCGCAATAGAAACTTATCTTATCTTTGACTAAATTCCAAAAAATTTTATTAGACCACACGGAAAAAGAAAGTAAACAAATACTCAAGAGACGAACTATGATCGATTGCAAATGAAAATATTGGACCCCCTAAAAGTGAGAAGACGTCATAAAGGGTATAAGATTAGGCTTTAGGGGGGAAAGTCTGAAAGATTGGGGCCTCGAACACATCCCTATCGAAACCGCCTATGCGAGTGCTTAATTGCATTAACATAGGAATAGTATATCAGGTTGTGCGGTCACAAATAGCACCCTAGCTCGCCAAAATATATTTGCACTTGTCCGATCTGGAGGGAGGGCCCCAAAAAAAGTTTAATTCGCCCAGGGCACAACAGTAGCCAGCTACCGCTCTCTTTAATTGATAAGGATTATTAGAAGATCTCAGTAATGATTTTTTTTTTAATTTCAAGATAAACACACATATGTGATTGGTGCATTGGAATTAAGAGATATGATGAATGAAGATGTTTCCACCGCTGTGGTTGTGCACTTATTACAACTTGCACGGTAGTGCACACTAATCTAAGTTGTGTGCAGGATCTTCTCCGCCTGACGATAGAATTTTTTTAAAGTAGAAACTTCGATATTTTATCATATCCGATAGTTAGAGTTTCAATATAATGACATTCCATTAATAAATAAAAAACAAATGTATTATATCTCTATTTTTTTTTATTTTCTCTTCGGATATATTCAAAAGATGTATGTTGTGTCTAGCTATATGTTGTGTCTAGCTATATGGTGTGTCTAGTTGTATGTTGTGTCTAGATTGGTGTTGTGTCTAGTTTTAAGTTGTGTCTAGTTTTATTTTGTCTAGTTTTATTTTGTCTAGTTTTATGTTGTGTCTTGTTGTTGGTTGTGTCTAGTTGTAGTGTCTTGTTGTATGTTGTGTCTAGTTGTATGTTGTTGTGTCTTGTTGTATGTCGTATCTTGTTGTCTCGAGTTTTCGGGAAAGAGAGGAGAGGGTCAGTAGATAAAACTCTTGACTTACATTTGTACTGGTTATATTTGTACTGGTTACATTTGTACTGGTTATATCTGTACTGGTTACATTTGTACTGGTTATATCTGTACTGGTTACATTTGTACTGGTTATATCTGTACTGGTCACATTTGTACTGGTTATATCTGTACTGGTTATATCTGTACTGGTTACATTTGTACTGGTTATATTTGTACTTGTTATATTTGTACTGGTTATATTTTGCTGTAAAGCTTCTGTAAACTGTGTCACTGTTTACATCATTCTGTCCTGGAATTCCGCCCTGGCTAGACATTGCATAGAGATTTAGAGATCGTTACAGGCCAGTCTAGCCAAGAGAAAGAAATAAACCATAAATGTTAATAATATTTATCAACTCAATCAAAAGAATTTTAGAAAGGCTAATGTAAAAAAAAGCATGGCACACATACAAAAAAAACTTATTTGCGAAAGAGTTAAGATTCTTCATATTTACTGACACCTTGTCGACTGACCCACATATCAACCACAACAGTAGTGCTCATCCCCCCCCCCCTAGATGGCCAAAGCCGATGAAGTGTAGAATCTATCTGTTTCTGTTGCCTCGGAATAAAAAGGGACAGTAAGGCTGGCACAGCGCCCAGCCGCCTTTACTTGCACAACTTAAGTCAGGTACCCATTTATAGCTGTGTGGAGGGGGGGGGTACAGGGACTTCAACCAACTGGAAACCCACCCACCCCCCTTTGTTTCTCACAGTGAATCGAAACATTAAAATCCTCCACTTAGCCGAAATTATAATTTTTTTTTAATAAATCTCAAAAAACTTGTCAAATTATCTCTGACGATTTTATGTTTTTTAGTCGCAGTTACAAAGTTTAAAAAAAAAGAATAGCAGTATTTTTTCGGTTATCACCTCCTGATCTTTACGTCACGCATATAATCTCCCCACCCTTTATTATGTGGAGTAGATGGCTAAATATAATCCCTCAAACGCCTGGTACGAAAATAGACCCAGAGACCCTATAAAATTTGGACTGGGTGAAAACACACACACACACACTCACACACACACTGGCCTTATTCCATTTGGTTGACTACAGAGAGCAAGGGGAAGAAAATCTGTCATCACTCTCCAATTTGGGAAGGCGAAATTTTCCAGCAGCCGGAAGTTGATGGTATCGTCAGCAACGGGGTGTCTCAATTTGCCTCTAATGCACTGAAATTCCCCAACGTGGCATAACCTTTGTAGAAGGGGGTCGACACTGATAAGGTCGAAGGTCACTCCAAAAAAAAAATAATAACTGCGAGAGAGAGAGAGAGAGAGAGAGAGAGAGAGAGAGAGGAGTTAATATATGCTGTTTTTTTTTTTTTAAAGCAGACATTAAAAATGTTGAAGTACTATAGACATTTCATGCAATCTTATCTCACACCGTGGAGCAATTTAACAGATAAATAAATAATAAAGCAACTTTCTTTTATTGTTGCCGTGTTGTAACAAGGGAGATTATCAGATGATGTGGGGAAACGGTTTGAGGCAATCAGGCTTGTCTTCCTTTCTCTCACATGTATAGCAATGGGTTAATGTGCCTTATTTCTCAACTATATTACTGGGCGATATGTATTTGGACGCTGGGTGACAGCCAAGTTCATTTTTAAAGCATTTTCGAAAAAAAAATGCTCTATTGTCCCCGTTTTGTCTGTCTGTCTGTCTGTCTGTCATCACCCTAGATCTCAATAACCATAAGTCCTAGACCCATGATGTATATATCATTTTGTAGGTCTTGGCCTGCCAAGAAATGAATTTTTTCCATTTTGCGATCTGACCTCTCAGGGCCGTAAAAAAGGGCCTTATAAAGTACCGTTTTTTACTATATAAGCTATATTAATAATGGACCGCCCTATATCTCAGCAACCATAAGTCCTAGACCCATGATGTATATATCATTGTGTAGGTCTTGGCTGCCAAGAAATGACCTTTTTTCCATTTCGCGATCTGACCTCTCAGGGCCGTAAAAGGGGCCTTATAAAGTACCATTTTTTACTATATAAGGTATATTAATAATGGACCGCCCCATATCTCAGCAACCATAAGTCCTAGACCCATGATGTATATATCATTTTGTAGGTCTTGGCTGCCAAGAAATGACTTTTTCCATTTCGCGATCTGACCTCTCAGGGCCGTAAAAGGGGCCTTATAAAGTACCGTTTTTTACAATATAAGCTATATTAATAATGGACCGCCCTATATCTCAGCAACCATAAGTCCTAGACCCATGATGTATATATCATTGTGTAGGTCTTGGCTGCCAAGAAATGACCTTTTTTCCATTTCGCGATCTGACCTCTCAGGGCCGTAAAAGGGGCATTATAAAGTACCATTTTTTACTATATAAGCTATATTAATAATGGACCGCCCTATATCTCAGCAACCACAAGTGCTAGACCCATGATGTATATATCATTTTGTAGGTCTTGGCTGCCAAGAAATGACTTTTTCCATTTCGCGATCTGACCTCTCAGGGCCGTAAAAGGGGCCTTATAAAGTACCGTTTTTTACAATATAAGCTATATTAATAATGGACCGCCCTATATCTCAGCAACCATAAGTCCTAGACCCATGATGTATATATCATTGTGTAGGTCTTGGCTGCCAAGAAATGACCTTTTTTCCATTTCGCGATCTGACCTCTCAGGGCCGTAAAAGGGGCCTTATAAAGTACCATTTTTTACTATATAAGCTATATTAATAATGGACCGCCCTATATCTCAGCAACCACAAGTGCTAGACCCATGATGTATATATCATTTTGTAGGTCTTGGCTGCCAAGAAATGACTTTTTTCCATTTCGCGATCTGACCTCTCAGGGCCGTAAAAGGGGGCCTTATAAAGTACCGTTTTTTACAATATAAGCTATATTAATAATGGACCGCCCTATATCTCAGCAACCATAAGTCCTAGACCCATGATGTATATATCATTGTAGGTCTTGGCTGCCAAGAAATGATTTTTTTCCATTTCGCGATCTGACCTCTCAGGGCCGTAAAAGGGGCCTTATAAAGTACCATTTTTTACTATATAAGCTATATTAATAATGGACCGCCCTATATCTCAGCAACCACAAGTGCTAGACCCATGATGTATATATCATTTTGTAGGTCTTGGCTGCCAAGAAATGACTTTTTCCATTTCGCGATCTGACCTCTCAGGGCCGTAAAAGGGGCCTTATAAAGTACCGTTTTTTACTATATAAGCTATATTAATAATGGACCGCCCTATATCTCAGCAACCATAAGTCCTAGACCCATGATGTATATATCATTTTGTAGGTCTTGGCTGCCAAGAAATGACTTTTTTCCATTTCGCGATCTGACCTCTCAGGGCCGTAAAAGGGGCCTTATAAAGTACCATTTTTTACTATATAAGCTATATTAATAATGGACCGCCCTATATCTCAGCAACCATAAGTCCTAGACCCATGATGTATATATCATTGTGTAGGTCTTGGCTGCCAAGAAATGACTTTTTTTCCATTTCGCGATCTGACCTCTCAGGGCCGTAAAAGGGGCCTTATAAAGTACCGTTTTTTACTATATAAGCTATTTTAATAATGGACCGCCCTATATCTAAGCAACCATAAGTCCTAGACCCATGATGTATATATCATTTTGTAGGTCTTGGCCTGCCAAGTGTACATCAAAAGTCCATTTCGCGATTAGACCTCTCAGGGCCAAAATATAAGACTTTGTTATGTACCGTTTTGCTTATATTTTAAATATAAATAATAAAAGCTAATCAAAGGGGCGTAATCATTATTTATTTTTGTAACAGTTATTCAACATGACTTACTTGTCCTTTTAATATCTTTTTTTCAGATATATGCATTACACAATTGAATTTATAAACATTTCCAAATTTTACAAATATTTACTGAAAGATAACAAACGTACTGATGAAAATGCGCTAACACGTCCTGTGTCCAGAATGGAACAGGCTTAATTGCTTGTTTAAATAATGTCTATGATTAGTTTTTGTTGTTTTTTTATAAAATATTAGCATCTGTAGCTTAATACCGTTTCATCATGTACTCGAAAGAATTATTGTAACAGTCTGTCTCTAAATGGAAAGTACTGTTAGATTCAGTACTCACCTTCATGGTGAATTCGCCAATTAAATAGTCAGAGAAAGAAGTATTTCACGAGTTTCAGCAGTTATTGAGCATAATTTTCATCATTTTTTAAAATGATAGTTTTATATTATTTATGGCTATTTATTGATTTATTTTTTTTTACCTCGACCTGCTGTTTTCTTTTAAAGTGAGTTCAAATCCTGCAAGGCTATCACGTCATACTTGAACAAAGTATTTTGGCGCCATTTGTGCCATCCAGTTTAGAGAGTATGTTCCCCGTCCGTTTGAACATAATGAAAACCACGTGTTTGTTAATATTTGTCATGAATTATTTGGTTTTTACTTGGTACACTCAGTAGAAACCCCCCTTCGCCCCCCCACCCCCACAAGAATTCCACCATGAGCAGTGGTACATATTTCGAATTTTCCCTGCACTATACCTTAGAGAATTTACTTAAAAATACTTTAGCAATAAAAACGATAGCATGACTGACCGTATTTAAGAAAGGTGTATATTACTTTCATTAAACTGGGTTTGTAAACTACGTCACCGATGTCATAAAACAAAACCACGTGACGCATGCAACCTTTTTTTTTTTTATGAACGTTTGCAGAAAGAAAAACTCTAGATTGATCCGAGCAGCTTTGAATTGTATTCTCTTACCAAACTCCAGACACTCTGCATTGTGGCACCTGTGGTACTGTTCTACATGGTGGCACCCTGTGCTACTGTTCTACAATGTGGCACCCTGTGCTACTGTTCTACATGGTGGCACCCTGTGCAACTGTTCTACATGGTGGCACCCTGTGCTACTGTTCTACATGGTGGCACCCTGTGCTACTGTTCTACATGGTGGCACCCTGTGCTACTGTTCTACATGGTGGCACCCTGTGCTACTGTTCTACATGGTGGCACCCTGTGCTACTGTTCTACATGGTGGCACCCTGTGCTACTGTTCTACATGGTGGCACCCTGTGCTACTGCTCATGTTTTTAACTATGATCGGTTATTAAACCAACTATACCGATTTTTTTCTGCTATGAAATTTAGAACTGTTCAATTTGGTGTCACCCCTAAAATGGTGTCACCCCGTGCGGCCCGCACTCCCCACACCCCCCTAGTGACGCCACTGGGTACACTATGTCTTATCTTTTTTTTTAAACAAAGTAATCAAAATCCTTCCTAAGCTGCACGTCTAATAATTTTTTACCGCATTCAGCATTTTGTTTAATTATAGGTAACATGTATGTGTGTTAATCTAATTCATTATTAGTATTCATAATTTAAACTAAACCGTATCTAAGCTACATCTCAATCTCTCAAATTCTAACATTCCATAAACACCGGATGTTATCCCAAGTAGGGAAGAGAAACTGTACGTCTGCAGCACAACACCCACCCACTTTTCAGTAATCAGATTAACATATAAACTTTAAAAACAAAATTAAAGAATTTAAAAAAAAAAGTCAATTTTTTGCAAAATTCATGTTGTAGTTGTTGTTTTTTTTACACGAAAATGGATTTTATTAATAGTCGAGTACATTTTCGGAGTACTTGTATTCGTACTTGCAGTTTGGATACTTGTACTAGTTCTAGGACCTTCGGTACTTGTACTCGAACATGCATCTTTTACGTGTGAGGTACTTGGAAAATCTCTATTAATTAGACGATGTCGTTCGAATTAAACGTAACTTTCAGAAAACTAATCATTTCATTTTCACAGAAAACATATTATACCAAATGTTACATACAGAAAACATATTATACCAAATGTTACATACAGAAAACATATTATACCAAATGTGATTTACAGAAAACATATTATACCAAATGTTACTTACAGAAAACATATACCAAATGCAACATACAGAAAACGTATTATACCAAATGTTACATACAGAAAACGTATTATAATAAATGCAACATACAGAAAACGTATTATACCAAATGCAACATACAGAAAACGTATTATACCAAATGCAACACACAGAAAACGTATTATACCAAATGTTACATACAGAAAACGTATTTAACGTAAAATACAGAAAAAAAAATTGACGCTAAACAGAAGTACAGAAAAACTTGTCATCCAAAAAAAATATTTCACGTCATTTTTATTTAAGAAATCTTGACATTATAGTTTCGAAAAAATACGTTATCCACTAAATGTGATGTTTTTAAGAAATATATTTTCATTATTAGTTTTATTTTCAATTTTTTTTTTATTATTAAAAAAAACTGCTTCGTCTCGGTTTTTTGTCGTTTTTATTTTTTCTCTCAACTGTGAATTTCCTGGTGAAATTGTTAAACCTGCTGTCACAAACACAGCCAGTCTGTGAAAGAAGAAATTCTGTCACAGTTCACAGTTGTCTAAAAGTGATTTCCTGTGAGAACCAGGTCCCTTCCTGTGTCTGCATTAAACATTCAACACCTGACCCACTTTCTTCTTTTTTGAGGTCACTCAGTATTTTATTCCTTTCCAGTTTTCTTTCTCTCACTCTCCTTCTCTCTCTCTCTCTCTCTCTCTCTCTCTCCTTCTCAATTTGTCTCTCTCTCTCTCTATTTTTCACTCTCTCGATCTCCTTCTCACCCTCTCTCATTCTCACTCTGTGTCTCTCTTTTCTTCTCAATTAGTCTCTCTCCCCTTCCCACTCTCTCTCCTTCCCACTCTCTCTCCTTCCCACTCTCTCTCGCTCTCTCTCCTTCTGACTCTCTCTCTCCTTCTCACTCTCTCTCCTTCTCCCTCTCCCTCTCTCTCTCCCTCTCACTCTCTCTCTCTCTCTCTCTCTCTCGCTCTCTCTCTAGTGTCTGAGAAACAAAACAATAATACTGATTTCTTATCATAAGTTTTGAGTATATTTATTGTTATATGGATAAACTGTTTATAAAAGTATAGTACATTTATTGATTGTGTATGTTTAGCTGTCATGTAACACTGTTTTTTTTTTAAATTGTGGCCCTCTCCCCCACCCTTCCCGCGCAATGCATTGTGGTACTTGATCGTTGGGTGTCAGATCTCTGCACCCCGCCCCCCCACACACACACAAACACATACCTCCCAGGAGTTACATTTTAAGTGAACGACCCCTTAGCCCATGAATAGTTAAAATAAATAACATTCCGAGGAACTTACAAGTTATGTTCCGCTAATTGTTTATCAGAAAAAATATTTTAATGGACCTTCCCCCCGCATTCCCCCATTCCCCTTGAGCTTTGCGGGCCCAGAATGAATGTACCGACTGTGCCCCCCCCCCATCTCTTTAGTTTTGTTTATGTATGCGCCTCTGCGAATGTGTGTTAGAAATTGTTTTTTTTTTCAACGAAATTCTGGTTAATGTTTTTGCAGAGCTGTAACTTTTTTTAAAGTGTGGTTTCGAACAAAATGTAAATGTCTCCCCCCCCCCCAACCCCCATCCCCACTTCATATAGAATCATCACCATTGCCCGTCACTCCTATGGGAGTGCGGGCCACCAACTAAAGATCTCCAGCGACTTCTATCCTGAGCCATTCTCTCCAGCTGCTTCCAGCTGAACCCCACCTGCCTGGTGATGTCGGATTTGTGGCTTCCTTTCGACTTTCACCAACAACTAAAGCTTCATGGGGGGGTCTATCAATGCATTCGAGTAAAATAAATTAAGTGTTTTACTAATATCCCTTTTTTTAAGTGTGCCATTTGAGATATTTTGTAAACATAAACTGAATTGTGAAAGTGTGTAGAGGTTATACTGTAGGTTTATTTCAATGTCTGCACCTATTTCAATGTTAATGTATTCGCAAAACTAATTCAGTATAGGTTGTTTGTGTGTAAGTGTGTGGTTGAGGGGGGGGGGGAGGGGCTTCCAACGACTCAATTTTCCAATGGCGCATCAATCGATACAAAAACAATCACTGATACAATGTAGTTGTACTACAAACAGGCCCACCGACAGAAATTTCGGGCCCCTGGGCAGGGCTGTCACGCCCCCTCCCTCCCCCCCCCCCCGTGCTGATAATAATATTTTCAAAAGTTGATTGGCCAGCTCAGTCCGGGCCCCTAAAACTCACCGGGCCCCTGGGCATTTGACCCCCCCCGTCCCCTCCCCCCTCTCGGCGGCACTGACTACAAAACTGTGCCGATGGGGAGGGGGGGGAACGGTTTCATTTGAATCAATGAATGCAATATCTCATCATTAATTCCACTTTAACCACTCGTTAAGTTATGTTTATTTATTTATTTACATGTTACACTGTTGTTGCTTTTTTTTTAAAGTCTGTAACTGAACTCTATATTTCTTGACGCTGTGCGCGAAATTTCTTTCACGTCAAGACAATTGACATCATTAAGTTTATTTCTCATCGCTAACTATTTATTATTGTTTTTTTTTCTGCTCTGCTGTCCATAAATTATTGCAATAGTTCAAGTACTTCATTGACTCTATAAAGCGTAAATTGGGTGACTTCAAAATAATTATAAATAGAATATAATTTTTTTTTTTTAAAAAGTAGTGTATATATGATAAATGTAGTTCCCCTTAGCCCTCACGGGTCATTGGGGCAGATGAAGTGTAGAATTCATCTGTTTCTATAACCTCGACATATGAAGGGATTGTGTGGTTAGCATAACGCCCAGCCGGCTTTACTTCCCCAACTCAGGTACCCATTTAAAGCTGGGCACTAAAGTGGACACCAAATTTCACCTAGAAAATTTCTTCCTCACCGAGGATCGAACCCAGGACTCTTAGGTCGACAGTCGAGTATCTACACCACTCGGCCATCCGTCCCACCATAATACATGTAGGATCGTCGCTAAATGTATTCATCCTAGTTTGAAACAAGCAGGGCCGTTCTTAAGATCGTCGATGGGCCCCCCCCAGGCACTTGTGCATTCTACAAAGGGGCGCTAGAGAATAGTTTCGTAATTGAAAAAATCATTTTTCAGACTTTCTGAGGCCCCCCCCCTTTTAAGTTGACCCCATGCACACCCTGAAAGGGTGTGCCTTTTTATATGGTAATACGGCCCTGGACATACCAGTTTAAATGTGAATGTAAATTAGATTTATAAACGCTTGACACTCTGCACAATATTTTATTATTTGATTGTAATAAACATTATTGGCCATTTGTTATACACTGTCCTCGTGTAACGTAATTCAATTTTGATGAAGCCCCCCGTCTAACGTATTGCTCTAATTTATCTTCAGCTTGTTATCAATCACTGCGTGTGACGTGACGTGTGCATAATGGCAGAGACAGGGGCGGGTGAACCAATGATGTTACCCAACGACAAAGAGAAGACAACTGGAATTCAGTTTTCTGGGAGAAGCAAGCCCCTGGCGAATTGTGTTTCCTGCCTCAAAGGTGTAAGTCTGCTCTATTGTCTAAGAGTTTTTGTCTTAGATATAAATATCTCAAATTTTATAGCATCATAGACAGAAAGATGTTTGACTGTATAAATATAAGTAGCCTACCTGTACTCGGTTATATTTTTTAGAGTATTAGTACTCTTCCTTGAAACTTGGGTATTGTGTACTCATTGTCAGTGGCACCGAGAGCCAACGCGGGCCCCAGGGCAGGACATCATTGCGGGCCCCTTAATAAACAATGAGTCGTGAAAAAATTGACATGGTCGGGGCTACCGGGCCCCCTTTATGCCCCTTACAAATGCGGGCCCCCTGGCAATGACCCCCCCTGCCCCCCTCTCGGCGGCCCTGCTCATTGTCAAAACTTGCAACTTGAAAAAACGTGTACTTGTACAGTAGTCCTTGCACTTTGGGTAATTGTACTGTGATAAATAGTTCCATTAGGTATATAATTATTTTTTACTAAAAAATATTTTCGCTTAATAATAATATTTTCGCTTAATAATAATATTTTCGCTTAATAATAATATTTTTGCTTAATAATATTCACTTATATTACAATTTTATTGATGATTTTTTTTAAAAAATAGGTAAATTTTTGTCAATGTATTTCACAGACCCCATCATGGTGTCGGAAAAACCTTCTCTTGGTGCTCACCATAACTGGAGTTTTGTTTGGGATCATCTTTGGTTTTGCGTTGCGCCCAGCCCAGCCATCGGTGGATGCCATCATGCTCATCTCCTTCCCTGGAGATGTTCTGATGAGGATGTTGAAGATGTTGATTGTTCCGCTGATCATCAGCAGCATGATCACAGGTGGGCTGAATAGAAATGGTGTTGGGAAGGTAGTGCGGCCGCAAAGGGCGCCAAAGTATGGAGAGGCACGGAAACATCTTTCTTTATTTACTCTTTTGCTTTTTATGAGATCAGGCCACCAAAAAGTTTTAAAGACACAGGGCACCAAAATTGGTTTTAATTTTACCATTTTAACAATGAAAGGGGAAACAAAGCGTTATTTTTTCTTGTCTTGGTGCTCATTGTGTTTGTTTATTTGTTTTTAATTTATACTCCCTAATGCTTCAATGGTTGGTGGGTGGCTGGAAAGTAGAGCACTGGATAATTTAAATCCTAGTGAGCATGGAACTCCCATGTGATGAAAGAGGTCAGGTATTTTTAACCCCCCCCCCCAGGGGTCCAGCTGATAAGTACTAGGATGGTGGGGGGGGGCTAATTTGTTCTGGGAATACTTTGTTCTAATATGAGTCATAGGAAGTTAAGACTGTTGAACATTGTGTTGACATCAAATCTGGGTCACTGCCAGAGATTTCAAGGGGACCCCTGACCCCTGACAAACCACTTAGTATGTCATGGCTATTGAATAGATATTCCTGCAGGGACTCTATTTTATTGTTCATTAATCTTAATATAATATATATATATATATTTATCAATGCATAAAATGTCAGTATTCAGCAGTGTAACTAGTGTTAGTGGGTGGTGTCCAGGATGTACTTTAAAGATGCTTCCTTCCAATACCATTATAAATTATTATACATGTAAAACTAAAGTGGTAAAAATGCCCCTCATTGCTGGTGGCAAAGTAAGTGCTGTCCTAGTTGCACCACTGCATGTATTTGATCATTTCAACAGTTAACAGTATAATAGTCATAGTTTACATTTATTTATCTAAAGTATCTCTTCTCTCTATATATATACAGTCGATTCCGCTTATTTGGGACACATCGGGACCGAGGCTTTGTGTCCCAATTAAGCGGCTGTCCCAATTAAACATACAAATTTACTATTGGCTTCTTGGTTTGGTTTCTTTGAGATTTGTCCCAAATAAGCGGCTGTCCCATTTAAGCGGTGTCCCAATTAAGCGGAATCCACTGTATATATATATATATTTATATATATATATATATATATACTAGCTGTGCCCTGCAAAACCTTTGCATAGAGCTATATCCCCTTAGGTTTGATCAGTAGGCTAGGTTGATTTTGGTTTCGGACAGATCTGTTTTTTTTTATGATTTTTATTACTATTGTTTACATTTGATGATTTTAAACTGGAAATGTGGAATACTGTTGTATTAACTCTTTACTTTCGATTTAACACAGAACCCATACCGCTATTATTTATATAGATTTATATTTGTTCAATTTTAATTTAACATTTTTTTTAAATTTTATTTTTTATCCAGGCTTGGCCTCACTAGATGCAAAAAATTCTGGCAGAATGGGACTGAGAGCCATTGTTTACTATTTGTCCACCACTTTCATTGCCATTATCCTGGGCATAATATTAGTGTTGAGTATTCACCCAGGAGAGTATGATGGGGGTGTCAGAAAGAGAAGTAAAAAAAAGAAGTACACTCCTTCATCACTGGATGCTTTCCTTGATCTGATCAGGTTCATTAACTGATTTTTTTTTTAAATAATTTTTAATACATAAGATGGGGTTAGATGCTTATCATGAACATTATAAAATAGCTAGCTGTACCCTGAAAAACCTTTGCATAGAATTATATCCCCTTAGGCTTGATCAGTAGGCTAGGTTATTTTTGGTTTTGGGCAGATCCGATTTTTTCATGATTGTATTTTAAACTTGAATATTGTTGTATTAATTCTTTACATTCGATTTAACGCAGAACCCAAATCACTTTTATATTATTAGATATTTCTTGTGGATAAAAGACTGCTGATGCATAGTGGTGTGCCATGGAAGACTTAATGTCTGCCATGAAGTAGCCTGAACCATTTTTTTTTAATTTTCTGCACTTATTTTGTCTTTTATCCGTCAAAGTTAATTTCTTACTTTTTAGGTGTAACAATAATTTTTTGGAAAGGGATAAATGTGTACTGCAAGTAAAAATAAAATTGTTTTGTTGTGCACCAGTCAAGTGGTCATAATGATAACTCTGTGGTAAACTGGTAGTGATCCTTGTTACTGTGGTAAACTGCTTCCGTTACCTACGGTACATCCTCTATTTAAAATGTAAAGATGTTTTCATTAGAGTGTAAGTTATTATAATAAGCAATATTATAATATAAGTAATATATTATTGCCGTCTTTAATCTAATAGGATTTATGGCCATTTTTGCAGTATTTTTACGTTAAACACGTTGTAGTCTAATTAAGCAAGACTGTCTAATGAAAAAAAAATAGATTTCTAGCAGAAAATAATAATTTATTTTTCTGTGAACTATTAGATAGGAACTTTTCTCCCCTTATGCAAATACTTTAAGAATGTGAACATTTTGAAATAATTATCTAATTAACTGCAATTTTTTCCTATATTTCTTTGACAGAAACATATTCCCACCCAACATAATTCAAGCTTGCTTTCAACATACATCAACAGTGTATGAAGTGGATGAACCGGAGGAGTTTATTACCACCAATGCAACAGAATTGAATACCACAGTGGCAACAACCATCACCACCATCATCACAACAACAACAAGAAGTATTATAGATCTGACCACATCCAACTCCACCAATGAGACTGTCATCCGAGAGACTGTAACTAGATGGGTCAGAACGTATCCCATGGCAGATGGTGTTAATGTGCTTGGTAAAATGTTTTACATGATGAAAAAAAATTGTTTAAATAGCAGGTCTTTTTACAAACACTAAATGGCTTGAAAATATTTGGCTTATCAGAATTAAGATAAAGTATGCCAGCATTCACTCTTCAATGACATGTTTTTAATGTGAAAGACTTTATTTTATACATAATATTTACATGTATTGGTTTTAAATTTTTTAAACAGAATAAATATTTTTAGATATTTTTTTAGAAACTTTTTTTTAATAAAATATTCTTTTTCCTAGGAATTATCACCTTTTGTACAGCCTTTGGAATTCTCATTAGCAACATGGGTCCAAGAGGTCAAATAATGATTGACTTTTTTCAAGTTCTGAATGAAATTATCATGAAAATGGTTACCATAGTAATGTGGTAAATATTTGCAGTTACATTCAAGTGTTTTTGACTTAAAACAAATCATATTTTAATATTACGGATAATAAAAATCTGTTAACATACATAATTCAACTCCCTCCCTATATTTACTCATTTGCTATGAAGAGAATATCATATATTGTAATTTTAAATATATTTTCTAATTTCTTTATTATGTCAGTTTTATTTAATGTTGTTATTTGTTGTTGCCATCTTTTAAAATTAAAAGTGGACGGTTTAAATGTGTTTCACTACAATTCCTCAGGTATTCACCCATCGGTATCATGTTCCTAATAACTGGCAAAATTCTGGAGCTTGATGACCCTGCTAAGGTTGGAGAACAGTTAGGAATGTACATGATTACAATCCTACTTGGTCTGACGATACATACAGTAGTCGTATTGCCTGCCATTTATTTCATCATTACCCGCAAAAATCCATATCTGGTATTCTGGGGAGTTATTCAAGCTTGGGTGACTGCCCTTGGTACAGCTTCCAGGTAAGGATAAAATTTCACTTTTGAACTGAAAAATCTTGACTTGTATTGCCAATTTTCATTATTTTTTTTGTAGTTTGTTAACTTGATTTTACTTTCTTTTCAGCACAGCTACTCTGCCTGTAACATTTCGGTGTCTTGAGGAAAATCTTCACATTGACAAAAGAGTGACTAGATTTGTCCTTCCCATTGGTGCGACTATCAATATGGATGGTACTGCTTTATATGAGGCTGTGGCACCTATATTTATTGCACAAATGAATGGCATTGAATTAGGCTTTGGGCAAATAGTTGCAATCAGGTAAAAAAATAAATAATAGATTTTCAAGAATTTTTAAGATACTGTTAAGAAATAAAAAAGCTGCTTTATGTATACTTTGAAATGATTCAATATTTGAAATTAAAAAATTTTGATTGATTAATGTCACATTCTTTCAGCATTTTTATTATATTTTTTTTTTCAGTTTACAATGTTCTATACTTATTTAAAATATGAGCTGAAATCCATTTTGGCTCATATATTTTATAAAAGAAGATATATTGATTGACTGTTCTGAAAATTAATAACTGGCCAAAAACAAAAAGTTAAAACAGTGTTTCTTTAAGTGTGGGTTGTTACCCACTGGTGAGCCATGCAGGAGCTTTAGGTGGGTCACAAAATAATGTAGATATGACACTTTTATACGCTTTCTTTTGTCGTAGACTATTCTTTAAGGTAGATCGCCAAAAAACATTTTCATGTGAATAGCAAAAAACAAAAGCTCTCATGGTGGTTTGTGAAGTTTGAGAAACACTGTTTTAGAAAATTTATTATATTTTAAACTTAAATTCATTTTAAAAAATAATATATAACTCTCTGCATAAATTACTTTCCTAGCTTAACAGCTACATGTGCTAGTATAGGGGCTGCTGCTATTCCTAGTGCTGGACTGGTCACAATGATAATGGTACTGACATCAGTGGGTCTTCCAGCTGATGATATCAGTCTTATTCTGGCTGTTGATTGGTTTTTGTAAGTTATTTTTGTCTTTCTTTTTTGAAAATCTGTAAATGTTATAAAGGCTTTTTATAACTTTAATTATTAGTTTTTCATTTAGATTTTAGTTTTAACAAATATATGACAAAATCAAATTGAATAATATATATTATATCATTTCAATAGGGATCGTTTCCGTACATCTACCAATGTGCTAGGAGACAGCTACGGAGCAACTGTAGTGGAGCACTTATCTCGTCATGAACTTGAGCTTGATCCGCACGTTGTTGATGATGGACCAGATTTTGATCTTCATGAGAATCAAAAAAGAAAATCTTTGACAAACAGTCAGAAAGGAGGAATAGAAGATCAACTTTAACTGATTTTATTTCTTTTTATACTTACACAGAAAGGGCATGAATGAAATGATTGTTAAAGAGTGTGAAGTAAAAGAGCTGTAAAAAACTCAATTAAAAAATTTGACATTTTACTAGCTGCTAGTTCAAGAATGAGTCCGAATTCACTTTTTTCATCCGGATAGGTAACAGGCATTTACAGATGAAGATCTTGAAACATTTTATAATATTTATTGCTTTAATTGATTGTAACTTTTGTTTATTGCACTTAAAAAAACCGGTCTTTTTATTTGTTTATTAATATAAAAACCCAAAAGTCATCCAGTTTTAATGTGTGATTTAACACAATTCTCTCATCTCAAGGTTGTGTATTATTACTGGTGCTGTATTAAAACTAATCAGTCTATTCATATAATCTCATACATTTTTTTTAGCAGGTCACATATAACAAAATTTACAATTTGCCTTAATTTCAAAATATTTCACTGCATGTAAAGAGAACTTCCATACCATAAATATCAATGACGTGAAAGATACATTGCATAATAACTTTTTTTTTTATCTAATTATCATCTCATTTTAAATTATGAACTAATAGCATAATAAAAAAAATCGAGCAAAGAGAAAAATAAAATAAGTGATAACCGATAAGTGTTATTCCTATTAGACTCAGCTTCTAACCCAGGAACAGTTTTTTGGCTAACAAGCGGCCCCGTAGCCTGGGGGGAGGCGTGCCCCCTCGCTAGGTATGGAGTGCCCCCCGCTTAAAAAAGAGGAAAAAAATAAAGAAAAAGTAAAGGTGCCCCCTTGCTTGGTATTGGCGCCCCCCTGCTTACTTTGACCTGGCTACGGGCCTGCTAACAAGACTAAAACATCTTTATTAAAATGCAAAGAAAAATTGTTAGATGTCTATGATGAGAAAATAAACTCTGTGTATTTTTTTAGCAAGGATTTCGGTCATTTGTAAATATTTCTTCCTCTAAAACATAACATTAAGACTTACCAGTTTCATAATCAGCTTTTCATTATTTTAGTATAGACAATTAAGGGAAGTAAAAGATATTTTATACTTGTAGTATTTTTCCTATGGTGTCCTCTTCCATTATGCTATATTTAGGACAGTATTTTTTTAACTAAAGAAATGATAATTTTCTTCATTGATCATTATTCCATTATAGCTTGTATTAAAAAAAAATGAAGCTTTTACAAAGAGAGAATAAATCCAATCAAAGTCTATTTTAATTTTTTTTTATTAAACTTTAAATGGCAAGGAAGAGGTATTTAAATAACAAAAATGTTATAGATTTAAAAGTTTATTTTATTGGCTGCTATTGATTATCCATTCATGTTCAACAAATGTTAGCTTTTCTCTTTTGAACTGAAATTTTTTTTTTGATTATCTTGTTGCTTGGGATATTTCTTTCGAATGTTTTGACATGAACTGTGTATTTAATGAGTATAGAAACATGGTTGATGTTGTTATGTTGTGGTTTTTTTTTTTTTGGGTCACTGAAAAAATTCCTGTGAAAGTGAAAAAAAATTTCATTTCATTTCTGCTAAAATGCAAAGTTCAACTCCTGATTACCTGGAAAAAAATATTTTTAAGACACCTAGTTGTTATTTAAATATATAGTATAGTTTTTGAGTTACCACAGAATATAAAATCAATATTTTGTGAGAGATACTAATCAAAAGATATCAATTTAACCTAAAATTGTATCTGAAAAAAATTAATAAGTAAAAAATAACTATTAAACCACATTTCTTAAATGGAAATTTTAAAAACATTTTTGCTTTTTTTTTTAATTACAAGGGAGTTAACTTTTAACAAATCTTGTTCAAAGATATGTTAACTAATACATGTAATTGTGATTAATATATTTTTTTTAACACTTTAAGACTATCACTTAACTAAATTTTATATTTTCCCAATCTTTTCTGTTTACAGCTGAACTATATATATTTTATTATTTAATTCATGCTAAAGATTTTTTTTTTATTTCTTTGTATTGTTCAATGAATTTTAAAAAGTTTAAAAACACATTTTCTAGTCAATGAACCAATGAAAAATTAAATGTTCCTATGAAACTTTACTGTTTTATTGCACCTTTACGATATACTCTACATGTCTGTGTGTCATTTCCCATTTATTATTACATATTATCTACTATTTTGAATACATTAAGTTGTACCATGGTGAATGTGAGTGTGCAGCATTCAAAAGCTTGACATCACTCACGTTACATCACTGTTTTTTTTTTTAATGCTTAGTCCCTTTATGTATTTTTGCATATAAACGGTTCAGATATACATTTTTCTTAATAAACATCTAAATTTTTCATGGCTATAACAAATGTTTTGTTGACGCAAAGTTGGAATATGACTCTTTCATTCGATGTCTTAATAGGTCATTATTATCAAATTTGATAACACTTAAATCTGGAAAATGAATTGATCAAATGTTTACTGCTTTGTGTAATATAAAAATTTTTTTTTTTTTTTAAATAATAAATGGAACGTGACACTTTATTTTATCAGGTGCTTCCATTTTAACTGAATCTTTATCATTGAGATGCCATGTCTTTGAAAAAATGATATTCACATACAAACAGTTTTTTTTTGGTAATGATCATTTTTGTAAGAGATTTACTAAAATAAAGTCAAGAAAATGAAATTTTATTTTGATAGGGTTTTACTGTTATCATTTTAAACCTATATTTTTAATGCTACCTGCAATTTGTGAAATATTTGATTTTGTTCCACCCACATCTTTGTAAGGATAGTGTTTGTTTGTTTTTTTATTGTTGTTTTTTTAATATCTCTTTTACAATAGGTACCTTAAATTTGTTTCATCATTTTAAAAAGTTCAAATGAGTGTAAAGTTTTCATTTAATTATTTTCATCTCTCAATTTCCTAAATTGTAGCTATTTTTTTTTCCAATTTAGTGTTATATTGTTTTTATTTATTTTTATTGTTTAACAAATTTTTTTAATTGCATTTATTACATTTAAGTACAAAGAAATACATTTTAGAATTTCAAAGTACCTTTTATATTGTTTAGGCCTACATTGATTTTTAAGTACAATTTGGTTTTTTTTTCTGATATATTTTTGTAATGTCCACTAAAAATGTTTCTCTTCCAGTTATTCCCTTGTTTAAACTTTTATTCTCAAATTAAAATGATTTTCTCTAAAACATTTTTATTGACATTTGTGCTGATTTTGTTTATTTATCATCATTACAATCATTAATTGGTGGAATGGAACATCAAATCTTAAGATTGACTCAACCCAAAATTACCAAGACCAAATTGGAAAAACAGTAGACCTGGGGGGCACACCCTGTGGCTGTAGAAGTAAATGGCAGTATATATATATGTGTGTGTGTGTATTTTCATAACTATATTAAAAGCAGCCTGACAGACAGAACAAGAGAATGTTCAATTTTTTAGGGGCTGGAAAGGTTGTTCACCTCTGCAATAGACTCAACTTTTCAACCTAATTTTGTGGAAGGACATACCATATCTCTATAAAAAAAATACCATAAGGATTTATTACAATAAAATTATTCCCTACCCCACCTATTGATTATTCCAACACAACCAAACTTTAAATTACATGAAAAACATCATTTAATTCACATTTTTGTATATAATACATTTTAAACAAGCCAGCTATCCAAAAATGTTACTCCTGTTCATTCTGCTGCTTAACTATAATCTTTCCTTACGCAGGGACATACACTAAATAGTAGCAGATGTGTATTGAATAAGATTGAATGACTTCCCTTTTTCCTTTCATCAGGCGGGGGAATATTTACAGGGAGACAACTAAACAACACATACTCATCCTAAATGTTCCATCTCCTAACAAGTTTTATGTAACAACGGTGGACAACCTTTCGATAGTCTTAGTCCACATGAAATAAATGTACAATATTAAAGGCGGCAAATTAATTATCATCATTGACGTCTAAATAAATCAATTAAAGCCTTGTATAGAGAGTCTTAAATAGAAGGAAATCAAGGAACAATTACTTTTTTTTTGTTATCAATGATTTTTCTTGACCCACTTTTTTTGTAGATAGTTTGACAAAGACTAGTGTACATCTACTAGTTTGTGGATTGTATATATAAAAGATATTTTACAATACAATGGGTGTTAGTGAGCACAGTGGCGTTACGAGCTTAACTCGCGCCCGGGGCAAAATACCTTTTTAGCCCCCCCCCCCGCCCATTCGAAAAGCATGTAATACTATATGTAAAATATACCATTTGGCACCCCTTTGTGAGTAGCGCCCAGGGCATGATGCCCCCTTTGCTCCCCGTCACTACGCCACTGCTTGGTAAAGAATTGAATAAGTACAGTATTGAATACAATTAGGCATAAATTACTTTTCTTAATTACTAATTAGTGCTATTGAAAGCAGGGCCACTGCCAGAAATTATGCCCCCCCCCAACTATCACAATGACGCTCCCCATCTCCATTTCCCCAATTTTTCAGCAAAATAAATAAAGCGACAGGGTCTTCAAAGTCACGAGGTCCCTGACAAGTGTAAAGGTACCACCCCTTTTGGGGCGCCCCTGATGTAGGTGTTGCAGGCCGTCCCAAAAGGGGTGCAACCCTTACTCATGTCTGGGACCCATGACCTACTGGGTTATGTCGGGAACAGAAATCTGCAATATACTGACTTAACAATTATTATCGTGTGAGTGTAATTTTACTGTGTTTACAAGCTTCTGTTAAAAATAATAATAGACATAATGAAATAGTCAAAAGTTTATTGTATGAACTAGAGACACTGAAATAATAATAAAAATAATATATTAAAAGAAAGCTCGTATACACAGTAATTTGACATTTTATTCCTAGCATAAGTTTTTGTTTTCTCTTTGCAATTTTAACTATGATTACATAATACATTGCATAATACATTGCCTCATGTGTAAAAAATGTCAATGTCAAACAAAATGTATGCGAACAAACATTACAAGTAAGTGGGGAAGGAGAGGGGGGTAGGGTTAAGTTACAGTTACTATAAGCGGTTTTTGAATTACTGAATATTAAAAGTATACACTCGCCTGCTTGATGGAATCAAGGGGTGCAAAACGCCCTGGGGACAGGAAACCAGAGTCGCGGAGTATTATGGTGCAAGAAATATATGAGGGTGCAAAGGGGTGCAATACGCCCATGGTAGCACCTGAGGGGCGGCAACAGCACAATTTTGTTATGGAGATAATTTTGAGCCCGGGCGCAGAAGGGCTTATTGCGGCCCTAACCAACAATGGAGGAAACAATGATCGCACAACAACAAAGCTAATACCAATACACTATTTGTAGTACATATCTAAAGACAGTAATGGCCAACAGTTTCAATCAGGCTTATTGAGTCAATAAACCTGTCTTATGTCCAGAGGCGGATTGAACGAAGGGAGCATCGGGCGCTTTCATAAGCGCCAGTCTTCGAAATCCCCATACCCCCTCAAAGCACCAACTTAACATTTGCGCCATTATTTCCCTGTGTCTCTTAAATGATCCCAAACAAAAGTTTCTGCTCCCAGGCGTCAAAAGAGATTAATCTGCTTCTGGTAATGCCCACTGTCCTAGTTTGCTGTTAATGTAGAAAAAACAACATACTAACAACTTACAAAACACTATAAGTATGTAAATAAAACATAGTACAACGGTTTAAATATAGAGAATCACTTTAAAAAGTTGTGTCTGTTGATTCGTGTACTATAAATGGGGAGGAATAACTTAGTCCAGAAGTTTCAGTTAGGGCAAACCCCTTGCCTAGCCCACACACAAAGAGTTTCGTCGTCTGGTGTATGACTTTTGTATAATGAAGAAAAAAGTCAATGAAGATACTACCAGATATATTTTTAAAATATGTAAACAAAGTAAAGACTAACGGTTCACGGCCACCTTGACCTATCTAGAAGGCCGCGAGCCAGCTTAAGTTACTGTTAGAGGAAAGACCCAAGCTAGCGGTTTCACTAAGGGGAAACAACTTGCCCGCACAGTAAACAAGAGTCAAGGCGAATTATTTGGGCGGTTCTCATGGATTGTGTCTTTTAGTGGGTGACATGTGTGTCGTCAGAGAAGAATTTTACGGCGGGCACACAAGGGGCGCTCTGCATGGGCCCCGACTTCTGAAAGGTCCCGCTTTTCTTTTTTGTTTCAAATGACAGCAGGCTTGGTTTCATATGTGAGATTTATAACACAATTTTTTTCAATCGTCAGTAAAACATAAAAGCAAGATTTGTTTAGTTTATGATTGTCACTCTAACTTTGGCCAGATATGCTATAACATTTTCATCTTTTAATAAGTGTTAACGTCTGTATACATGTCGGTCTGTCTTTTCCAGATAAAATTTCTTTACGGCTTGTGGATTTTTTTTAATGTTGACTATATAATAAAAAAATATTTTTTAATTCACCCCCCAAAAAAAAATCACTTTACAAACATATGGTCAAAGAGAGGTAGCCGTTGAATTATTTTGATTTTCCTGTTGCAGTTATCCTAGTTTGTGTGACGGTTGGCCGAGTGGTGCAGATAATCGACTGTCAACCTGAGAATCCTGGGTTCGATCCTCGGTGAGAACCATGTGAATTTTTCCAGGTGAAATTTGTTTCAAAGTCGTCCCACAACTCCACCCAGCTTTAAATGGGTACCTGACTTTAAGTTGGTGAAGTAAAGGCGGCTGGGCGTTGTGCTAACCACAGAATCCCTTCATATGCCGAGGTTATAGAAACAATTGAATTCTACACTTCATCTGCCCCGATGGCCCTTTAGGGCTAAGGGAACTTTACTTTAGTTATCCTAGTCTCCAACCCAAATGTTTGCAAACAATGCATAGAACGTGCACTCGCTACGAAAAATAAATGTGGTCAAAGAGAGATAACCGTGGAATTCTTTTTAAATATTTCCTGTCGCAGTTACTCTAGTCTCCAGCCCAAATGTTTGCAAACAATACATTAAGTTGAAAGTATGATGTAGGAAGTGCTTGTTTCCGTTCTTAGCCTAACCAAAATTAATTCCAATGAAAGTAAAAGTGGGTAGGCATTGTACCAGCGATACAATCGCAAATAGAATATTGACTGCGGTTATTGAAATCATATTTATCTTAATTTTGTTTATATATTTTCTATTTGTAATATCAAGTTCTACGCCATTACTATGCCATACTATGGCAACACTGACGTCAATGATAAACTCTATGACTATGTTAGTAATAGTATGTACTAGTCTTCGTAGACTATGTCTGCTGCCTCAATGACTTTCTTTGCTGATATTACCATATTATAGTATAGTAAGAATACATTAAACATATCTAAATTATCTAGTAAATTATTTTTGTTATATCTATTAGCAATTATTTTTCTCTAGACTATAATTAAAAATTCTAGCAGATATGTATATAAATCAACTTCCCTTGCTAGACATTCTTCAACTCAAGGTCTCAAGCCAGTTATAAAATTTTGTAAGATATTTAAATCTATTTTTTTCCTTTGCATCCATTTTGTTACACTGACAAAGTTGTTTTTTTTTTTTAAATTTTTGTAGGCCTACATGAATTTTGAGTATGATGATATTCAGAAATGAAATTATTGCTTAGTATTTTTTTGTTTGAAAAAAAAAAGCTTATCTCCAGTTATAAAAAAAACAAACTGATATTTTACAGGCTTTAAAGGGATTTTCGTAAAAGGATATTCTGAGGATATATTGACTTCATTTGCTACTCCATGGATCTGCTAGAGTAAGAAAATGTTTTTTTTTAATTCTATAACTGTTCAGTTCTAATACCCATTTTCTTTTTTTTTTATTTTATTATTATTCCATTTAGTTTTGAGTCTTCATATTATTGATCTGAGTCATCAATTGTTGATATTTTTTTCTCTCACTATTTAATGCTGAATAATTGTAATTTATGTACATTTTTGGAGAAGAATGGTTGAAAACTCATCTTTGAATGAGATAGTGATCCTGGATCTGGATCAAACTTCCACTTTTTTTTTCACTTTTATTATAAAGAACTTTTATATTTATCTTAAATATTTATTTATTTTTATTATTATTATTTTTTAATTATATTTACATATCTCTGTACTTTATATAAAATAAGAGCTTGTAACATTATTAGAAAAATGATTAGGGAACATGCGAGAAGTAAAATAATGTAATTGACTTCATTCATGAGTTATATTAGCTCATTACAAATTGAGGATGGAATATTTTTTTTTAATATAGAACTATATTTTTTAAGTCAAATAAACAAATATAAAAATAGTTGTTTTTTTTTATTAATTTTATTCAATCTAACCTGTCCCCTTCACTTTTAGGTGTTTACTTCAGAAATTTCATCTGGCTCAACACTTCAGGCAAGTGTGCTGTGTAATTGCCATCCCTGATATGGACCCATCTATTTTCCTGCTACTATCAGAGCTGATGTAAAGTTAACAACATTTTTTGTTATTGTTTTGCCATAAATCTGGTGCAGAATTAAATTTAGCTTGATAGCAATGTTTTATTTTATTTTAAAATCTGAAACTTTAATGTTCTGTTTTAGTTTTTGGACTTTATAAAAAAAGAAAATCTAAACAACTCAGCATGTATTTTTTTACATTATACTCATTTAAAAAGAGCCAAAATAGCTTATCGATCAAATTTATGGTAGTGCATGATTTTTCAAAGTTTTTAATAGTAACTTTGAACCATGACCATAATCTTCTATCAAATGTTGCGCTTCTGTTCTGACCCTGGGAAATTAATTAAATTAATCATTCTGTAATAGCCGATTATTTTATTTTTTTTTGTTTCTTTATTTCAAATTACAAATAATTTTTTTCCCTCTATAATTCTTTAGCAGAAAGTGAATGTTATTGCCTCTTGTGATCTTTTGTGATGGAAATTCTAAAGCTGTTGAGGTCACTGTTTGAGACTGTGCATGAAATTTTTTTTTGAAGCTGCCACATCTGAAGTTTACAGTACGGAAGCTTTTGTAATGTCTCATAAGGAAAGAATGTAAAAGGTGAACTTAATAAATTTCTTATCATTGGCCATCTTTATTTCAGATATAAATGCTTTTGAGAAGCTTACTTGTTTGCCTCTTTTTCATTATACACAGCAAGAGTCATCTAAATGGTGAAATCAGAATTCAAATTTTTTAAAGATAACATGAGATAAATAAAGGAGAAAAGATTTCTTTGAATATTTAAAAAAATTAAGTTTAGAATGTTGAATTAACTGGCTGACTTTATGATTGAAAATTTGAAAAGAAACAATTTACATTACAGGCTAAATGTTTTTTTTAAGCATTGATAAGAGACTATTCGCTGCTTGTCAAATTAATTTTTAATTTGTTAGTTTTTTTTTAGTAAGAATATTCTTGCAGCATCTTGTTAACCAAAATAAAATTATTTTTTTTAACTAGGGTTACTAAAGAACTACAGAAGAGATGGAGCGAACAGAGAAATGAAACAACTTGAACTAAACTGCATCAACTTTTCAGGCAAGATATATCCTGTTTTCTGCATATTAATATTTTATCATTTAGATTTTTTCATAACTCAAATAGACGAACCATGAACTTCTGTTAATAGACTAACCCTTGAACTTCTGTTGTTTGATTAGGAGGCAGTGAACAAATTCCATAAGATGGTGGCCTCACACCTGGAGGGGAGCTTGAGGCTAGAAAACAAATTGAAAGACACTCTTGAGTCCAACAACTCAAGAAAACGCTTCCGAAACACTGAGCAGGTCCAATCAGCTCCGAAAAAAACATCAGAAAAAGAGAAAGAAGGCCATCGCTCTCATCCAATGAAGACCTGAGTGATAGTCCCCTCTTTTGTAGTAACATTACTCAAGAAAACATCCAGGACTCACCTACCACTCCCCACACCAACCAACCAGTGGAAGACAATGAGCTACCACAAACACCCCCAAATCTCATCATAGATGAGCCATCAACCCCCAATTCCACTCCTTAAAATAAACAAAAACAGCAACAAAACACTACGAAACAAATGCAAAAACACTCGCTTTTTCAGTGCAAATGGCTGACATAACACTGTTATCATTAAACATACACAGTGTGAAAAACAAACAAAACCGCATAATACATCTTGCAAGGAAATACAAGCCTGACTTTGTATTTCTGCAAGAAACAAATATAAACAAAGACTACATTGCAAAATACATCAGCGACATGGGATTTAGGGAAAGTACTTTTAGTTTAGGTACATACGCCAGGGGGGGTTGCTATAATACAGAAGTCGGATAGATTTAACATTACACACAAGCACATTGTCACAGACGGGCAATCATAAAGATAGAATCAGGCACACACAAGTACACACTAGCCAACATATATGCAGACAAACCCACTTTCTTTGAACATCTGAATACATTACATAACTTTTGCAGAAATGACAACTTAATACTAAGGGGTGATTTCAATTACGTAACTAGTAACTTAGACAGAACTCTACCAACAACATACTCGAACAAGAGAAGAGACCTTTCAAAACTTTCAGCTGGTTGAAACATATAGATCAATTTACCCCGAGGGGCGGCGAGAGACTACGCTCGTCCACTCCTCATGTCCAATGACTGGACCATATATACATCCCATCCCACTCACCCGTTGATAAGGTTTTGCACGTTGGCGATACTTTAAACTACACAGATCATAGGGCTGTGCTAGTCCAGGTAGAAAAAACAAACCGGAGGGAGACAAAAAAACAGTCCGCTCACTGGAAATTCAATAATAGCCTGCTACAGAATACCTTCTTCATAGAAACAGTAAAGCAGATACTACCAGACAGTTTCAGTGACACAACAAAAGACGATGATGTCTCAGAAATCTGGCTGATATTTAAAAACAACATCAAACAGATAGCGATAAACACCTCGTCATTGATAAATAGAAAGATCCAAGACAAAGAACAAGACCTGAGAGCTGAACTGGAGTTCACAGAACCTGACTCTACATATGCTGAAGCAATTAATGTACAGAATAATGAAATCGAAAACCATCGATTCAGCGGCGCACAAACAAGATGCCGATTGGTAAATGTCTCGGAGGAGCCGAACAGAGCGTACCTAAGCATGGAACAAAACATACTGAAAAGCCGATGCATTAAAGAAATCCATGGCGACAACGGCAACATGCTACGAGGGTAATAAGAAATAGGCGCCGCCTTCCATAAACATTTCGCCACACTATACAAAAAACAAAACACTGACACATCAGCTCAACAAAAATTCATCCAACACTGCAAAACATTAACAAAAGAACAAAAACAACAGTTAGATACACCCTTTACTCTACAAGACATCGAACACACAATCAATAATTTAGCTAGCAACAAAACACCAGGACCTGATGGACTAAGTGCCGAGTTTTATAAAACCTTTCTTCCATCATTAGGTCCCATCCTACTCAAAATATTTACAGACACACACAATAAAGGGAAGCTGCCATAGGATTTTAATGAGGCATACATCACACTTATCGAGAAAGAAACACAGGATAGAACATCAGTTAACAGTTACCGACCAATCTCACTTTTAAACACAGATTACAAAATACTCTCAAAAACAATAGCCAACAAGCTACAACCACACAGTACACGAAAACTAAAACTGTAGCGGGTTAGTGGTAGAAAAAATAGAACACATGAGTCAGTACATCAGAAATTTTATAACATACACACACATCAAAGACACAGGCGGCTCTACTCTCTATCGACCAAGAAAAAGCATTCGATACAGTCGACGACGAATACCTCTTCCGTGTGTTAAAGCAAGGCAACATAGGGAGACTACATGCACAAATGGGTCCAAATGCTTTACAGCAGAGCCCAAAGTAAAATTCTTGCAAACCACTCGCTAACCTCACCTTTCGACATTGAGAGGTCGGTTCGTCAAGGGTACCCGCTGTCTCCTATGTTGCACTTGCTGGCATTATAGCCCCTCTTGGAGAGTATCAGGAAAGACAGTTCCATCAAAGGAGCCCAAATCCCGGTAGAAACAGATAACAGCAAACTGCTGGCATACGCAGATGACACTACTTTCTTCCCAACATGTGATAAAGACATACACCACATAATGAAGCACTTTGAAGCCTTTCAAAGCTGCAGTGGTGCTAAAGTGAATGTATCCAAGTCTGGCATCATGGGTCTCTGGAGATGGAGAAAAAAGACAAATTTCCCGTACCAGATGGAAAACCAACAGTCCCTCAAAATATGCGGGATTGTTTGGACAAACGGGGAGCCCTACTTATACAATCTTTGGTCGTGCCCTCCTCATCAACACACTAATTCTACCTAAAACAATAAACTGCATTGTGGTAACACAACCACCACCAACTTTCATACAAAATATGAACAAAATACCACGCAGTTTCATTTTCAAATCAACAATAAGCAACATAAAACACACAACACTCATACATAACAAAAACGACGGCGGAATAGGACTCCAAGATCTATCTTGTAAGCTCCAAGCACTACGCTTAAAGTACGCTGGTGACATAGCCAAATCACCCAACAAATACCCATTAGCTATTTACCTCTACGGCCTCAGGCTTACCAACATCATACAAACAAAAAACAACACACCCCACTACTTTGGCAGACAGACCACACCCTTCCAAACATCACTTAAGCAAAGTCTGACAGGCCACACACACCTCATACATCAAACAACTAAGCAGATATACACATCTTTAGTACAGACACCACTCACCAAAGGAATTAAGTGGGGCCGAATCTGGAATGTGTCAGACTTTACAGACACCTTCCAAAGTCTACACAGTCGGCACACAAGGATCACTCCCAGAGCAAGAGAGGTGGGCTACTGACTAATTTTTAACATGACGCCTGTAGCCCGGTGTATTAAAAGCATGCCCACGTCAAGCAGCACAAGGTGCAAGATGTGTTGCTCTGACGTGACGGAGGATGAAGATCATCTATTCTTGAAGTGCTCAACACACAAGAGCACAAGGCAGACATTAAGAAGACTACTAAGGTCAAACCTAAAAATAGAGTTTAATCGAGATATGGCAATAACTCTAAACAAGATACAATAAATAATTTAAACATCATCCAACTGTCAGAGTACAAACTCTTCGTCTGGTCATGCAGACTTCAAGCCTGGCACAATAAGACATTCCTAAAAGAAGATCAAGTGGAAGAAAATTGTAGACACATAATGGACTTTAAAATACAAAATTATTGACACTACAATGTTGTATCTATCATGACAAATATTTTCACTGTGACTGAGAGATTTCCAATGGTACACAATATACCAATACCCCCTCCTTTTTGTATACTGCAAGCCACTGCGAGATATGGGGGACGGCGAGGGCCCAGGTGTCACTTGATGAGTGTTGGGCGACCCGGGGCATAAGTAGTCTCTTTTTGGTGCGGAGGAAAGGGAGGGAAGTTGTGTTCCTTGGAAATGAATAACACTGAGATTTTTTTGAATTAAATAAGACATATGGCCGCCTGTATGTGTATTAGTGTTGTTTTCGTTGACGAAAACTAAAACTAAAATCTTCGTTGACGAAAATGTTGACTTTTCGTCAACGAGAACTAAAACTAAAATTAGCAGCAAGACTAAAACTAGACGAAAACTGAAATTATTACAGAAAAAACGAAATAAAAATTGAAACTAAAATATAGTGTTGCCTTCGTTCACGAAAACTAAAACTAAAACCTTCGTTAACGAAAATGTTGACTTTTGTTCAACGAGAACTAAAACTAAAACTAAAATTAGCAGCAAGACTAAAACTAGACGAAAACTAAAATTATTACAGAAAAAACGAAATAAAAACTGAAACTAAAATATGACCTGGGACTAAAACAACACTAATGTGTATATATTAAATCTCAGTTACAGTAATAAAAAGAAAAAATCCCAACATTTTCAATGTCATTTTCAATGGTTAGGGGATATTCCTTAAATAAAATTATGTATAATATGTTGTATTAATGTAGTTACTCGTCTAAAATATGAATGTATATATAAATATACGCCCTGTAAAACAATTCCTTGAAAAAAAAAAGGAATTCTCTAACAAAATACATGACAAAGTGGGTGAATTTATTAAATAATTATCTGTATTGTAAATTTTGATCAAAGGTTGGTGGTGGGAATACGTAACTACTAGTTGTCCACACCCCAAGTCATTGTAGTCATCTAACAACATCCAGAATACATGACAAACTGTTAACCTTATCTATAAATTAAAAAAAAATCAAAGTGGGTGAATTTATTGAACAATTTGCTGAATTATGCAATATGAATCTTGACTTCACATTTATGGGGTCTCCACGGACCTTGGGGGGTGGACATCCACCCTCTGGTAAAGTCTTGCATATTATATGTAAAATATACCATTTGGCGTCCCTTTGTGAGTTGCGCCCGGGACATGATGCCCCCCCCCTTGCCCACCCCTCGCTACGCCTCTGAGTGAGTACTGTTCAATGAACCTCTTCAAATATTTCATATGTGAGTGAGCAGTTTCACAGATGTATGTGTGTGTGTGTGTGTGTTGCAAAAAAAGTTAGTATTCGACCGGCGAGCTAGTATATATATAGTATAATATACATAAACACTGCTGGAAAAAGATAGAACTGCTGTTATGTACAGCTGTAAAATGCTATGAACTGTTACATATTAATCTATATGATGTTGCTATATTGCAATGTATTATTGTATATCAGTATTTAGCAGAATATAGCCAAATAGAAAGCTGTGTATGGAAGTGCATTTCAGTATGTTTGCAATTGTTCGCAATCAACTTTATATTAGAATAACAAAAAAAAAAAAGACTGGTTTGACAGATCATGTGCTCTAGCCACTGGTGTGACATATTGTGCTCTAGCCACTGGTTTGACAGATCATGTGCTCTAGCCACTGGTGTGACATATTGTGCTCTAGCCACTGGTTTGACAGATCATGTGCTCTAGCCACTGGTGTGACATATTGTGCTCTAGCCACTGGTTTGACAGATCATGTGCTCTAGCCACTGGTGTGACATATTGTGCTCTAGCCACTGGTGTGACAGATCATGTGCTCTAGCCACTGGTGTGACATATTGTGCTCTAGCCACTGGTGTGACAGATCATGTGCTCTAGCTACTGGTGTGACATATTGTGCTCTAGCCACTGGTGTGACAGATATTGTGCTCTAGCCACTGGTGTGACATATTGTGCTCTAGCCACTGGTGTGACATATTGTGCTCTAGCCACTGGTTTGACAGATCATGTGCTCTAGCCACTGGTGTGACATATTGTGCTCTAGCCACTGGTGTGACAGATAATGTGCTCTAGCCACTGGTGTGACATATTGTGCTCTAGCCACTTGTGTGACAGATCATGTGCTCTAGCCACTGGTGTGACATATTGTGCTCTAGCCACTGGTGTGACATATTGTGCTCTAGCCACTGGTGTGACAGATCATGTGCTCCAGCCACTGGTGTGACAGATTGTGCTCTAGCCACTGGTGTGACATATTGTGCTCTAGCCACTGGTGTGACAGATTGTGCTCTAGCCACTGGTGTGACAGATCATGTGCTCTAGCCACTGGTGTGACATATTGTGCTCTAGCCACTGGTGTGACCGATCATGTGCTCTAGCCACTGGTGTGACATATTGTGCTCTAGCCACTGGTGTGACATATTGTGCTCTAGCCACTGGTGTGACAGATCATGTGCTCTAGCCACTGGTGTGACAGATCATGTGCTCTAGCCACTGGTGTGACCGATCATGTGCTCTAGCCACTGGTGTGACATATTGTGCTCTAGCCACTGGTGTGACAAACCATGTACTCCACTCAAGACTGACACCTGATCCACATCTCTGGTACAACGGTCAACACTGAGATGACTCCGTGTATTCCATGCCGTGTTGTCACAGAATGATGCTTTACCATTTCCACTGGTGTTATCGCCCAATGCCATAATCTGTTGAATTTTGAACTTGGATAGTAGTGCCGTCGCTAATAACTTTTTTTGAGTGAGCCTTTCAGGGCCGTTTTAAGGTCATCGTAGGCCCTAGGCACTTTCAAAGTCGTAAGCCCTCCCCGATTTCATGTTTTAATATTTTTCAAGAATGCACCGGCACTTATTTGCCATTCTGGCTTTCTTAGGCCCTTGAAAAGTCCGTAGGCCCTAGGCACAGTGCTTACTGTGCCTATATAATAAAGCGGCCCTGGAGCCTTTCACCCCCCACAACACACACAAACACACACATACACCATAAAAAATGAAAGGCAGTTTTCCCGTCTCTGGCCCCTTAACATTACCACTGCTGTACAAACTAGTTCAAACAAAACTGTTTTGAATTAAATGGTAAGATTCCAACACCCATTCAAATTAATGATTATCATCCTATAATTCTTTTCTTTACTTGAAACTCTTTATTCGAGACTAGAAAAAGTTAAGCTGGAATATGAAAATAAAAAAAACAAAAAAAAAAAAGATAGCTGCGAAGTGATGGAGAAGCTATTGTTGTGTAATTATATATCCGGTTTCGTTTTTGTTTCCATGCAGTATGACTACGATAACATCATCATCATCTATAGGTAGGGTTATTTGCTTAATTTCTTTGACACCATACTATTTGGGAGTGATTTAAAGAATAATAAAAGCTTTTTTGCGTCTCACTAAGTCATTTATAAGTAATGTGTTATGTTAGCAACAGTTCTGTTCAGTTTATCTTATGCCAAGTCCAAAGTTTCAAAAGTTTGTGCTTTGATGTCTTTGTTAATTAGCTTATGGATGCCCTACTTCTGATTAGTATTAATTTTAAATTCCAATTAATATTTTATATGAATATCATAATATGTAATTATTTTAATAAAATGTGTGTTTTTCTTTGTACATTTTATAATAATTTATATTTTGGATAATTTATGTTCTCATCTCCCGCATTGCTCTTAATATAAATACCTAAAAACAATTAAAATGAAAACTGATATAATAATCATATGTGACAATATGTTCAGTATATCATTTACATGTCTAAGTAATGAAATACATTTTGCTTTTTTCTGTCACACAGATCTCTAGGAAGTCTTACATTTAGAGACATTTTGTCATGTCACATTCAGACGATGAACCACAACTTTCCGCTCAAGCATTGTCTGCTCTACAGGAATTTTACAAAGAACAAAAGGAGCAAGAACAGAAACTCAACCTAGCATTGTCTGGCAATGTTGAAGAGTTTCACCCTCAGGAAGACTGGGTAATTTAATGATATTACTTTTTGGAAATAAAATATTTATAGATAAGTTCTCAAACATCCATGTGAAGCTTAGCTGAAGCATAGTTCATAGTTTTTACAAGTTTTTTTTTTAATTTCTAGCACTTTACTTACCTTGCATTGGTATTTGTCTTAAGCAGACTTTTTCAATCACTTGCTTCCATTCAGGTCACTACCGTAGTAATACTTCTATTATTTCTGAGGCATTTAATTTATTAATAAAGCGAAGTTTCTCATGACAACCCAACTTCTAATTTCTTGTTTGTGACCAGTGAAGGTTATCCTAAACATCTTAGTTAAGTTTATTATAGAGCTTATCTTTGAAAAAAAAGCTTTGGCTTTTATACATTTTAACATGAATGATGTAGAAACGGTCACAACCTAAGTTGTACAAGTACTGCTTAAATTTTTAGCAAAAACTGGTTCATAATAATAAAATAGATGTTTTTTAACCTTAAGTCATATTGGATATATATCTTTAAACTAATGTTTCCAAGAATCCATTTTACATCCTCTTAACTTGTACAATACTTGTCCTTCGGTAGGTGGCATAAAATAGTTTGATCTATCTTATTGAGGCTTTTAGATGCCTGCTCATGCCATTTTGTCTTTCTGGACTCTTTTTTAAGTCCTAGTTTAAGTAGTCTGTAGAGCATGATTTTGTATAATAAAAGTTTTTTTTTTCAGCAACTTAGCCAGTTCTGGTATGATGATAAAACAGCTGAAACACTGGCTAATGAAGCATTGATTGTTGTTGGAGATAAAGGGAGGTAAAATAATATTTTTCTTTTTCAATTTCTTCTATCAACCCTTAAATTTGAGTGTTGATATGAAACAGAGTGTGCGATTTGTAGAAAGAAAATTTAAAATGACTAGCTACAAAAAAACTAATTAAACTGAATAATACATTTTTTTTAAATCCTTAAAAATTTTAATAAAGTTTAATGCTTTCAGTTTGAAGTCATCAATAGACATTGCATTTCTCTACATGTTTCAAAGCTTTTAAACAGAATTTAAGCAACTAATTGCATTGTACATTTTTTTTTAATGCTGATTTTGTTTTTTCATAAGCATCCGATACACCTTGCTTTATTTATGCCTTTGTAGAATAGCATGTCTCAGCTCTCCAACTGCTTATAAAAAGATAAAGGAGTTAAAAAGTGAATCTGTCGACGTAAAATGCTTTGAGTATGACACAAGATTTCAAATCTACGGGGAAGATTATATTTTCTATGATTACAATGAGCCCCTGAAATTGGATGCAGATCTAAAAAACCAGTTTGATCTAGTCATCGCAGATCCCCCATTTTTATCAGAAGAGTGTCTTTGCAAGACAGCAGTCACTATAAAATTTCTGACCAAAGGGAAATTTATACTATGTACAGGTAAGTAATTTTATATCAAAGATACTCTGAAGTACATTTTTTACTCATTGTAAAATGTTGTTTAACTCAGTCCTTTATCGCTGTCAGAAGTTCATGTTGTAGTTAACTTATTAAAAATACTCTTTTATTAAAATATATTCAATACTTTAAAAAAAAAAAAACTGTAGATCATAGACAATCATAGAATTATGCTTACTAAAAAATCTCTTGATTATTAGCTTAGTTGGATTTTGCAGTATATTTAATTCATTCGAACGATGATTTTAAGTTGAAGACTTACAATAAGCATCTGGAAAACCTATGGATTTAGAAAATTGAAATTCCAGACTATGGAAAACCCTATTGTACAAAAATTGAGTCAACCCCTATGGAAAACCTAAAGCATCTGAAAATGTATACTTTAAGTGGACATTCTTAGCACATTGAATTATTTCTTTACTGACATGTATGACAAAAATCACTTGTTCAGTTTTCAAATGATTGTGAGAGAAATCCACTTACTTATAATAAAGAAAACCATCTGATTTTTTTTTCCCCAGGACTAGTGATGGCTGATTTAGCTAAACGACTGCTTAAAGCTGAACCCTGCAAGTTTGTGCCTGCTCATGTTAACTGCCTACAGAATCAGTTTTCATGCTATGTCAATTATGAAAGCATTTTATTAAACACGTGATGTTGACACACTGATACTAATCTTTTTTATTCTAAATTACAATTCTACCATTAGGTCTCTTCATTTTGTCTAGCAAAATTACTTCCCTTGCTAAAATACCACCACTTATTTTGATGACCTTATACTAAAATAAGTTGCTATGATTTGTAAGTAAACCTAGGACCCCCCCCCCCCCCCAGACAGATCTCTGCCACTTGGGGCTCTGATCTTTTCTCCCCACAAAGGCCCCAGTTTCCTTACTGCAAATGAATGAATAATGAACTCCAAAAGCAGCTCATGTATCTATGTACATTATGTATGAATGGTTGTTGAACTAAAAACACAAAACTTTACAGGGTGATTCCTGTTGTGCTTGGTAAATCTCATTGAAATTTATTTTTCTTTAAAATTATCAGGATTTCTGCATTTTAAATAATCACTTCATTTTTTTAAAATTCTTTCTGCATACAGCCTAATTAATTGTAAGTAAAAAAAAAAGTAAAGTTCCTTAAGGTCTACTAAGGCAGGTGAAGAATAGAATTTATCTATTTCTGTAACCAGGACACATAAAGAGATTTTGTATTTAGCACATCATGATGCTTTTACTTCTCCAATTAAAGTCAAGTACCCAGTTAAAGTGTATGTGAGTGGAAGGGGGGGGGGGTTGACCGTTAACTTAGGACCTGGGAAAATTCCCTTTTTACTGAAGATTGAACCTGGTCTCGGCCATCTGATTTTCAACTGTAAAAAAAACTGTTGTAATAAATACTTAAACTTCATATGCTTAAAATATTGAAGTAGTAATACACATGCATAACCATTGCAACAAAGTTTGAACCAAAAAAATAAAATACATTATGGCTTTCTTCATCTTTTAGCAAGTGTTTTTACGGCCTAGTTTTTCTTTTATGGGAAATTAAACTATGGCTCAAGAGTTCAGCCTCTAATTCTCCTTATATGTTTTGAGATGTTAATCTCTTATTTCTTTAAAAACCAAGGATGTTCTTCCTTCCATCACCACCATATCCTAGAGTGCAATGGCCATGGATGGATGCAACACCTGAGACATACACAGTTGAATAACATAACACCCACTTTTTCACTTTTAAGATGGATGACTACTGTGAAGGAGTTAAAGTTGAATTAGATATACACTGATTTTGTTTGTGCATGTATGTTAATCACACTTTTTAAGTGACTATAGAGAGTATGAATTTTTATATGATGTCTTACTCCGCACTGGCTTAGATACAAGCCTTGGAGATAGAAGCAGTTACTTTTTGATCTTAAACTAGTAAGACGTATTCTTGGAAAATGTGCCTTTATCATGTTACTTTATCTGAAATTGAATATGATATTTGAAGTACTGTTTATCTTATCCTTGAAGTTTACGTTCACATTAAAATATGAATCAGCAGTCAGTGTTGTTGCCTACTTTAAATTGAAAGTCGTATGCACGCTACCATAACACCTCCACAGTTGGTAGATCAGACCAAACCCTCACAACTACAAATCCTTCACCAGGACCAGAAAAAAATCCTCAGTTTCTATGTGATTACTAAATCCAGGACATTTGGGTCAACAGTTAAGCACTTACACATTATGGATTGTCTGGTCTTAGAAAACAGTATCAATAAAATGTGTTTTGAAATTTTAAAACTGGCATATTTAGCTTTTCAAATCAGTTTTAAAACAGGCTTTAAAAAAAGTTACCCAGTACATAGGCCAAAATTCCACTGGAAGTACAGAATAATTTGGCAACACTGCCACTTAAAGTTGAACCCCCCCCTCAGACATGTACTTCAACAAGAGACCAACTTGTTCGCATGTGAATTGAGGAAAAGTGTTGGCAGAGATTTATTGCAACTGTTTAATAGACAAGGAGAGCATGGTATATTATTTCCAAAGAACAGCAAAGTTTTTTTTAAGCGGTAAATAAATACAGACGAGTTTACTGTTGATATGGGGGACAGATGGTCATGTGGTAAAGCTCTTTGACTATCAAGATGAGGGTGACTGGCTCAAAAGCATTTGAAGGCTCCTTTACGTAAACTTTGACAAAACAAATGACAAGCACAAAAATTAAGAACAGAAGTAAAAAAATTTTAACATTATTTATTGATCAATAAACACTGACTCATTCCACACACCCTTCTCAACTATCAGAAAGACAGACAGATCAGTATAAGAGGAGAAAATACTAGCACAACCGAAGTCATGCTGCATGGTTAGATCAGGCAACACAATGTCAAACATTACCCAACAAGTGCATTGCACAAATTATTGAAAAAATAAATACATCACATAAAAATCTGATGATATAGAAAAAAAACCGAAGTTTAAACTAATTTTGATCATACAAAAACTGATGTAACAGTTAATGGAATGGCAAACTTCAACCTCTAAATACTAATGGTAATAAAAAAAAAATAAGCACTAGAAAGAAAATCCTTGAGTTGTGTTGATATTCTCAGTGCTGAACTGGTATTGATTAGCTTCTTCATTTCCTTGTGGTGCCAGATTTTCATCTTCACCCTAAATATATATATATAAATAAGTTACATTTTTGCTTAATGTTAAAAGTACGGGATAGTATCTGTCTATAACAGACACTTAGTAAACCAACAAACAGTAAAAATATGACCTTTTACAAGCTAATAACTTTTTTTTTATTAAACTTAAAATTAATAAATTAATAAACTAATAAATTTAGTGTCCACAATCTAAGAACCAGTTGTTTATAAAACAAAATATATTTCAAGGGTAATAAATTATAAAATTTGGTTTGGACTTTTTCATGCATGATAAAGAGCTGCACCATGGTCATTTTAACACATTTACTTGAACAAGTTACTAATCATTTAAAAAGCACAACTCCACTCAGCCACATGTATAATCAATCCTTTAAAATAATAGAATTTACCTGTTCACCGAAGTATTTTTCAATAATGTCATAAGCTTTCTTGTAAACTTGCTGGTTCTCATGGTTCTGCAGATGCTCTATCTTGTCTAATCCTCCAACTTCTTCCAGCATTGAAGAAATGGCATCAACCTGGCCAACTTTGTCAGCAGCCTACAAAATAGTTTTATAGTATTTAGGCATGTAAAGCTGTATATAATCTATGCTGGACAAAATTAAAATAAGGGTCAAAACTGGAAAAAATATGTATAAAAAAATACCTGAAGAATGTTTGTAAGGCCATCCAAAAGAACATGAAGAAGTTTAGTATCTTTAGAAGCCAGTAGGTCGCACAGAGGTTTTAAGGCCCCACACTGCACAACATAACTGATTTGTTCAATGGTTCCCCCTGAAGTTAAGTTTGTTATAGCCCAGGCAGCTTCTTTTTGACTTTTGAAGTCCCCCTGTAAATAATCAGGAATTAAAAAATATAGTGTGAGGAAGAACTTTAAATAAAGAGTTGCATAAAAAAAAAAAAAAATTAAACTTACAGTACACAAAACTTCAATGAGCAAGGCGATAAGGTTGTGATCAATGGCAGCCTGGATTTGTTCTACCGAACCAGCAGTAATATTAGACAACATCCAGCAGGCCTCTTTCTTTATACTTTGCTTCACATGTTGCAACAGCCCTGGCATCATTTGGAGAACGTTGTTGTCAATGACAGTCTGTAAAATATTGTTTAAAAGTTACAGGCTCATTCATGTCTTCTTTCTATGTCAAGGCTATAACTTAAGGCAGTAATTTTTTTTTTTTAAACAAGAATACTATGAATTCAGAAAATTAAGCAGCAAAGCACACACTTGAGTTTGACTGTCATCCCCAGTAACTATGTTGCCAACTGTCCTCAAAGCTGGAGTGACAACCGCTGCATCCACACTTCCAAGTAACTCGACAAGTCTAGGTATCACACCTGGTCAATAAATTTACAATTAACTTTACTAAATAAAATTTTTTTTAAAGGAGTGAATTTAGTGAAAAATTATGGTTATTATCAAAGAAAAATGAGCCCCACCTGGCATGTCCACAACTTCCTGAATCTGATTATTAGCACCATCTGTAATGTATGAAAATGCCCAGCATGTGTCAGCAAGGACTTCCCTATCAGAATGTTGAATAAGTGTAGTCAAAGCAGGCAAGCAAGCTTTAATTGCCTTCATCTTTGGCGGGGGATTTTTGTTGCGGCACAAATTAGAAAATGTCCAAGTAAGGTTGCGAAGGAAAGCAGGCTGAAAAAAAATTATTTGTTCAAGCAAAGAATAACTTTCCTGACCTGTACATAGATTTATAAATAGGATGTTTTAAAAAAAAGTACCAAAAAAAAAATTATTTACCGGAGCATTCATATCAACAAGTCTCAAAAGAGGCTCAATTAATCCATTAGTTGTGACCATGTCTCGCATCTCAGCACCATCACCTATACAAACAAAATGCATTAGTTTTTTTATCTTTTTTTTTTTAAAATAAATAAATACTCATGATCCACCAGATATGTTGATATAATTATTAAATTTTTTTACAGTACAGGCATAAAAAAAATTATTAAGTTATGTTACTATTAATTTTACCTGCAATATTTCCTAGAGCCCAGATACACTGTTCTACAAGGTTCATACTTGGGGCACCCAACAGTCTAATAAAATGTGGCACAGCCCCAGCCCTGACCACAGCTTGAGTCTGTTCTGATGTTCCAGAGGCGATATTTGTAAGAGCCCATGCTGCTTCAAACTGAAGACTGGGCCTGGCAATATAAATTGTGAATACAAAAAAATATTTTTTGTCTTTTATAAAGGACCACAAATATTTCAAAGTAAAACTTGATGGACTGATCCAAATCTGCTTACTTGTCATTACAATCCAGAAATTTGACAAGCTTTTCAACAAGACCAGCTTCAATTACCCGATCAATAGGGGGATTCTTCTCTTTTGACAACAGCTTTCTCACAGACTGAGTGGCATTCAAGACAGCTTGAGAATCAGAACTTTTAATGTTGGCTATTATTTCAGACATGGTCATGACAGTCGGCTGTGAAAAAAAAAAAAATCAATTCTAAACTTGTGTAAAAAAGGACTAAAGATGTCTGATGATAAAGCTGGGGATTATTTTGAAATGCACAATACAAATTTTGTTCAAATTATAATGAACAAAAAAAATATCCTAGCGCCAAAATGTGAAGTATATTGAAATATATTAGCTATAATACAAGCTCTTTACTTTGGGCAAAACTATCCAATCCTTTGTTCAATGAAAATGGGTTCTCAAGTACATGTAATTTAAAATTTTTAAAAATATAATTATCAACCTACCCTGTTTTGTTCTTGTAATGGGCTAGTGGGTTCATCATCAGACAAGTCCACATTTCTTCTTTTTAACAGAGTCTCTTCTTTTTTCTGTTTCCTGATCTCAACGGAAGTTTCAACCCTACGACGCCTTAAATCCTAATAAAAATATAACAATGAAGAAAAAAAATTGAAAAACATGCAAAGTAGCTAATTTAATGCTAATGCTACAAGTAATTTTATTACCTCAATATCTTTTCCTTTATTTTTGTATGAGGTGATGCGTGCATTATGACCACTTTCTGCCATTGTAATTGTGTGAATACCTGTAAAGTAAAAATTGTTAAGTGAAGCTATTACAAACAGGTCTAAGTATCTTAGTTTTAGACTTATTAATTAAGACTCATTAGGCTCAGGATGTTAATTCTTAGACACATAAATAAAGAACTTAAGAAAATTAAATTGTGAGATGCCAAGCACTCAACTTATACATTTTAAATGTATAACATGAATTTCGCAAACTACCTCATGGACAGAAATAAGCCTATATTCAAGAAAGTTCATAATTTGACAAACAGTACTTTTATCAAGTAAACAAACCTGATTGGCTAACCAATTTATTACATTAAGTTTCCACTTATTTTAAAAGCAAATATTTTATTTTTTTTAATAAAGCATTTCTAATCCTTTTTTATGCTGTTTCTATTGATGCCCATTTGGAATTTAAAAAGTTGTAACAGTTTAAGTGATGAGTCTTATTTTGACAGTTTTACTTCTTTGTCTCATACTCATCTAACAAAAAATCCCCGATAACCTTTTATTGTTTACAACTGAAAATGAGTTTAAATCAATGGCAATGGTGAATGGACAATGAATGTCCGACAGTCACAATGCAAAGCATTAGAGCATGATATATATTTACTTATGTAATATTTTTTCTTGCTTTCCTGCTACCTACTTTTATCTAACATTTTCATTCAATACAAACCAATTATTTTACACTTTACCTTGAACGTATCTACAACATCCGATTAATATTCGAAATATTTTAGGATCAAGACTAAAATTACTTTCATTCTGTTACGGAATGAAGATACACAGTCAAGCATAAATTACATTACTTAAATACTTACTTTCGTCCAGATTTCAGATGTACTCGCACATAGAATAGGACGGGTTTTGAATTTTAGCTCGCTTTTCTAATGAACTAGCACATCTTTTGAAGGTATCGATTCTACCTAGAAAGCATCGAAACAACCACTGTCAATCATGTAGTAAATACATTTGAATTTGTTTCAATATTATTATAAGTTGGATTCAAATATAATAATTTAAAATTAATTTACTAGCGTAGAATACGTAAATTTGTACTTTAAATTAAGAAAGTATGCTATTTTTGGTCAAAATTAATATATAGTCATTTAATTTTAAAATCTCAGTCTTTCCACTCTATAATCTTAAAGTTTACGAAAGTAACCAGAACAAAAAAAGATTTTAATTCTATTGTAGCATCAAATGCCTAGTAATTAAAATTTAACTATTTTTTTTTACATTTTTTTTTTGGTATTTAAAAGAACACGTGGTGATATAAATGCATGTATCGACAAATAAATAATATATCGATACTTTATAATTACTCGACAAAAATGGCGAATGCATTAAATTGATTGGTCAACATATTTCGAAGTTAACCTCCGTTATTCAAGTTAGTATAGTCGTATATATCTATGGGCTAGTCACACACACAAACACACACAAGTATTACATATTCAACTTCACATATTTTAGAAAATAATAATAAACTATCTATAGGAGTCATTATTAACATGTAATTCATATAGATATTTCTTCCTAAAAAAAATCAAAAATAATCAAACCTATTAGAAATACGCTTTAATTAAACTTTATTAAATCTTAAGGTGATACAAATATTTATATGGTGCCCCTCTGATTCAAAAACGTATTTGATGATAGGCATTTGTATTATTATAACTCCTGGGAGATTACTGATTATGAAGGTCAATATGATCACTTGTTAGGGATTCAAAGCTAAAATGACTTAGTGATTGGGGGAGGGGCAGAAGGGGCCATTTGTCATAGATTATCAGGGGCCCCAGATTTGAAGGCGCCTACCTTAACAATTTTGTTTTACCTATATCATTGGCCCTCAAAGATACTAAGGCCAGCTAAAAAATGTAAGAATAACTTAAACATCTATTTTATTTAAAATCAGTTATCGTCGGTCATACAATTTATGAGCCGCATTTTATCCCAAGGTGTATGGGCTATTTTGGGGCCGAATATAAATAAATAATTAGGATCTGTACGATCACTGTGTCACTGTGCTTCGTCTAACTTAGCTCAGTGACTGCGGTGGGCTTGTACATAGGACCAGTGATCACGAAAAGATAGTAATGATGCGCATGCGTTTAGACATGTTTTCATTTGCGACAAAATGGCGGAGAAAACTTCAACGCGATAATCACGCAGATTGGCATGTCGTTTGTGTGTTTTGAAATATAATTTCTTTGTAAAATATTATTGTCGACCGTATGCCACTTGGTGGAAACTGTTAATGCCTTAATTTTGATGTGAATATGTCAGCAGACGAAGATACAGAACTCAGAGATCTAGTTGCTCAAACCTTGGAAGCCAATGGAACTCTAGGAAAATTGAGGGTCTCATTTTAAAACAATTTTATTAACTTATATCTTTTTAATAGTTGTGAAATTTTATTTGTAAACAGTTTCATTTCTTTATCATACCATTGTGGTAAATTAATTTAAACCATAATTGAAAAATAATTTATAGGCATAATGAACAATGACTTGTAATTTGATGTAACTTCTTTAGATAATATAGATAGTAAGCTTTCTGCAAAAAAAAAAAACGCAGTATATACTCGACCAGCAAACTGGAATAATTTTTTTTTTTCGCCGACCAACAATAGATGTGCTCATGCGCGACTAGACGGTCTCGGACAGCATATTATTGCATTTTTTTGTTTTCAGGGTTAGGGTTAGGAATAGGGTGGGTTAGGGTTAGGCGCAATATCTATAGCCGGATCCCGAAAAAAAATAATACAGAATCTGTCTAGTCGCGCATGCGCAATATCTATAGATGGACCCCTAAAAAAAATAATTCGGAGTCCGTCTAGTCGCACAAGAAATCGCCACTGCACTTCCAATGACTCAAGTTAGCGTTGAACGGGTGTTTTCCGCACTGAAGTTCCTCATGCCTGATCAGAAAAGCCACTTGTCGTCAGTTCTTATTGATGACATGGTTTTTTCTTCGAATGAACAAATAATACGTTTAATTTTTAGAGCATTTTCGAAAAAAAATGCTCTATTGTCCCCGTTTTGTCTGTCTGTCCGTCCGTCATCACCCCAGATCTCAACAACTATAAGTCCTAGACCCATGATGTATATATCATTTTGTAGGTCTTGGCCTGCCAAGAAATGACTTTTTTCCATTTCGCGATCTGACCTCTCAGGGCCGTAAAAGGGGCCTTATAAAGTACCGTTTTTTAATATATAAGCTATATTAATAATGGACCGCCCTATATCTCAGCAACCATAAGTCCTAGACCCATGATGTATATATCATTGTGTAGGTCTTGGCCTGCCAAGTGTACATCAAAAGTCCATTTTGCGATTTGACCTCTCAGGGCCAAAATATTAGAGTTTTTTATGTACCGTTTTGCTTATATTTTAAATATAAATAATAAAAGCTAATCAAAGGGGCGTAATCATTATTTATTTTTGTAACAGTTATTAAACATGACTTACTTCCCGTACTTTATATAAAACAACAATTGACGGAGTTTTCGGACGATTAAATGACTACAATTTAGAATGTTTCAATTATGAGTCCTATTTCAGTGACCACATACCACTTGTAGTTAGATTTAAGAGAAAATAATTTTGTTTTCAATTATAAAGAAACGTCTTTTTAATATCTTTTTTCAGATATATGCATTACACAATTGAATTTGTAAACATTTCCAAAATTTACAAATATTTACTGAAAGATAGCATACGTACTGATACATAATACGAAAATGCGCTAACACGTCCTGTGTCCAGAATGGAACAGGCTTAGATTGCTTGTTTTATTTGACTTTGAACTTTTCTTTTGTATTTTTGCATCAAAATTAATTAAAATCAGAAAAATAAGTAAAAAGTCCTTATTAAAAACATGTTTCTAATTAACAAACAATATATTTTATTTTTTTGTTTGACTTTCAACTTTCATTTTCAATTTTTGAGATAAGTAAATATAATTACACCCTTTTTTTTTATTTTAATAATTCAAAAATTTAAGTTTACTCATAGTTATTCAATAATACTTTAAAAATTATATTTTATTTATGCAGCACAACTTTTCTTTAGATAGGAAAAAATTAAACAGAATTTATTTAAAAAAAAAGTAATTTAAGTAACCAATCAGAAGGCACTGTTTGTCATAAATTGCGCTTTCAATTTTTTGAGACAGCATCTTAGTTGAAAGTTTGCATAACTTTTTACCAGCAGCATGTTTGCATGACACAGTTGTAACTTTGATGATGTACTCAAAAACTTTGCCAGATTAAATTTTAATACAGAAATATCTTATTGTAGGTTTTATATGAGTGATAGTAATACAAACATATGTGTTAACAACTGTTTTTCTTTGTTAGTAATTTGCATAATATTGAACTTACCAGTAGTCAGTTGTGGATTAAGGGCTCGGGGCAGAAGGGGGCACCTGAGCAGGTTTGTGCCTAGGGCACCAAGGTGACTTAATCCGGTCCAGCTTGTGGTATTCAATTCATATAAAGACTAACTTAGACTCCTAAGCCAGTTAACATCTATCTATCTGTGTCACATTCACAAAATGTTAAGAAGTTTCAGTCTATCATAGAGAGAAGTTTTCTTTATATTTTCTTTTCATTTTTGTTTCATTCTCTACATACAGAGAATTGTGTATTTAATAATATTAAATTAATACTTTATCAATATTAATAAGTAACAAAATTTATGTGCTGCACAGTTTATTTTTCTATTTATAGTCTATAATAACTTCTTTTAAAATTAATTAAGAATTTAAAAATCAATTATTTCAATTTTGTCTCATGAAAAAAATCATTTCATTGCTAATATACCTTTTTTTTTTTTAACAGGCTCAACTTAGAGCCAGCGTATTTCTAGCTCTTGAGGATCAAGAGAATGGGCAGGTAATTACCATATCTTTAGGAATTCTTAAACTACCATCATCTTGCAGCTGTAGATATTATCTTTCCGAGCTTTGAAATTTAAGTGTTCTTTAGTATTAATTAATAAATGTAATAAGCTGAGATGTTTAGATTTTTTTGTTTAATGTGATTTGCACCAGATTCTAGTTTTTAATTTATCCCTAATGACTACATAAAAGTGCATTGGTATTTGAAATAGTTACAGTTTCTTCATTTGTTGATTTCTATAGAGCTTAATTCTGTTGAAACAAAATGTCTTTCCAAATTAATATCAATCAACAAAAACTGAAGCAAATATTGACAAGTGAACCAATGTAAATCCTTTTAATTTGTTCAAGATACTCTAAAGTACATATCTAAAATATGTTACATATTGTGTTTAAGTATGAAAACACGTAAGAACTTAATATGAAATGTTTATAAAAGAATAATAATTTATTCATGTTATCAGTAAGGTCAATGCTCTGGCGTGAATAGACATATTTAAACTGAACTCTGTAAATGTATCTGGATAGTGTTTAGTTTTCTAAGTATTCTCAAAATGCCTCACCGATGCATTAAAAATGCCCTTTAGTCTACTGTATGTAAAGCTCAGCCAGGAAATTGCATTTAGATGTGTGCAAATGTTGTTCGTATTACTTTGTATACTTCTTACAATTGTTTTTTTTAGTCCATTTACTGTATCTGTGGTGGTAAATAATTTCTTTCTAATGGTCCTGATAAAAAAATGTTAAACTTGTCTCTACTAAATATCTTTTCAGAGTAAAACCCCATTTCTGAATAAAGAATTGAGAAGTTTTCTATCAACCAAGGAAGGTAATTTTGAGTGTTTTTTAACTTATTGTTGAAGAAAAAACCCATTTAAACAGCAAAAAAAATCTTTTACATAAAAATTCCACTTCCTAACTGGTTTTATAAAAAAAAAATACCGGGAAAACTAACCACTAATTTTGTACATATCAATTTTTACATGTCAAAAAAATTTGATAAACATAGCTTTAGATTCCTCAGGTAAAAAAACAACAAAATATGTAAATTTTACACAGAATGTCCTCCTACTTAAAAAGAAATTTGAGCAATTTTAAATACAAATCACTGCTGACATGTTTATTTTCAATTTTAAAGATGTAATTCAGTAGACAGTGAACATTGGTTTCAGTTTAACCATGGAATATCTTCGTAAGATGACGTCAATATTTTGAATCATTTAAAATTAATGATTGTGGTTAAAGTTAAAGGAGACAGTCAAAAGTAGCTCATTTGTAATTCTAGGATTAATAGTCAGTTTAATTGAATGTTTGTGTGAAAATTATTTAGTGGCTTAACGAATTGTACCATTAAATGTTTAGTGTGTTCTTTAAGGATCTGTACAAAATAAACGTCTGTATTTTTAACTCTCTTGTTTTGTGTCTTTTTGGAAGCTCTGGATTATTATTTCAATTCAACTATTTTAGTTCTTCATTACTTTTGTTTTGATCCCTTTCATTGCTATTTTGCCTGTTGTGCAGGCTTTACTGCTAGTGAGACATAGTTACTTAATAAATGTTTCAAGAAATGAACTGTTTCATATTGCTGATGGTTATTTGTTTAGAGGAGTAAAGATTTATTTAAATGAAATAGAAGGTTTGTTTTAAGTTGGTGAAAAGATGACTGCTGGTGACATTAAGAATATATCTTGATTCATGCTTAATATTCACTACCATGATCAATGTTTTTATAAGCTGTTTTTAAAGGAAAAAAACTTTACTTTGTTGTTAACTTTTGTAAAGACAGTAGTTTGATTTAAATTGTAAAGGCAGTAGTTTGATCTAACATCCTATGGTTATGCTAGATAACACTACCACATTCTATTACTCTGTGAAAATGTTAAAATCTTTTTTGAAACATGCTTCTTTTCTGGTAGGAAAATTGACAGCTTACCTGGTGCAAGAATTTTTAGATTTCTTTAACCTTGAATTTACTTCAGCTGTTTTCAAGCCTGAAACTGGGATTGTAAGTAAAATAAAAATTTCATATTGTTATTATTCTTCTTATTATTATTTTTATTTTGTAACTGTTATGTTTTGTTTACTGATCCTTTGATCTCTAGCAGAATGAAAGTGTAAAGCGCTCAGAAATTTTAAAGTTACTTAATGTCGAAGCAAATAGCACATCTTCCAGTGCACCTTTACTGACAAGCTTGCTTCGTGATTTAAATAAACAGAGCATCTCAAATTCTGGCTCAGGCGATGGTGTTTATATTTCTAAGGTACATTTTTTTTGCTTCCTCAGCTATAATTGCAGAAGTTAGATTTTTAATTTATTTTACCCGTGTGATGCATATTTTAAGTTCTTAAACATTTTATTCATCTTTTTCCATAATGCACATAGAGTACAAGAAATTAATATTTAGAATTTACAGATCCGATCTAATAAGTGGTAAAAATTATTTAGTTTTACTCCTGTCCCTCATTTTTTTATCTTTGAAAACAGTACTTACAAACCAAAAGTTAAAAGTTAGCACTAAACTAAGTTTAAATAAAGCATACTTTAATTATCATTTTTTGATTACTTTTATGTCCTTTCATTTTAATTAAAATGAAAATGTTTATGCTCACTATATTGAAGACACAGTTATCATCACATTTTTGTTTAATTTTTTTCTTAATGAGATTTAGAGCTATTTATTTAAAATACAAATTATAATAGTTCTATTTGCAGCCAAAGTCCCACAGGGTAATGTGAAAGTATTATCTAAACATTGTACTCCAAAATATAATTTGAACTGTAAAAAAAACCATCATTTTTAATTTTAGCTCTAATAACAATTGCTTTTCTCCTCCACCTATAAAGAAAAATTATGAACTTCTAACACTTTGATAATACATGTACTTAACTTTGAGTGATTTAATCTACATTTTTTTAGTTGATTTTTTTTTTAATTACTAGATGTGAACTATTATTTTTCTTAACTTTATGAATAAATAAGAAATGTAAGACTTTCCTGTCTTATTTGAGCTTAAAACTTTCTTATCGCTAATGTTTTTGTATAAAAATGAGAAGTGCTACAAATCAGCTTTCAATTAATAAACTGCACATACATTGTGTCACATTATTTTGTATATGGAACTTTTTTCTTCAGCTTTTTTTCTGTTCTCCAGAACAATGAAAAATTTGTAAAATTTTTGTTATTTCATTTTTGTTTTAAATTAAATTTACTCTTGACATTTTTCAGACATCATAAAATAAAATTTAAAAAAAAACCTATGTGTCTAAAATTATTTAAATTAATTATCCTAAAGATGATTTTTTTTAATTGTTCATCTTCCTCTGGAATTTTTTTGTTTTATGGGTCATATCTAAAGTTAGTCTAGTTTTTAATAGTTTTCAATAGCTATTTCTCGTTAATATTTTTAATATGGAACATATATTTTAATAACAAAGAAAAAAATATTATTCATGTACCTGCATATACAAATAATAGTTAACTGCTGCATTTATTTTTCGATTTTAAAATGGCATTTAAAGTTATTAAGTATGGTTCTTTTAAACTAAAATTGATTTCAATATTTTGTAGAATCTTACTGAGAAACAAATAGAGGAGGCTAGGAAGAAGTTTGAATTTTATGACAAGGTAAATTTTCATTATAATTATACACTTGCCTCACTAGAATCTAAATATGTCAGAAAAACAAACATAAATGGTCCATACATTTTTTTTTATAAACTTGCATACTCTTTAAAGATGTTTTTTCCATTTATGCACTTTTTAGTGCTGTGATAAAATGCTTTCATTTTAGGATGGCAGTGGTGCTATTGACAAAGATGAACTTAGAGATCTTTTTATGGATATGTTCCCCAGTTTTCATCGGAATATGTTGGAACGATATGTAAATGATGAATTCGCTGCAGCTGACAAAGACTTTAATAGCTGTAAGTAGAGATTTCATTTTCTGTTTAAACTTCTTAAACAAATTAAATGGGATACTTTTAAAAAATAATGTTGCATTTAATACTAACAGTCTAACATTCATTTTTGTTTTATAATATTTTTAAGCCATTTATTCTTTGACTCCAAAAGGTATTTCTTTCTGAATTTTCAGCACGATAACAATTTTAACTGTTTATAAACCAAAAATGCTAATTAACTTATGTTCTCTCATGCATTTGGCATGACACCATGTTTGATTTACATGGCTTTAAATTTGCATTTATTTATTAGTGGGTCGATTTGCTACTTGCATGTATCTGTCATGAAAATGTTGCTAAGGATGTTAGAAAGATTGTGAAATTTAATCTAATATGTAGGTTTAAAGCATGGAGATGGACTTCTGAGTACATGTTTGAACAATTTTTTTTTAAAATCTGATCTCAGTGCTTATCTCTCTTGAAATACTCACTTAGGTCTTAATATAAATTAGTCTTTGCACTCTGGTATTTGAATGTCTTCCCACATCACCTAGATTTTGTCATGTTGTTGCCTGTAATTAAATATTTTTTTAACTTTGTTTTTATAGCTTTTACAGTAATAATTGGTTAATAATTTGTCAGGTGTTGTTTAAATTTTTGTTGTGAGAATGTGTTAGGTTACACGTGTTTTTTTTAAAAATATTTTTTATATTCTTGAATGGAAATGTTGAAACAATAAGCAAAAATTAATGCAGTATATCTATACAAATAATTATTGTACTTCTTTTAAAAAAAATGTTGGCCCATATATTTTTGTATGTAAATATTTTTACAATTAGTTGCATCCTATTTTTTTTTAGCTATTGACTTTGATGAGTTTCTTGGAATGTACAAGCGATTATTTCTTTTGTGTCGGACGGTTGTCTCTGATGATGTTGTGGACATCATTTCACCTATTCATAAACCGTCTTCAAAGGTAAGTCTCAGTTTTTTGCTAGCGTTTAGCTTTCTATGTTTTTTTTTTTAAAATATTAAAGACGATGATTAAAATGTTCATGCATTATTTTTTTAAGCAGTCATCTCCACAGAATTTGGTTTCTCAGGTCAAACAGAATTCTAGCAAGCCCAGTTTTTCTCCACCTTCTAAATCTGATCATTTGAATAGCTCCCCTAAACACATCAACAACAGTCCGGTAGTAGGAGGATATGGTAGTGACCTTGAGGAAGATTCTTTCTTTGATGATCATCCTGTGGCTCCAGTCAGTTTTAATACATTATCAAGGTGAGGAGAGAACACAAATGTGTAAACCATTTTTTGAAATGCAAATGATGATGGGGTATGAGTAAAAATGTACACTTGACTAGTAACATAGAATATCCATTTTAGAACAAAGATTTTTTTTTAGTTGTAATGTATGTTTCAAATGTTCCTTGAACCCAAAGTTCTGAAATATTGCTTTAATTTTCGCAACCCATTTCTATTATCTGTGCTGATTTCATCAATTATACAATTTTATAGTAATAATCTGTCTGTGAGGTATAAGTGAGTTAAACCTTTTCATTTCATGCCGTTGACATTAACAGTATTTGAAAAAATATGAATACATATTGATCATTTCCTTAATTGAATTACATGCATTAAGATAAAACGTAACTATAATCATCCCTGTTTAAAATAGTGGAATGTGTGTGTTAATTATTTTGGCACGGAAAAATATATGTTCAGCTGTTAACTTAGGTAAAATGTGTAAGAAACAAGCTGTTGTGATAAAAAAATTAAAAATCACGTTGTTAAATATTTAATGAATCACTATCCTGATTTTAAAAAAAGACAAAACATTTCTTTTTTTAATTTTTAGTATATTATGGCATGGAAAGTATGTTTATATAAAAATGAATTTAAACAATATTTTATTCCTGCTTCCAAGATGGGCATTACTTAACCAATTTTTGTTTCTTTTAGGCTAATATGTTCTTACTGCTTTTAAAATGTAGTTTATTTTATGAAATTTCAGTTTTGTTACTGAGAGATCCAGGTCCTCATTTTTAAGGTTTCTGTCCTTTTTTTTTAACACATTCAGAATTTTCTATGTAAATTTTTCTTAATATGAAATGTCTCTGCTGTGATGGCACATGACACCAGCTGTAATTGAAAGTTTGATCACCAAACTTTTTTTTTTTTTGTGGTAGATCTAAAGCTTGCATTGGATTACTTGCTTTAGCATGAATATGTAAATAAAATAAAAGATATTGCATGCTCTCACTGAAGCATCGTGTAATTTTAACAGATGTTTTTCAGATAACTATTATTAGTGCATCATGTTGAAGCATACATTTTAGCAATGGCAGAGTTCGTGTTTACTCGTACTATCTTATTTTATTTTGAGCCTGTTTTCAAGTCGTCATCTTTCATAATTTTATTGAAAATGAATTATTGATGTTTCCCAATGACACAACCGACAATTAAATAATTTTAAATAAACAGCAAAAATGGAGAGTATTCAAATTCTGAGTCGTCTGTTATTTTTTTCCATATTTCTTTTTTTTTAAAAAAAAGTCATCATTTTTTTTTAAGACTTAAAATAGATCAGTTTCATTAAGAAAATAATTTTCACTTTTGCTCACATTGGAAGTGTGCCCATCACAAGTGTGAGTTCAACCACTCGACAAGCTAATCCCTATGAACCAACCCGTTTAACTGCGTTTCAAAATCAGAGGTAAAAATTATCATGCATGGCTCCTATTACCCTCTAAGTCTGCCAGATGTTTTGTCTCATTGTTGAAATGAAGTTAAAAATATCAGTCTATAGTAACTGAAAAAAAGCATATATCTTTGTGCATCAATTAATATTTGCATAACTGTAGGCCTACACATTTTACACACTAATAGTACCTTTTTTAACACTCAAAGAATCTGCAGTGTGAAATCTTAAAACTCAAATATAGAAATTGAAAACAAATTTTTCTTATTAAATTTATATCAGCCAAAACTTTGTAAAGTTAAAATTAACTGCATACATGTTAAATTTTGATTAGTAAATTCATATCTTTCTTTGTAATTGGCTATTATAGATGAGCTATTGTCATCTATTTAGCTATTTGTTTGTACCTATTCTTATATACTATATTTACATAATCATTGGTTTTCTATAAAAAAAAAAAAACAACGATGTATTCAACATTTTACATTCTATCTTGACTTATATTTCTGTATGCTAGTAAACTTAGTAACAGAATTTTTTGTTTTATTAAATATGGAACAAATTGTAATTTGATGTAATAAATTTGAAATTAGAGTAATAATTAACCAATCAAAAGTTTTTTTTCTTTGGAAATTTTTTAATATTGCATGGAAAGATAGTGGTAAATTTTTACCCTGATTAAACATTTTTTTTACTCCTTTGTCTAAACTTATTTCATGCAAAAAAAAACATCAACTTTCCCAAATAAATGTTAATTCATAATGGATAGATAAATTAAAATCAGGCTTCAAGTGTACAATAAGCTATTCCAAAGTCACTAAGTTTAGAAATTATTATTGGGTGTAGAATTATATATTTTGGACTAGAAATTTATCATAGGAATGTAAAAATATATACATGTATAAATGTTTATAAATTTACTTTATTTTTTAAGTTCTGCTTAAATATATTTTTTGCTAATAATCCTAGGCACTATTTAAAATGTTATATTTTTTTTTCAAACTTAACTTCACATAACAACTACGTTTTAGACTTTAGAGTGGTATATATTTTCTCCTTTGCCCACATGAAGTTTTTTTATTTGAATCAAATATATAGATAGGTTTTGTTTTATGATACATTTCCTAATGGTTTGCATACAATTTTTTTTTCTTTGCTGTAACCTTTAACCCCCCCCCCTTTTTTTTTTTTAGAAATGTGTGTTTTTTTTTAATGTAAGAACAAAAAGACTTGCATATATGAAATGCTGAAACTGTACAGTAAAATCTTTGAATTCTTATATAACCAGTACATGAAACTTATGCGAATTCAAAATGGCTGACATTTTTTCCTTGTTAAATTACATTTCTTTTATTGATTCCACAAAGTCAGTTTTTTCAAATGCTTTTTAACCATTGATTTTTAGGCAAAATATTGACATTTGACATAGGAGTGAAAAAGTACACATTTTATTTAAAAAATAACTTCCTTAATAAATGTGCAAGCTAAAGAAGGAGTAGGGAAATGTTTTTTAGGTCGGTGTTGTTATCATATTGTCCAAATTAGCACATTTGATAGCTTGATTTTTTTTTTTTTTACAATTGATTAAGATCATAGTAGCAAAATCATCCATTGATTTACCACTTTAATGCCAAGTCGTTTTCAAACTTTAATTGTAGTAGTAACAGCTTTCCTCTCAATACACTCAACTAAACTAAAATGATGAAATTCACAATATTCGATCACTTCAGCCACTCAAAAAACAACAAGGATAAATGTGCTACACCGTATAGCAATGATGTGCAGTAATTTTTTGAAGTGAAATTTTAACTAAATTATATTATCTAAATAATATAGTTAAACTTTTAGTCACAACTAATACATTTGAAAGTTGTATGAAAAAAAGTTGCAACCAAACATGGGGGAAATTGAAAAAGGGCTCCCAAAAAAGAGTGCACTGGAGAGTGATTGCTGAGGTCCGGGTAGTTCAGGGGATTAAGTCATGTCAATGAATATTTCTTATGTTAAACTTTTCGGTTCATATCTGAAACAAATTAGTTAATTTTTGCATATCATTGCCTAAGTAAGTAAGTAAGTAAAGTTCCCTTAGCCCTAAAGGGCCATCGGGGCAGATGAAGTGTAGAATTCATCTGTTTCTATAACCTCTGCATATGAAGGGATTGTGTGGTTAGCACAACGCCCAGCCGCCTTTACTTCCCCAACTTAAAGTCAGGTACCCATTTAAAGCTGGGTGGACTTGTGGGACGACTTTGAAACAAATTTCACCTGGAAAAATTCCCATGGTTCTCAACGAGTATCGAACCCAGGACTCTCAGGTTGATAGTCGAGTGTCTACACCACTCGGCCATCCGTCCCATATCATTGCCTAAGGAAAAAAAAAATACAAACAAGGCGCTTGGCATTGTACTAGCCACACAATCCCATAGAATAGCCATTGCTGCAGAAACAGTTGAACTCGACTTCCTCTGAGCCTGATGACCTGTATAGGTTTTGTGTGGGAAACATTACTTTTACTTTTTACTAACACTTGCTAGTGCACTTGTATTTTTTGTTATTATGGATAAATCAAATCTGGCATCAAATTTACTTACATTTTCCTTTGTATGGAGTTTTCTGTTAATTTTGGATCTTCTACTGTTGTATTACTTCTTTCCTTTGTTAAAAATTTTTTTTTTAATAATAGTTATGATTTCCATTGTCCAGGAAATTAAGAATATTGTGCATTAGATAATCTAAAAGGTCTTAGGCTGTATGTTAAAAAAATTACTACACTTTAGAATATGCACTGTACAGAAATTATAATATAAATTGCTGTTTTTTTTTTCTTTCTGTTACAACCTGATTTTTCTAACTTGTACATGTATATGAATATTTTTTATAACTATTATAACATTAAAATGATTAATAAAAAAATAATATTTGTATACAAAATTGTATGTTTTATGTTTCTGTATTTTTTTTATTCCCTTAAAGTGAACTGGTGAAAAATCGAGACATTCCAAAGGAAACGAAAATAAATGGAGATAAGGAAAAGGATAAAAGTAAAAAAGCTGGTAATGGTATGACATCTTTAGATGATCTCCCATCTCTTACATCTGGACGGTCAAGTGGCTTATTGAAATCTCCTGAAAATGGTAAATGCTTAAAACTAAAGTTGGTTTTAATGGGTTTGATCAGCTGATGCTGGAATGGTATTTTCATTCAAAATAGATTTTAATGAATGTATTAGTGCAATTTTATATTTGGTGCATTTTCGAATGTGCTTAGGCTAATTTTTTTTTTTTATGATGGTCCATAACAGATTCACCAATAAATGATTCTGACATGGATAAAAATCTCCGTGAAGTTGACAAGCGTTTGGAAGAATTAGGTCTAGGTTAGTGATGGCTTACCATATTTAAGAAGCTAGAGTTTATTTTTCAACGTTAAAATGATTGTTCTTAGAATTATAAAGAATACATTTTTTTTACACAATTGCAGTTAGATTTTATTTGTGAATATGTTTTTTCTTGTTGCAGATTCTCCAAATGATGAATTTGAATATGAAGATGACTTTAGCGAGTAAGTACTATAAATTTATACAACTCTAGCAGTGAACCCAGCATTGCTTTAGTAGACAGGGTGCTCAAGGGGGTAACAAAATTGACTGTTACGGGAGTAAAAAGTTCCCTTAGCCCTTAAGGATCATAGAGGCAGATGAGGTGTAGAAATACATCTATTTCTGTAGCCACAGCATATTAAAGAATGATGTGGTTAACAGAACTTGCAGCTGCCTTTAGTCTCCAACTAAGGCCAAGTACCCATTTAAATCTGGGGAAAGTCTCAACTTTTATCAGTATCTGGAAAAATTCCTTGGTTCTCGAAACCATTCTCCAGGTCGACATCCAAGCGCTCTAAACCACTCAACCATCCATCTCCTGTTACAGAAGCTTATTAAATTATTAACTTGAATCAATAAAACAGTCACATAGAGAGTTGTAAACAAAAATGAAGTACGCAGACTCACATAAAACTTAATATTACCTACGTGGGAAGCTTGTCACATTTTTTCTCTGTAAACAACCTGTGTAATGTTTGCAGTGTGGGGTGTAGACTTGTAAATGGTCAGGTGACCACAATCCCGAGCATGCCACATACAGCTGACTTTTTCTGAATTGATTATCACAGCTTTTGCATGTAAAGATGGATTGCCATGTAACACTTAAAACATTTCTAATGCTTATATCAGACACCATTAGAGGGAGTTGGCATGTTAGGATTGATAGATTTTCGCTACTTCATGCTACCTAAATATTCTCTGCATTTCATCAGTCACAAACCACATTTTATTCTTCAACGCTTATAACTTATTCAGGATAAATTGTTTAAACAGTAAAATCACAACATTACTTTTTAAAGATAAAATTGTCTGCTATTCTGGTGTTCTGTGTGTAGGTATTATTGCCTGAAATCCACAAAAAATGTATCACATTTAGTACTCTTTGGTTATTTACCATACATCCTATCGAGCAGAGCAGACTTTAACAACTTAACTGTAAAAAACATAAATTCTTTTTCTTGAATAAATCAAAGTATACATAGAAGATAGAAAAAAAGTTAACTGAGTTAATTATTTAATCAATAATTGTGTATATGTAAAAGAGTTGCACCCTACAACACTCTTGTTTATGGAAGTGGTCAATTTTTAGTACTACGATTTATTAAAGAAATAAAAATGTTTTTCTGTGTAATATTGATTGACATACATACATAAATACATACATGCAGAAGTTCACATTTATATATATATAGAGTTGATGCAAACTTTTTTGTTAGTCTTGATTTATAGCTTTAAGCTCATTCTAATTTTGATGCTCAATCAAAAACTTGGATCAGTTTCTTTTTTTAGGCTTGTCTCTAAGATTACAAAACAAATTTGTTCAAGATTGATTGCAGTGAGATTCAAATTTATGTAGCACTATTTTTCATCCTACTACAGTATTAGTTGGGTGTTGATTTTAAATCATGAATTAAAATTCATTGAACTTTAAAATTTTATTTTTAACAGTGTGAGCCAGAAGAGTCCAAGAAAAGGAGACAATAAGCCTGAAAATGGTAGCATTGTTGAAGAAATTGATGATGAAGAGATAGCAGAAGACATTTCAGCAGAAGCTGATGATTTGCTCAGAAGTGAAAAGAGTGGAGTAAGTAGTTTATCCAGTGCAATGACATTACAAAAGCAACTAATTGGAAACCTGTAATTTATATATTAAACAGAAATTTTGTTACACTGAAATATGGGGAGGTGGGGCATCAATTTTTATCTTTTTTGTTCAATTCGCTCATTAAGGGTATGTCATTACTTCGGCTTTAGGAAATAGTTTAATGACCCCTTTAATGATTTTTCCCATGTGACGTATGAAGATGCTCACCCTTTGTCCATAAGCTACCTTCATCTTGCTCGCCAATCCCATAGTAATAGTAAATAAATTGGATTTTCCCCTGGTGAGCTTAAATTGTCTGCCTGGTTTAGTGATTTTTTTCCCCTAGTGTGGTGATGTGGTAAGTTCCTAACAAAATCGCCCAGCAGTTGATGCAAAGTATTAACTCCTAGCCAGCCAATATTACTATTTCTCTCATCTCATCCCTCCCCTTCCCTGCTCCTTTGGGACACACATATTGTAAAAAGTACCCTTAGCCCTAAAGGGCCATCGGGGCAGATGAAGTGTAGAATTCATCTGTTTCTATAACTTCTGCCTATGAAGAGATTGTGTGTGATTAGCACAACGCCAGGCCATCTTTACTTCCCCAACTTAAAGTCAGGTACCCATGTAAAACTGGTCGGACTTGTGGGATGACTTTGAAATACATTTCACCTGGAAAAATTCCCTTGGTTCTCACTGAGAATCGAACCCAGGACTCTCAGGTTGACAGTCAAGTATCTATCTACACCACTTGGCCATCCGTCCACCCTGATGCTGAGAGGACCCTTACAAATAATTTTGCCTGGGACCTGCAAAGACCTAACAAAGAGTTTGAGTCAAAGTCAGCAGGAATGATTAGAACCAGAGTTAAAGAGGATAAAGGCTTATTTTTTTTTCGATTCAGTGATCTTTTTATACAGGTGCTATGTAAGCAAAAGGACTGATAAACATTTCGTAATACTGAAAAATTCATAATGACTTTTCACTGTATATTAAAAAAAAAATTCTTTAATAACTATTTGTTAGGTTTCATGAGATAAAACTTTTATTAAGTGAGGTAAATTAAATTCATTGTATACTCAGACGAGATTATAACATTACATTTTTTTTATTGCTTTCCAGTTTGATGATGTCACCACTGACAGAAGTATCTCACAAATAGATGGTGGCTTTGATTATATGGAAGATCCAGTTTTACCATAACTCACAATATTATAACTCAATAATTTATATTGCCTTACACATTCATGCCTGGACTGAAGAAAGACTGTAAAAAAAATGTCTGTTGTATGTAAGAATGGAGAACAATAAAAAATGATAAAAAAAGAGAGCAATGTTTGTAATTTAAATGTTGTGAAAATGTTCGATCTTTAAACGCAAGTTTGTTTGTTAGCAGAATGACCTTTATGTTAACTGGGGTGCTCTATAGATTAGCAAGTGGTGAATTCAGAAATTTTTAAAAACATATACTTGTATACAACTAATTTTAAGAGAAAATTTAGAACTGATCAAGTTTTTGTTTATTTCTGCATCTCTATCACTTTTATCCCAATAAAATTCACTAAATTTAAAGAAACATGCCTTGGCCCCTGGCTATGTTCAGGACCCCATTTTGGTCAGCTAAACAACCCATACAAAATAGTGAAAAACATTGATGTCAGAAAAAAATTATTGCAAAGTAGAAAAATCCATTCATTTTAACCATGAAAATCAAACTCCCATGTAGGCAATGGGACAATGTTTATGAAACAGCTAATTTTTGTACTCAAATGTGGTTTATATATTTTTTTTTAAATTCCTGAATCCTCGCTATCTGTAGAGCACTAGTTTTTTTGAAAAAACCAAACTAACATGACCATCCTAATGGTGGAGTCTTACAAACAGCTCATCAGACTAGATTTTTTTTTATTATTAAATGAAATATGCTCAGGTTTGTCTACTTCAGATAAAAATGTCACTCTCACTTTGTTAGTTGTCTGGCTCAAAGTTGTTTGGTTTTTTTTTTGCCGCTGTGAAGTCTATATTTTGGTAGTTTTCATTTAATTATTTCTGTTTGTAAATTTGATTGAATCTCAGTAAAAATGGAACCGTTTTAAAAGTTATATGAAGCTCTAAATCTAGATGAAATAATTTTTATTGGTCGACCCAAAAAAAAGTATTTTATATTTTTCAAATGAAAGCCATCACGTTAGTCATTACCCCCAGTCAGGATTTATTTTTAAACACCCTCTCCACCATTTTCAATCTTCGTGCTTACCATAACCCTGTCACAAATTGGGTCAACCTGTGCAGAAAATATAAAAAATAACTTTAAAATAATAAAAAAAAAGAAATTTATTATTTGATTTTTAAAGTTTCTAGGTTTTTTAAGTTCATTAGAAAGCTTGTCCATTTTTCTATTAAATTATTGTACGAGAATATATATATTTTTCTCACCAATCTATTGAAATACATTTTTTTTCTCTCATAGCCTCACGCTCAGTTAAATTTCGATAATTCCTTAGTTCTGTTGATGGAATGAAAAATGATGTTCTGTGGCTCAGTACTGTTGGGTTGTTTGTTGCATTATGATGACATACTCTTTACTTCACTTATTTCAGGGATCAGCTTTATTGTACAATATATTCCACTCCTCCATGGCTATGTTTTTAGTTTGTATATGATAAATAAGCTGTGTATAATTATTTTGATTTGCTTTGATTAAGGGATGATGCATCAGTGATGAGTTGTTTTTTTTTGATTTAACACATTTATGGTTGCAATAATAGAATCTCTTCCGATTAGTTACATCCCCTTTAGTTGCCTCACTAAATGCTCTGTCAGCTCTATATATGTTCTTGGCTTAACCAGTGTAGACATTCGTTGATGATTTAATAGTTAACTCAACAGGCATCTTTCTAATTCTCTATTAAGAAAACTAAAATTACAGTTTTGATTTTTAAGAGGCACAGAATTCAAATACATGTAACAGTAATTTTGTAGTTTTTTATGGACTTTCTTTTACTAATACATTTAATGCATTTTAAAATTTTAATGCAAGTTATTAGTTTAAAAATTTTAATATTTGTGAAAGTAAGGATATAGTGAAGTAGGAAGTTTCATTGTTTCTTTCAGGTCCCTAATTTTATTGCAGTATCTACATTTATTAGAAATTATGAATAAAATGCAGTTAGGTTACCATCTTAAACCACAAAGGAACCATGTTTTTGTTAGATGTTAAATAGTCAGTGACCCAATCCATAAGTAATTATCCTTTCGTTATGGTTTCTCCTTAAGACTTTATTTTATCATTACTTTGTATATTTTGTCAATTTAAAAAAAAAAAATATAACGTTGTTTCACAATCATAAAACAATAACCAAATGTTTCTATCAGATTATTAACCTGATTCATCATCTTTATGGTCAATTTGTATATTTGTCAAATTTTTGAACCAGTTTAATTTTAGATTTAGCAACATCTCATTGTATATTTTTAAATAAAATTTATTATGTTCATACTTTTTTTTATTATTGAATGAAAATTCAAAATAATAACAATCATACCTAACTCTGGCATGTTCCGTCCACACATAATAGTTATATCAGCATATTTAACTGTAGATTTATAAAATGGATGTACAAACTGTATAGAACAGGGTAGACGAACCGAACTTAGGATATACATATTTAAAATACTTTTTATTTCATTAATAAATACAGTGTAATATCAAATTGATTAGCTTGCTTTTGTCTTCATTTTAATTGATATTTAGAATAAGTTAATTACTAGCACCTCTGACCCAGTCCCCATAGCAGAAAACAGTTGGCACTTAAGTTGTCTACACATTGCATTCCATTTTTACATGATAAAAAAAACTATTTTTAATACAAGTCCAGATATGGACTGGCTGTTTGATCCAGCTCAAGGATTCAATTTTAAGAATATTTAATATATATTAGTTTATATACAAAAACTCCAATCATTTACTCAGATTTGACCCTTCTAATTTCCACACATGGTTTGTCAAATTTATGAACCTATTGTGCCTGTGCCCAGCTATTCAAAAAAGTTTGTCCACACCAGTACAATTTCAGGGTTAGTATGAAAAGAAGTAATTTAGATCAGTTTTTAACACGTGATTAAAAGTTGTATATTAATCCAAAAATACTAATGCTTTGACAGAAGAAAGCTCTGTTTTTTCATCAGGAACAAAATTATCACAGCACTTACTACTATATTGTTTGATAGGTAAAAGCAGTTTGCCAAAACTAAATTTTGATTTTTTATAACAAATCTAATAACCATTCAACTTTTCAAGTATGGGATGGAGTTTTCTTGTATAAAAAATGTATTTTATATCAATGTTTACTAGTGATCTTAAAATCTTTGTGCACAGTAAATTTAATAATTAGAATATAAATTTAAAATCAATAAGTGGCTTGATATTGTTTGCCTTGAGAACTTATTTTGACTTATTCTGGTTCTAGTCAGAATCATTAATTATGCAATGTGTTTACATCATTTCTTTTGGTATAATATTTTAGAAATTTAAAAACACTAATAAAAAAAAAACTAACAGAAAAGGCACAGCAGGACTCATTGAAATAAAAAAAAATTTAAAAACAAGGAGAAGAATTTAACAAAAAATCAAAAGTTTATTGGGTGAAAATTTAATGTACACAAAAAATATATAAACATATGAACAAATTTATATGTACAACATTCATCTGCTCACAGTTAATGACTAAAGTAAGATGCTGGGGCGTCATCATCTCCGAGATGAAGATCTGAAACAAAACAAAAAATCTATTTCAAAAGGTAATCTTCAAATTTTTAAAGGCAAAACTAATCACGTTTTGCCCTGATCTTTTTACTAGTTAGCAGAGCTTTTACAAACTTTGTATTTCATACACATAAGATGTAATGTTTTACACTAAACTATATTTAGCACAGTCATTTACTAAATATTACATTGTTAATGCAAATAAAAAAAAAATTTAATTCAAAATACTTGACTGATGAATACGTTTATAAAGTTGAACCATTACTGTCCTGAATACCAGCATAAGGTTGACACAAAACACTAACTGTACATAGGGGGGCAGGAATGACCTTAATAGAGGAGCTAAAGACATATGGGTTGTTTGTTATCTGAATAAATAAAAGAGATTTAGCATACCTTGAGTGAGTTCTACTGCGTTTTCTCTTGGATGTCTTACCACGATTCCTTCTCTCACTCTCATACTCCTTTTCTCCCCCCTTCTCATACTCATCCCTAGCACCTTTTGATTTGGTCTTCCTATCTCTGGACAGTGAACTCTTCCTGGCTCTGCTGGTATCACCGTCGCTCTCTGAAGACGATGTGGACTGCTTCCTTTTCTTGCTGGACTTGGAAGACAACCTGGAACTGTCATCAGCCTGCCGTGATGATCGTTCTCTTTCCCTACTTCTACTTTTTTTTGTCTTTCTGTCTCTAACATCTCTACTAGAGCTACTTTTTCTAGATCTGTCTTTACGTCTGTCCTTTTCATCAAACCTGTCCCTATCCCAGTCGTTACTTACTGCCTCCCTGTATTTATCCTCATCGTGCCTATTTCTACTGTCCCTTTCCCTAGAAACACTACGCCTGTCCCTATTGCGACTTCCACTTCTTCTTCTCTCTCTTCTATAATTACCCCTATCATTACTCGGGCTCCTGCTTTGCCTGTCCTTGCTACGACTTTTGCTTCTTTTCTCCCTGCTATGACTGCGTTTCGACCACGTTTCTTTTTCAATACTCCTTTCTCTCTTCGTTTCCCTGTGTATACTATTCTCTGAACTTTTATCTTTTAACTTTTCTAGCCTAGAGTCTTTAGTTTTCAAATTCTCACTATCTTTCTCTAAGCTGTCACTTTTTTTAGATTTCTGTTTTTCAGGGCTCAAAGAGACCTTGCTTTGTCTAGAACCCTTGCCCCTCCCAGTGTCAGATCTGGCTTTGCCCAGACTATTTTTTCTACTTTTTTCTTCATCTTTTAGTTTTTCTTTCGACATCTCAGACTCTCTGCGGTCTTTTGTTCTTGATGTTTTTTTGGCAGGTGGCTCATCGTCAGATGATGATGATGATGAGGAGGAAGAAGATGATGAGGAACTAGAGCTGCTGTCAGCATTTTCTCCCTCGTCATCACTTCCACTTGAGCTGCTGCTGCCACTACTACTAGAAGAGTCTGAACTTGAGGAGGAAGACCCCTCACTACTGGATTTTGTTTTTTTCTTCAATTTAACAGGACTTTTTAGTTTCCTATTGCTAGAGGATTGCTCTCTATTTCTTCCTCTGTCCTTATTTTTGTCATCTTTAACCCTTTTAACCTGTTTACTATGCTGCCAACTTTCTCTTTTCAACTCAACTGAATTTCTTCTATTTTCCTGGCTATCATTAAAAGATGACCGGTCAGGCTTTCTTTTTTTGTCAGAGTCTTCACTATTTTCAACAGCCTTATCACTACTTCGCTTACGCTGACTTAAGGATTTATCTTCTTCCCCTGACTCGCGTCTTCTAACTCTATCTAATGTGGGGTCATTACTAGATTGTCTCTCTGTCTTAACACTCTTTGAATCTACTTTAACATCACTATAACGCCTAGTTCGATCCTCTGCCAGTTTAGTGGATAATTTTCCTGGGTTTTCCTCTTGTCTGGATCTCGATTTTAATCGATCAGGTGTTTGCTGTTTGCCTATACAAAAAGAAAAAAAAACCTCAATGAAACTGGAAATGTAATGAAATTGATGATTGCAATAAATGACAATGAAATGTTACAATAAACTTAGCAAAGTGTATAAAAGCTTTTGTGGCTAGTACTGGTGTGAACAAACTTTTTAAATTTGACAAGCCAGGTGCAGAATTTGGAGGGTAAATCTGAGCAAATGATTGGAGTGTTTTGTATATAAACTAATATATATTAATAATTGAATCCTTGAGCTGTAACAAACAGCCAGTCCATAACTGGACATGTAATAAAAATAGTAAAGATGAGTGAAATACATTACCACCAATATCCTCTTCTGCATCGCTTATGTTTCGCAGCCGCTTGGCAAAGTCTTCTTTTTTACGACGGATCTTTTCTTCCAAGTCAGAATCAGAATCATCATCTGCGCCATCAGAGTCCTCTGTGCCACTGCCCTCACTTCCTGTCCCATAGCCTAACGCTGGAAATGGTTCACTAATTTTAAAATTGCTACTTAATAAATGCAAAGTTCACATAAGATAAAAATAATAAAATATGCAAAGCAAATTTTGAAAATATGATCAATGCAGACAATTGTAATTTACTTAAAAATAAGAAAAAACATTTGTATGTGCCTTCTGAGTGCACACCTCTGATGCACTTACCCAACGATGTCAAAGAAGCCAAAGCAGAGGACTTGGCAAGTTGCTTTGCTGGAGCTTTGATATAATTACATAGACTGACATTAGTGGAGTAATTGACATGACACACAAAAAATATAATAACTGACAGCTTGGAGCAGCAACCGTGTGTGTGTGTGTGTGTGGTTTAACAGTAGATGACCACCGTGCTATCGCCACACAATAGCTTGCTCCACAACCATCCTGAAAAGTAACTCAGTTTGCAAAAACAAAGGGGAAAAGAAAAAAAAAAAAACCTGTGGATGAAAAACTGGATTAAAATCTGACTTGGTCACTGTTGCAAAAACAACAACAAAAGAAACTATTAGCCAAAGTTAATACAAAAAAAAAAATACCCTTCATCATTGAATGGTTACTTACCCTTAGATAATTCTACAATGAAAAATAGAACTTAATATAAACTTATTCCATGTAAATTAAGATACATGATTTTTTTTCTTTCCACTAATAGATTTTCTTTTTATTCTACATTTTCTATGTTATAAAAGATCAAAACAGATAAAAAATAAATAAATAGAGACAAGTGTGAAGAGACTGCTGAAACCTTATTGGTTGGGAAACCCTTTGTAATCTTAATAAGTGGAGGTTAAGTTTTAATTGAGCTGCTATTCCTTCACATAATCTACCTTTCAAAGCTTTCTTGCGAGCCCTCTGTATCACCTCCACAGCTACAGCTTTAATTTCCGCATTGGTGACCTCCAGTAATGTTTCTGTGAGCATTCTCTTTACTTTCAACATCTGCAGATTCACATTCACAACGTTAAAGCAAAATCTTTATTGTCGTTAAATAAAGTTACATTATTTTCTTCATTAAATAGGGCAAAACGTACAATTTTTTTTCCTGCTCAGCAAAGGAAAGCAATTTTTATTTCATTTCATTTTCAAAATAAAATTTCAAATGTTCAATGCCAGGGAATGTCTATCATAAATTCAACAAGAGGAACTCAACTGATGAAATAAAGGTTGGAGAAGTCTTCAGAGTTGAAAACATCTAAAATATCCAATGGTGCTCAGAGCAACAAGCACCTCAGAATATGAATTATACAGAAAAAAGCTCATCATCAATTTAAATCAGTTTTCCCTAAAACTGCCATTATTCTATTGTGTATCAATATTTAGGCTACATGCTACGTTATTGAAAAGGAAAATAACACAAATTATGTTTAGTCACTGGTAGAGGATTTTTTGAATAGCACTGTACTTTCAGTGATATATAATCTGTGACAAGTACCTGAGAAGGAGTAATGAGAGAATCACAAAAGTGATATTTTAAAATGTTTATTAAATATTCAAGAGAACTATCAACTATAAAGTCACTTTATATATTCTGACATGGATTTTTTTTCCTGATAAAGTTTCATCAATTATGAGTATGATAAAACATTTTACCAAAACATTTTTCGGAGGCAGAAAAAAGTGATGTTATTTACTAAATAAATATTATCCACAATGGAATCAGATGCTTCAAATAGTGAGTTTAACCTTCACATTCATTTTTTGACAACAATTGCGAAGTAGCCCAAATTACAGGAGCAATATTTTTACATTTCACTTTACCGATTGCTTCTTGGCCTTATTCTAAACGTATATTTAAGAAACATATTTTCTTGCTGAGAACTCATCCACACAAAATCATGCTAGTTTTTTTCATGAATAACAATGTTGCACTATGTAAGGGGTGAAAAGGGGGTCGGGGGGTTGTGTGAAATGAACCACTTTCTGAAATTGCCTAAATGAGTTTTTAATGAAGGTTTAAGACACGATTCTAATGCACAATCATACACATGCAGTATCAGTGTGAAGGTCAGCTTTTTGTCTATTAAAGGAGGATTTGGAGAAATGAGTAGCAATACGACGGCAGATAGCTACAATATCTTTTACAACACGCTATGCCTTAATAGCTTTGTTAACACTAAGCTGCAGTGTATGTGAGACACACCCAAAAGATAGAAGATGTGCATCATTCATGGCTTTTACCATAGCGGCAGCATTATCATGCATGACAACATGGACATGATCGTGAAGGTTCCATTTGTCAATCATTGTAATGATCATTTGTGATAGGTGTGGTATAACATTAGAAAAACTAACTAATTTCCAACATTATTTAGGTTTGCTGTTGATAAATAATTTTAGTCTAAAAAGCTATGTACCCCACACATACCCATGGCCTACCATATTAAATCATGACCATTTTTAACAATTGCAATAATTTTTACATAGGGCGTGAAAATCAAAATTGGAAAAAAAGAAATAATTTTCTGATTAATGACCTTTTTTTTTTATAAGATGTATAATTCTTTCACTAATGGAAAGACTTTCATTATTTGTAATAAATACATGTATATATCTCTATATAAATAAGTTAATAGGTGATTTTTCACTAAATTTGTACACACGCTCTCAGTAATAGCAGGTTATGTCTGGGTTTTTTTTAAAGTAGTCTTTGGCTTAGAAAAAGGCATCAGGGTTATTTAAACCAAATTTATTAAAAAAAAAATTTCTACTACTTGAAATGAAAAGTGAAATGTATTTGAGTGGAAACAAAATATTTTTCAATGTGATGCTATCAAAAGTCCCAATGAATTATTTTGAAATACACAAAAAATACAAGAGGGAGAAACTTACCATTGACATTTCTTTCTCTTCCTCAGTCATAAAATTGCTAGGTGAGGGTGTACGCTTTCCGGATACCGGAGATTTTATTGAGTCGTGATCGACAGATCCTGACTGTCGCAAAGCGCTGGGTTTCTCTATTTTAACACTCACATCATTGATATCTCCATCATCATCTTTTTCCTTTTCACTCTCATTAGCATCATCTTCTTCATCAGTATCCTTGTGATTGAATGAAACAATTTAATAACTACCATAATAAACAGAGCATTAAGTTTAAAAAAAAATGAGTACTCTCTAAGTCAAAGAGTAAAAGAAAATAATTTACAAATTTGCTTTTCATTGGGTTAGCATCATGGGAAGGGTCTTTCTTAGATGAGTCAGTTTCTTTCTGTTCCCTCAAGACAGCATCTCTCTGTTGCTTGGACTGCTCTCTTTCCATCTGCTTTTGTTTCTCTCTTTCCATTTTTTCAAGGCCCTCCCTGATCCAAGCAGGAAGAGCTCTTCTTTTTGCTGCATCTGTTGTTTTTTTTTAAAACAATAAAATAAAAATAAAATAATTAACATGAAACAATTTTAACACAATTATGCTTGAAGTGTATTTCTTAAATTAAAAAAATACAATGGTTGTTATCTTAGCCACCTATGTTGGCATCTTCTTCTTCAGGTAGAGTGTCAGGCATTAAGTGATTATGCCTTCCCTGCCTGTGGCTGACATGTTGCCCGTGATGGTGGTGGGTGTGGGGTCGCTGGTGGGAAGGTCTCAAAGGAGGGTCTGGAAGAAGTGCTGGCTGAGAGGAATCACTATCTCCTCCTCCTTGTTCATCCCAGTATGGCAAAAATGGCCCATCCTTAGCTGGCAAGTCCTTTTAAAAAAAAAAAGCAACATTTCTTTAGTAGACAGCCCCACAAATTTAATATATAATAAAAATACAGAAAATATATTTAAAGGAACACTAGAAAACTTTGTATAAAACATATATGACCTGGTGAACTTCAATAAAAAGTCTGGCATTTTATTTTTTTTTAAAATAATTTTAAGGAACACTAAAATACAAAATGAAAATTGCATGAAATATTTTTGATCAGCTGAACTTTCATAAAAATTTTGGCCAGTCTTGCTTTGTACTTTTCTTTTACTTAAGCAATGCCATAGAAATTACCTGATTATAGTACACCTGATTGCCAGCTGGAAAGCCAGTTATTCCACTACCATATTCGTCCTTGAAATTTCAAATAGACAAATAGGTATCAGAAAAATTAAATTTGGGCTAGTCTGGTAGTTAAGATAAAAAGGCTTAAAAAAAAACAACAACAACAAAAAAAAAAAAAAAAAAAAAAAAAAACAAATAGGAATAGTTCAAACCTTGTTCACAATCTGTGATCCTAACCACACATCTCCAGGTGGACCAGAGGGCCACCATGGTTGTTGTTGTTGTTGTACCCACCCTGGCTGGGAGGAGAATGACTGGGGAATGGCTTCAGAAGCTGATGAACTGGGCGCAGGGGCTGAAACAGTAGAAAAAGCTGCATGAAACAAGGTTTATTTTACAACAGAGCTGCCCCATTGTTGTGGCGCTAATTGCTAAAATATTCAGAAATCTTTTACTCAAATCGGTTGATGTTTCTCTGTTGTCGTTTTATTTTATTTTTTTGCTGGATAAAAACACTAGTGGTCCACTAATGAGAAACTCACCAGAAGAAGATAAGTTCTCCTCTTCGTCAGAAGCTATTTCCATGCTATTTTCATCTTCATCATTTTTAGGCTTGGATATTTTAACTTTCTCTTCCTCAGCAGGTGGTGGCGGAGGAGGTGGTGGCGGTGGAGGTGGTGGAGCAACAACAGGCCCTTCTGCAGGAGGCATGATAATCTCAGGCAATGTGCCCATAAGTAGCATGGCAGGAGGCGGAGCCACTATTTCTCTCTGGGTGATCCATTGTTTTGCTAAGGCAGCCCAATCAACTGGAGAAAAATGAAAAGTTAAAAAAAAAAATAATGATTCTATTTTAATTAATCAGCAATCAATGGATCATACTTATCTATTTAGTACAGCTTGGCATTAATCAGTTTAATATTTTACCTTGATCATGGGGTACATTTTGATAATCTGACTGTTGCATAGACCATGTTGAGCCAAATGGATTAGCCCACATTTTTGTAATTTATCAAACTGAGGGTAGATAATATTAAATGATAACAAATTAGTATTTAAATATATTTACACACACACATACAAATGAAACACAAAACCAATTATATAGGATTAATGAAAAAAAAGTTGTTTTTTTTTTTGTACTAATTTGTCTAAATGCACATAACACTAAAACTATTTATAGTTAATCATTAAGCTGCTAAGATTTCAAGATTCTCCTACAAATTGTTATCTGAATTTCAGTGTGTTACAAGCTAGACGTGAGATCTTAAGATTACATGAAATATGTCAAGTCATACTTTCATAACCCATAAACTCAAACCCCAATTTAGCAGGAATCAGGCAATCAGAAATGTATGTTTTAAAAGGTTGTAATAATAATTTTCATTTTAGGTCCTGTGTCAAAAGAATATATCAAAAGTCTGTTATTTTTAATAGTACTAATTATTTATGGGAACCGTGAATGCAAAAGATGGATTGCTGAGTGAACATCTATATATTTAATTGATGCCAGAAGTTCAATTATTTTAAACATATGGTATAGTTTTGTGTAAAAAAAAACAACAGAATCCCCATTTGTTTGCTGAATCACGTTTTATGCTTAACACCGTAAAACATTAACTTTATAATTTGTATCAGCAGTCAGAGCAGATTTACACACAGTTTATTTTATCTCTAAACTAAGTCATTACCAAAATGTATAAACAAGCAATAAATATTTCACATTTAGGACCCCAACTTTCTTTTATGTTAAAAAAAATTCTGTTCTTTATTAATTGAATTTATTGTTTTCAATGCATGAAAAATTATACCATTATTATGAATTATTTACGGATATTTTTGCATTTAAAGATATTATTCTTTTTTTGTAAGACTATTGACAAATAACTAGAAAGAAATAGTGGGGAAATATTATATTGTACGTGGGGCTTCTAGTTTATAGAAGGTGAATCGATTAAACAAAATATGAAGCACAATAGTGTCAATAGTCAGAGATTTAATTTAAGACAGGTTTTAAGCAACTTAAAAAAAAAAAAAAAAATATATGGTCAAGTAACTAATGAGTCTAATGCTATGCTATATTAGGCTATGTATTTAATATGCATAAGTTGGCCATTTAAGCTAAAGGTATTTTCTAACTGGTGTCAGATGATTATGCTTTAAAAATAAAAATGAGTTATCCCTTATGGATGAGGTTTTTGTTTACAAAATAAAAACTATGAAATTAAGCACCCAAGAACACCAAGACCTTTGCTTTGGCTTTTCCTTTCTTTTGTTAAAGCTAAGAAGGTTTAAATTATTAATAAGATTACTCAGATAAATGATGTAAAAACAATGCGTATAATAAAATAATATGTCCGTCGTCAGATGTAAACAACAGTCTGGTTATACTTTTCGATGTGACTGTACATGCCACTGCGTTATTATATATATAGCTATATAAACTATATTGTCTAGTGTGTTGTCTTGTTGGCGTTAAAGAATGAGACATCTTTTGATTGCTTAGTTACTGCTTCATGTCAATTTTCTAATAACATTTAAAATATATTATGTTACTTCGGTGATGTATACATAGTTATTTAATATATAGAAACATAAATGACATACTGTCAGGGAATCATACAGCTGCTAAATACTTCTATAACCACTTGAATTAGCGGCCATGTATAAAATAAAAATCCCAGACTTCATGCTGATAGCCTGTTTCCTGGACGTGGAACTTTAAGTTCGTATTTATCGTTCCGGTTTGGAATAAGCTAGGTAGTTTTCCATAGATTGAAAGATATACAGTTTGATCAATCTTCATTATGAATTGTGTGAAAAATTTTTCACGGACGCATTATCTTAATAATTTTGATAAATTATCTTCATTATTTGGAAGATTTAAACAAAAAATCAATTGTGATAATCAATATTCTGTCGCAGTAGGTCGTTTCTTACCCACAGCTCGAAGAGCTTCTGAATCTAATATTACCATTAAAAATTCTAAAGAGTGTCAGAAGTGCAAGGAAATAGCACTGCATTGTCAACAATATCGTTTCATAAACACTGAGAACTCGTAAGTGTTCATTTGGTATTTACTGAATGCATATTATTTAAGTCAAATGTATTAAATAACGACAATTACATTGTAATTGTAAATTAATGTAAATTAAATATGTTTGGACAGTTTGGTGATATCACAATATACCGACCATAACTATTTTGATATATATTATTATTGGGTATATTGTGATATATGCTTGGCAACAATTTACATACTTTATTAAATTTCTCAATGATATTTTGAAAATAGTGAAATGCTAAAATTTTAGTAAAATGGTTCCAGAAATTCAACTGACAGCTAACAACTATCTATATCATATGACATGAGTAGATGTTCTTAATACTCTAAAAAAAAAATGTAAGCTTTTCTAAATATGATGGTGATCCATGATATTGATAGTGATATGAGACCAAATGAGTAGTTTTAGTAGGGTCCAGAGTAAACATTGACAAGTCATTGATGTTTAGTTTATTTTTTAACAAATCATATAATCACATATTGTGCCACAAATTGGTGCACCACTGTCGTATCCCACTTGTGCTCTAATTAAATCAGATGACACAACTCCTTGTTTTGTAAAAGAATTAACTGAATTTTTTAATGTGTGATATTTACAGATGAGAATATGATAATCCAATATAAACACTTGAGAAGATGAATCGATAAATCACATGTATAATTCTATAATTTAACACACACGATAAATACTAAGATCAATATTCGATGAGAGATGTGGCAATAAATCACATGTAGCTGCTATAACTTATAAACCAGTACACGAATCTATAACTTATTTATTTCGTTTGCACTGTCCACTTAGTCCACGTGTTATACCTAGTATCCCCTTCCTGGGTCTCTAGTCTCTCTCTTGGGTGTGTGTCTCCGTCCATCTCAACCGTTATAACTTCCCCTATATATAGGATATATCACCCCCGCATATTACATCATTTTCCCGCCAAAATCACAGAGGTCAATGTGTGGGCGATTCGTGCCAAACTCAGTGCGTGGGGTGATTGCATCATGCATGCTTGACCCTGCAAGCACTTACATACCATATAATGAAAATAACGTTGTGACTAACAATGCGTGGTAGCAAGGGCTGGAACAATACCAAATAAGGCAATAACATGAAACGTAAACAAAGCTTAATCACAAGGGATAGGACAACCACCAAGTTTAAATAGAGCATTTATTATATTAGTTGGGCTCAGAGTATAATATAATTACCAATGCCCACAAAATATAATAAACACTACTTTGTCTTGCCTTACTTAGTCTTTCCATGTTACATGTATTGTTGGATTACTGCCATAATATATTGTGTCCTAAACTGGTAAAAAATAAAGCTTTAAAAATGTCCTATGTCTGATTAGCCTATGACCTATGAGTTTTATTAGTCTGATAATAACTAAACAAATGCAGCATGCACTGTTATAATTGTACATTGTTAATATAAGAAATAACATTAAATTTATTGTGCCATTAATGAAATGCTATTATTAAACATTCAGTTACAGAAAATTATGATTTTTTTTCCTGTGAAAAGAAGGGCAGATGAAAAAGTGAAAAAAATCCAGCGACCTATCGCACAAACAACCATTGATGAAGAAGAAGTTAGCAAATTCACTAAACAGTCCGCTCTGTGGTGGGACGAGGGTGGAGAGTTTGAAGCGCTTCATTCTCTGAATGAATTAAGAGTACCACTGATTAAAGACGCTCTTGTGAGCAAGAAATCCTTGGCACAGTATAATACTGCAAAACCTTTAGAAGGTTTCTGGATATTGGATGTTGGAAGTGGAGGAGGAATATTGTCTGAGGTATAAGAAATTCGTAATTGTACATTCTGATGTGTATTTAAAATCATTATTTATTAATACTTTAGTACATATTAGCTTAGGGTTGTAAAAAGAAGAAAATGTTAAATTTAACAAAATGTCCATTTTGAATGGTTGTGCTGTCAAGCACTTGACTCAATAGTCAGAAGGTTTAAGTGAGAACCAAGGGATTTTTCAGGTCATGATTATTCCTTCCATGTCTCCTGTGACCCTCCTTGGTCATTGCACTATCGGTTATGGTGGGGATAAAAGAAGGGCACTGCAAAAGCTGTCTTATAGTGGTTTATACAGTGTTAGAGATAAGCATCTCATTCTTACAGGGACAGATTATCATAGCTGTCTCTTGTCCTCAACTTTTTCTATGACTGAACAAAGTTTCCCTGGGGCTGCTTCATTTTCAAATGTTGCCTTTAGGAAGATTGAATCCTTTGTCATTCTATAGAAATGTTTGTAAGATCTTTGTGGTCACACATTCAATTTATACGCTTGTAGTTTTGGCTTAGGTTTTACTCAGTGCTTACATTCTGCAGTATGTTCCTAGTTACAATCAGAGAACCCTCACTCACAATAGCTGGATCTTGTCTTTTTGTTATTCATGATGCTTTCTTTTCTCCCATTCTCTATGTTCATTAAAATTGCTTGTTTGTGCTTTGAAATCTCATGTTATAAGCAATATATTTTACCTTCAGCTGTTTGTAGATGGTAATGGAATTTTGTTTCCTCTATTAAATGTTTTCTCTGATCCTTACCTTTTTTTTTTAATTTAAAATAATAATTGTAGTTTACCATAGTTTGAAATAATTTTGTTTAAAATTTTAACAAGAGTCTAATTATTAAAAATTATATTGCATAATAAAAAGTACTTAAATCACCTCTCTGTCCACAGCCATTGGCCAGACTTGGTGCATCTGTGATAGGCATTGAAGCATCTGAGGAGAATATTAAAATTGCCCAGGCTCACTTAATACATGATCATCAGATCAGAGACAGAGTGAAGTACATCAAATGCACAGTAGAGGAAATCTCAGAGACACAGGCTGGAAAATTTGATGCTGTCGTGGCATCTGAAGTTTTAGAGCATGTTGCAGACCCCCAGATATTTGTGACAGCATCTTGTAAACTAGTCAGGGTTAGTATTTATCTATGTTTTGGCTTATTCTGCCTAAATTTTTCTAATGTGTCCAAATATAGGGTTTGGCAAACAGGGGTAAAATATACTGAAATGAGTACTCATTAAATTCTTTTGGTAATTAGAACTTGTTTGAAATATGTCAAAGATTATACCTAGCTAATGACATTTTAATTTGAGAGAGGGTTAGCTATAAGCCACTCAACTGTAAATCGTATGGTTTTTAGCTTCAATCCCCTATGAGAGACCTAGAATTTTTTTCAATTCTTTGTGAAAGTTCTTAAGTCCACCCATTCTTTTTGGGGCGGGGGGATGGTTATTTTGCTTGCTTGTCCCTCCCTTATGCACTCTTGAGGGTGGTAAGGAGGAAGAAGGGCACTACAAAAGCTGCCCATCAGTGGTTTATTAGATGTATGAGGAAAAATTCTAATCTTAATACGTGTATAGATTAAAAAAAAAAACATTTTAAAGTTTTGGTAAATAGTTTTCCTTCCCCGGTTTTGGTTGATTTTTTTTAATCACTAAAATCCTCTATTAAATAAAATTATATATTAAATAATATATTTTCTCGATCAATAAATATTTATATTTTGCATTTAATGTTCATGACTTATGTTTACATTTTTCAACTATTTATTTTTGAAAATCATTTTCTTCTTTTCCATAAATTTAGCCAGGTGGTTCAATATTTTTTACTACGTTAAACAAAACAAGTCTGTCATATGCCTTGGGCATTGTTGCAGCAGAGAATTTACTTCATCTTGTTGCACCTGGTACTCATGATTGGAATAAATTTGTGACACCTGCAGATCTTCAAAAAATGCTGGCTGATAGTGAGTTATATTTAGTTATTAAAATATTTTTAATAGAGGGAAATGACATATAATACTGACTATAGATTATGTTGATGTTCTCAGTTAAAGTAACCTGCCTGCATAAAGTTGATTGAAAAAAACAACGGCTCAATAAGAAGCATATTCTTTTGCAATTCCCCCATATAACATATAGATATTCAGACATTGAATTTTTCACTAAATGAAGCTTAAATAATTGCCATAGGAAAAAAGGTTTTTAGGAATTAATAGGTTTTAAGAATAAATCACTAGGTTAAGAAAATATAACTGTGTGAGATATTATATCTTGATTCCTTATCAAACCTTCAGTAGCTTAGGGAGCTTAACTCGAGCCCAGGGCACAATACCTTTTTAGCCCCCCCCACCCCATTCGAAAACCATATAATATTATATGTAAAATATACCATTTGGCGCCCAGGGCATGATGCCCCCCTTGCCACTCCCTCACTACGCCACTGCAAAACTTTAACCACTATTAAGACACAACTTTTGTATTACTTCTCTACATCTCCAACTTAGTTGAAGCAAGAGTGGCCATCATGATATCATCAAAGTCATAACCGACATCTAACTTTAAATGACTACATTGGGGTAGAGGTTTTTTTTTTTGTGTTACTGATACATGTATTGGGGCTATCATACAGACCATTGTCCTCTGAGTCATTTATGGTATGAGATTATTGGGGAAGATATATAAATTAGGTGCTTTTAAAAAGTGTTTTTTTTTTTTAAATACTATAGGGAGGTAATAGCAGGAATACCATTCAAGGCCCTTACATGTATTCTATTTTTATTTTATTTAATTATAAAACATTTATGAATCTAAATAATTAAGTCATATTTATATCAATATTCATCTCCTTAGTTTTAAATGTCATATGTAAAGAAATTAATGCAAAATTCTTGCTCTATTAGCAATTGATGGAAAAAATTTATAGTTTTTTTTTTTTTTAAGATTGAAAATATTTTGGATTTACTATTGTCCAAATGGTATTTTTTATCAAAGGTCATAACAATATTTTTTAGGGTAATAGGTAAAAAAAAACAACATATAAATTATGCACTTCGGCCCTTCTTTTAAAATCAAAAAGCACTTACAGTTGATGTTTTTTTTTAAATATCATTTCATCAGATTGTTATTTGAAGGATGTTAACTAACTAGGGAAAAAAAGTTTTATAAAAAAATTCATCATGGAACTATTGATTTATTGACTTAAACATAAAGTTATAGCTCAGGTTGTCTATTGTTGACATTATTTTCCCGCTATTGATTGCTATCATTATGTAAATTTGCTCTCTTATGTATAATTAAATTCTTGATTTTTTTTTTAATCAGATAATTTGACTACAAGACTTGTTCATGGTATGTGCTACAACCCTTTAAGTAAGCGCTGGTCATCGATCAAAGATACAAGTATAAACTATGCTATTCATGCAGTTAAGCCAACTAATGATGAAAATGGGGATATTTGGAAGGAGCAAAGTCCATTGAAAGTTTAGAAAAAAAGTTTGTTATTTAATGACTTTGTTTTGAGGCCATGAAAATTTAGTTTAGTGCCCATAATTTTATTGTTTTATTTATTCTGGAAAATTTTCTAAATAAATTAAATTTGACACTAAAAAATATGAGCATAGTTTCTGTAGTTTTTTTGTAATTTCATGTTAAACTATTTGTTTTGCATTACATCTTTACAAATATTTTTATCCCATCTCAACAATTTAAAAAAAAGGTATTCTGCTGGGTCATTTAGTCCAATCATTGAGACTAAATTTTAAAGATATCATTTGTAATATCAACTAGCTCATCCAAAATTTTGTTGGATTAGATTATTTAAAAAAAAATCCAGCAATTTATTTTTGTTCAACATAATGAGAAATGCTTTGAAAACATGACATTTTTTTAAGCTTTAGTAAACCATTAAATCTAAAATCTACCTAATAATACTCCACTAGCTATTCACAATTCCTAGACAAATCTAAATCTGATATATAATTTACTACTGCTTTTTAATTTAATTTGCACCCCACTCTTAAATTGCTGTAAATTTACAACCCTTTAAGTAAGCGCTGGTCATCGATCAAAGATACAAGTATAAACTATGCTATTCATGCAGTTAAGCCAACTAATGATGAAAATGGGGATATTTGGAAGGAGCAAAGTCCATTGAAAGTTTAGAAAAAAAAGTTTATTTAATGACTTTGTTTTGAGGCCATGAAAATTTAGTTTAGTACCCATAATTTTATTGTTTTATTTATTCTGGAAAATTTTCTAAATAAATTAAATTTGACACTAAAAAATATGAGCATAGTTTCTGTAGTTTTTTTTGTAATTTCATGTTAAACTATTTGTTTTTCATTACATCTTTACAAATATTTTTATCCCATCTCAACAATTTAAAAAAAAGGTATTCTGCTGGGTCATTAAGTCCAACCATTGAGACTGAATTTTAAAGATATCATTTGTAATATCAACTAGCTCATCCAAAATTTTGTTGGATTAGATTATTTTTTAAAAAATCCAGCAATTTAATTTTGTTCAACGTAATGAGAAATGCTTTGAAAACATGACATTTTTTTTAAGCTTTAGCAAACCATTATATCTAAAATCTACCTAATAATACTCCACTAGCTATTCACAATTCCTAGACAAATCTAAATCTGATATATAATTTACTACTGCTTTTTAATTTAATTTGCACCCCACTCTTAAATTGCTGTAAATTTACATAATAAAGAAAATAAAGAAAAACTTAATTAACGAGAAAGTTTTTATTAACTTTTGCATAACTCTTAATAAATATGTATGTATTTGCATAAAATACATATATATATATATATATAGGTAAAAATATATAATTTTAACTATTATTACTTTTGGTATAATTATACAGATTTGTAGATATTCTATCTCTAAATATCAATTTAAATCTATCAATCAATATAAACATATGTATATATAAAACATTAAAACAATTTTTTAGAAGAAAGAACAATAAAGTGTGTCAAAATATGTTTTGATTCAAATTGTCATGTAATGCTCTTGACTTAACATATTTGAATAGATTTAAATGGTGATAAAATATTTTTATGTACAAAAAGATACATGTAGTGTAAAAAAATGCAAAAAATTCATGCTCTAAACAATTTATTGAACAATACAATAAGTGCCATTCTTAAAAAACTAACATATTCATATTTTATATATAGGCATGCATGAAAAAAGCAGGCAGTAAAATAATTGTCAGCTGTTTGTATGTAAGATTTTCAATAAATCACTAAAACCTTTGTCTAGTGATTTATGCAAATAAAATGTGTCCAGTTTTAAGCATTAGCCAAATGTTTATTTTGTAGTAAAAATATTTATTCTGTTTCTCAATAAACTCATAAATACATGTATTATGAAAATTTTAAAATGTGTAAATATTCCAAAAAGATTCATTATTACATATTGTAAAAGAAGACACATTTAAAAAACAAAAATTAAAAAATTAAGTTTTCATTTTTTTAAAAGAATATTTGATGAGTGGCTGAATTTTATAGAATTTTGAATAAACATGAGGGTAAAAATCAAAATAAGTATATAGATTAATACTATGCTGCACTATTATTAGTAGTTAGATTAAATACTATGCAGTAAAATTATTAATTATAATATATCTACAGTTCATGTACTGGTGGTAAAACATACTTGTAATATAAAATGTTAATAAGAACAAATCAACAGTTCCCAAGTATTCAACACAAAATGTTAATATGCTCTGAAAGCAACTTTTTTTTACATACTGGATGGATCATGTATAGCAGATATGTTTTCATCCTTGTCAGTTTAGTTAAAATTGATTTGAATGTTTAACTAATATACTCATTATAGTTAAAAGCTATTAAGTGTTACTAATATTCCAAGATAATTAATATAATTATCTACTTATTTCTTATTTATAACTTATATTGACCATCTTATATAGCATAGTCATTAGTACTCAAATATTTAACTTTCATATAATATACAGTTCTCGGACCATGAACAAAAATGCAGTTATATATAATAGCAGTTCTCAACCCTATTTTGCAACTGTACCCCAAAGATAGTGAAACTATGTCTGCAGGTACTCCTCATAAGTTAGTTTGTACTTATTTTCATTATGGAAAAATGTGGTTATCTCTCTAATGTGATAATTGGGCACATGGTTTGATGGCAAGTAATGCAGAAAACGGTCGACCTTCTTTAAACTCTTGGTTTTTTTTAAAGGAAGATTATATGTCACCGTGGATCCCTGCATCACCTTTCCCATACACTTAGGGTATTCGTAAGACTAGTTGAGAACCACAGATTTATATCAATAGAAGTTTAAAAAAAAAAATATGCAAGACTCTGAGGCTAGAAGATTAGTATGGCAAACATGCTAAAAAAAAAGGTTATGACAAAATATAAAATTAAATGCTTGCTGAGACAGATTGTGTTATTAGGAAAGCTTTTCATTCAAAATAATAATGAACAGATGAAAAAATAGGTCATTTCCTATAACTCTTACCAACACTTACATTTCTGAAGGAAAAAAATAGAATAAAAAATTATTACTAACATAAATAAAAATATAATTCCAAGATCACTTTTCATTATGGTTTAATAATATATTAAAAAAAAGTATCAATTTCATTAATTTCTAACTATTTTTATCTTAACTATCTATGAGCCCATCATGCTTTATGACTTAATGAGTTAGCCTTTCCATTAAGAACAGCAACACTCTGAAATACAAGCTGAGGCAAATCTTCAACAGACAAGCTTGATCTTTTAAATGTTTTTTTCACTTTCATGTTAGGACTGATAATTGCTGGCAAACATTCGTTCCTTAAGTCCATTTTGCTGCTCCCAACAAAGTTTGTTTTATCAAAGCATATCATATTGTCACTGAAAGAACCAAGGTCTTTGTTGTTAATGTGGTGTATTTCTTTCTTATCTGATTCCTCAGCTAAACATGTCTTATGAGGTGGACTGTTTCGAGTGCTGGCAGTTCTCATCAGTTCCTCTTTGTAACTTGTTTCATTACTGGACCACACATGACTTTTCACTATACTTTGTAATTTTTGGATGCCTTCGTCTAATTTTTCATCCAAGCAAGATAGTTCAGTGCAAATTTTTTCAACTAAAAGCACAGCCTTTGAAGTTTCTTCTTTTCTCTTCTCCTCAATATGATGGATTTCTTGTTTGTTGACAAATCGCTCAGACAATTCAAAGCTTTCAACCAACTCTTCATTTATTTTTTTTGATGTTTTCTTATTGACTTGAGTATCTTTTAAGATAATTCCATTTTTTGAAAGTTCTGTTTTTCTTATAGCTGTAGCTTGATGTATTACTTTAATTTTACTGTCATTAATTAAATCTGCTGGCTCCTGTTGGTCAGCCTTCCTAAATTCATCTAGATTCAAGTCATTAGTTAAATTAAAACTGGTACTAGTTTGAACTAGTTTACTGTTAGTAGAAGAATTAGTAGAGCTCACCTTTTTTAATTTCTTTGTATCCAGTTTGTTCTTGTTACTTATAAAATGAATGTAAATAGAAGGTGGTCCACGAATAGGAAAAGTCTTGTTAAGGCCATTCATGACAGCTATTTTTTTCAGAGTATTTTTATAAGCTGTTACATTTTGCATAAATGTTGGTAATCGCACAAAATCTTTTCGCACTACTCTTTTTATCCTGTCTAGCTCGTCAGTGCAAACTTTACCAGCCATGAGAAGATTAAAGTCTATGTTATCTACATTCCTTAGTATAGACACTGCACCTAAATCATGACATTCAATGAAAAATTAGGTCAGTTAAGTTATTTTGTGTCATCTTACATAGAGAGAATATTCAAAGAAATAAGATAAAATATAAAAAATACATTTGATAAATATGGGTAAAAAGCTGACCTTCAAAGTAGCATTGATCATTTCCAAGCCCTCCTAAATCATTAGGGTTGACCAAGCCTCGTTTGACGCGCATCACTTGTTTCCATCTGTAATCAATATTTGATGTGTATCGACCAATATGATCAAAAAGGTCTTTGAAATTCATTTCTGCAGACTTACAAGCAGTATCTTGTAGACAAAAAATGTTACAAGAATTAATGTTTTTTTTCATGTAGGGTGACGAGTTATTTTTTTAATATTTAAATTGACTTGAATCTATTTTCTATAATTATTCATATCTAATTATTTGTGTTAATTTGCTTTGGCTGGTCTTACACAAAATAATCCTGAAATTATGTGCTTAGGAGAGAAAGAATTTTGTTTTGTAAGGTGGATGATACTTAATAGTGAAACCTAGTAGTTTCTAGCTACCTGCTGTTTCTGTTTTCAGAACATTAAGAAGCTACACTTCAATAATCTCTTAGCACCACCAGAAACTGCATTGACATTTCTGTCATTGGGAAACTAGTTAATAAATTATTGAAATTTCTCTTTAAAAAAAATTGTTTTCAATTTTCTGTAATTAAAATTAGCTTTCCAACAAACTTTCATTAGAAAGATTCCAACAGTTAACAACAATGAAGATGGGTCTCTAGAAAAATACTAGAGATATTGAGATGAAAATCACAAGAAAAATAAAGCAAATAAGCCCCCCAAAAAAAAGCACATGGTGAAGAAACAGTAATGAAAACTGGAAATATATCTGGGGTATTATAAGACTGAGTAAACGTAATGTATATTACATCAAAAGAACCTACAATAGATCATTATTTAAGAGCCCTAATAAGTAAACAATTGGTTGTAAAATAATGAAGATAATATTAGAGGAGAATAATTTCTATTCTTACAGTAAGTAAATGCTGCACCCCAAAGAAACTTAGCTCTGCCACGCAGGACTGTGTTGATGGAAGCTAAACCTTCTTCTGTGCACTGGTTTTCAAATGAACCAAGATTACGCAGGCCAAATTTTGAGCGGCTTGAAAACCATGGCTGAAATCCATCATTGTACATTCGAAACTGTTTCAGTTAAGGACACATTTTGTTAAATGTTAACTGAATCTGTTTTTTTAAAATGATTACTAACCTAAAGATAATAGACATATTAAAAATATTTCTTTTTGCTAAATTTTCTAGATGAAACAAAGTTACATTATTTACCAAACATATTTAATATTGTGGACTTGTCCTTGATGAACTTTTACAATTGCAAAAATATGATAATTAAAAATGAAGGTTAAAAGTATACAAAATGTGTTCCAATTTCATGATCCATTAAGCATCGAATGCCACTTTCTCGCAAGTAGTTATTTTCTTCTGAAGAACTGATCCATAAAGAATACTTTCGCCGTTCAGGTTTATTGGCATTTACCATGGGTCCTCGCCAAACCATTTTGGCACTAAGTTAATAGAAAGATGTAATTAACAAAACTTTTTTTAATGTATTAAAAAAGAGAGATAATAATTTCTTTACATAAATCTGTTACAGATAACTGAAGTGAATACAAAAATATTCATCAAATACCTGCATGTTAAATTGTCACACCAATGTATTTTTAGCGATTCAGTTAAAGCATTTTCATCTATATATTCCAGTAACATGGGAGTGGCTTCCTCAATGGTAATTCTGGGTCCATATGCATGTTCAAGATAGTGTTCTGCATCACCATATTTGTCTCGAACAAGTTCAAGAATATATTCGCATTCAGCCAATAGGTTAAATCGAATTTGATTTTTTGCTTTTTTAGCTATTTCTGAAAGCTAATGGATAATAAAAATAAAATGTTTTTATTTTAACATACAGTATAACCTTTAACTAAAAATGCAAAGTAACAAAAATTTTAAAAGAAAAAAAATTACTTTGCTTAAGTCTTTTACTTCAAATTGTGGCGCTAGTCCAGTTCTTATAAATTTTTCTTTTGCCTCAGCTAAATTAACTGGTACAGATGAAGGCTGGGAAGCTAGTACTGTTTCTTTTACTTTGAATGTTAAACTTTTATATTTCGGAACATATGGAAGCACTTTGGTTGATTTTGCTGCATTCTTTGTGTTAGTCATCTTTAACTGCCTGAATCGGAATATACTTTTAATAACAGCTACAATTACATGGTATACTGTGCTAATAGTTATTTTTGTTATTTGTATTTTTTTTTGTTATTGACTTAGGGGTTTATCTTTTAGGTCCTTTAAAATTATAATGAGATGATTTTTAATATGCCCTTCTTTCATCTCCATAGCAAAGAGAGCAATGGATAAAGAGGCACCATGATAGGTATACAAGGTGACTAGCAGAATACCATATTTCCCAACTTATGTCAGGTACCCATTTAAGTTGGGTGGACTTGGACTGGAAAAAAATCCAGTCTTTCAGCTTATATCAAACCCTGGAACTTCAGGTCGATAGATAACCATCTATATTATATGTAATACAACAGAAAAGTTCCCTTCGCCTTAAGAGGCCATCAGGGAAGATCGAGTGTTGTATTCTTTTGTTTCAGTAAACCTTGTGCTGTTAGCACAATGCCCAGCTACCTTTACCTCTCCAACCTAAGTTAGGGAACCATACTAAAGCTTGGTGGACTTGTGGGACATTAACCAATTTTCAGTAGGACCTGGAAAAATCTATTACCACTATTAGGGATTTTAACAAAACACTGTTATGCTACATAATATGTGTATGGTCCCAAATCAGTAAAGTGTACATCCCAGTAAGATATGAAGGCATTATTCAAATAGCCATGGGAAGTTATAGGTTATTAAAATTGAATTTTTTGTTTGATTGAAGCCTCAATGATAAAAGAATGATTAGCTATTAGGATTTTGGAAGAAATCACTCATACATTTTTAAAGAAACACAGCTAGTAAATTTTCAAAATCTAGAAAGAAGCATTAAAACAAATTTGAATAAAAAAAAACAGTGTCTAACAAGTTGGCAGTCTCATCTTTTGAGTTAGGGATGCAGCCAGGAAATTGGGGGCCCTTTACAAACTATGTCAATCTCTCAGTGAAGGTCCATATTTCCACAATTTTACAGCAAAATAAATAAATACAAATACATTTTGTAAGCCTGATTTACTAGTGTCTAACACTAAATACGAGTCTTGTCTATAACACTCACTGTAATAATGTATAAATCATTTTAATTCATTTTTAATTTCAGTTTTTTTCACTCACAGTTTCATGTAATAATAAATCAAAATGGAGAACGAAAGTTTTTACTATCTGAAACAATGAAACAGACATAAGATGACATGTGCCAATTTCAATATCCTGCATCTCAGATGAACTGTGAATTTTTCTTCTAGAAAGTCGATAAATTGTAAAAGGAAAAAAAATGTAGATTATTTTAAGATAATAGAGCAGGAAATTAATTGTTTAAAAATCAGGTTGCTATGGTCTCTTAAAAAGATGTCTGTCTTTTAAAAAAAACGAGCCAAATAACACAACTAGATACATGTACATGCATACAGTTCTTAAAAAAATAAATTTATTGTAAGTACAAAAATTGTTTTACATTTTCTAGAGAAATAAAATCTTATATATTCAGTCAAAGTGTGAATGCATTTTTTTATATTTGAAAAAAAATTTAAAGCACCATACTAATTTCGTATTTGATAGGGCTGCCAACTTGGTTAATATTTATCCAGATCTAGATAATATTTGATGCTATATAATTTTCATGATAATATATGTCATTCAGAGGCGTAGCGAGGGGTGGGCAAGGCAACTCGCGCCCGGGGCATTTGACCTTTTTAATCCTTTTTAGCGCCCCCCATTCGAAAACCATATTATATGTAAAATATACCAGTTGGCGCCCCTGAACCTCTGCGCCCGGGGACATATGTACCCCCCGCCCCCCTCCCCCAGCTACGCCTCTGGTGTCTTTAAATATTTGTTCTAGATAATTTTACATTTTTGACTTCATTGGTAAAAAATATGATCTTCAGAGCTAATAAAAGTGGTGGTGTGTAGTCACAGTGTATACCAAATTATAGATACAGATTATAATTATTAGTATTAGAGCTTACTTTTTTTACATTACAGTAATAAATTAATGTTCATGAATTTAGATAATTTATTTAGTTACAACTGAAGATTCATGCCAGGTTGAGACTTTTAGACATATTCAGGGGACTTAGACAAATGAATCATATAATTTTCAATTTTATTCTATGTCTTGAAAATTTTTCAGATAGTTGGCAGCTCAAGTATGTGAAAAGTGAAAGTAGACAAGTTCGAATTGTAGTTATATTACACTTTACTGAAATGATTCTCCTTGTTATCATTTTTCTTCTAGAAGTTTTCTTTTCTTTCTTACCAAATTTTCAAGGAGAGATTACATCATTGGTATGATTAAATAAATTTTATAAATTGAGAGCAAGTTGTAGAGATACTTTACACTTTAACTGATTTTTAGTCAAAGAGTAAGACTGACAGAGCTACACAGTAATACTAATAGTAATACCACTATTATTACTACGAAGTGGCTAGAGTTCCGTCTAGACAGACTCCGTATTTTTTTTTCGGGGTCCGTCTATAGATATTGCGAATGCGCGACAATATGGACTCCGTATTATTTTTTTTCGGGGTCCGTCTATAGATATTGCACCTAACCCTAATCCTACCCTATGGCATCCTAACCCTAATCCCAACCCTAACCCTAGCCCAGAAAAAAACAAATTTGCTATAAAAAATAATATGGAGTTTGTCTAGTACGCGCATGCGCACATCTATAGACGGACCCCGAAAAAATAATACGTAGTCCGTCTAGACGGAACCGTAGACACTTCCTTATTACTATTAAATATTAACACAATGAATTCTTTTAATAATTTGAATAACACAGCCCAACAAAAAAAAATTTTTTGCGAGTTGCCAAGAATGTTTGAATGAATTTATAGCAATTCACGGGTGCTGATTTCAAAACTGCCACTGCTTTTGCTGAATTGGCTCTAGTTTCTGAGATAATGGACACCCTTGAAAAAACCATTGTACCCTTTGTGTAAAACAAATGCAATAAATTTGGTGTCTGTTGTTTAATTTAACTATACCAAATTATAACTTTGTTTAGTTTTTTCTCTTTTATAACTGCTTTCTACAGACATCATAAGTTCATCACGAAGATGCTGCAAACATAATCCGAATGTATTCTGTTACATCTGTGGAGAATACATCATTGAAAAGCAAAGAAGAAATATAACTGAATTTGTGCAGCAGGCATATTTGGCTTATTTCGGTGTGAAGCTGGGAGACCAAGACAAGTCTTAGGCTCCCCATAAGGTCTGCAAAAACTGTGTGGAAAGCCTACGGCAGTGGACAAATGGTGAGAAGAAAAGTCTAAGTTTCGGTGTACCAATGGTATGGTGAGAGCCGAAAGACCATTTTGGTGATTGCTATTTTTTGTATTGTGAATATTAAAGGCTTTAATCGCCACAAGAAATCTAAGTGGGATTATCCTGATCTTGAATCTGCAAGGAGACCAATTCCACATAGCAGTGAAGTTCCTATACCAGTGTTTAGTGGATTATTAGAGCTTTCACCATCAGACTCCGACGAGGGGGCAAGATCTGAGTTTTTGGCAGGTGAAAAATGTGTGGAAGCGATTATGAAGGGAAGTTCTTCAACACCTCAACCATTTAGTCAGCCAAGAAACTCAATGACCTGATACGATACCTAAATATGCTCAAGCAAACATCTGAGCTTTTAGCGTCCAGGCTCAATGAAAGAAATTTTCTCAAGCAAGAAGTTTTAAAAATATCTTATCGGAAAGAGAAGAGTTTCTTCTTCCATATTTCAGCCAAGAGGAAGATTTTGTTTACTGTAATGACATCCTTGGACTTCTGCTCCAAATGGGACTACAAGACTACCATTCCAAAGACTGGCGTCTTTTTATAGACAGTTCCCATCAGAAGCTTGAAATGTGTTCTGTTACACAATGGTAACCGTTATGCATCTCTCTTCCTATTGCTCACTCAACAACACCTAAAGAAGAGTATGAGAATATCAAACCAGTATTGCAGAAAGTCTGAGCATCAGTGGTCAATTTGTGTTAATCTATAAATGGTAAACTTCTTGCTTGGGTAGCAGTCAGGATACACAAAATACCAGTGCTTCATGTGCCTTTGGGGATAGCAGACGCAAGGCAAGATCATTGGACGAGAGTGGCATGGCCTGCAAGGGAAACCATGACTGTAGGTAAAGAAAATAATATCAACAAGCCATTGGTTGACAAAAATAAGATCATTCTCCCACCGCTTCTATCAAATTAGGTTTAATGAAACAATTTGTTAAGGCTTTGGGATTTTTGACAGTCACTCCAGATTGAAAACTCATCCAACGATCAAGAATTTTACTAATTTCACGGATCACCTTGGAAGTTCTTCATGGAACAGTTTTGTTTCAGTTGTCAGGAACTTCTTAGGTAATAACAAAGCAGAAGAAATTACAAAATCTCGAATAAGATATGCTCGCTAACTTCATAAACATTTGAGCAAATATAAGCATCAAGGTAAATTACTGCCACAAAGTCATTTAGACAAATTTCCAGGTAACCTTGGGGACTTCAGTGAGGAACAAGCCGAGAGGTTCCATCGGGATATGAGGGTGATGGAGGGAGAGATATCAAGGAAGATGGGACATAATATGATGGCTGACTACTGTTGGAGCCTCCAGCGCAAATGCCCCAACGACATACACAAAAGGAAGTCGAGCAAACAGCGATTTGCTAATGCATTACCACATAGACAATTAACATATTAATTAATTAGTGGAGGCATAATTAGTTTTTCAAATGAAAATGTTTTCTTCTATAACACTATTACACATCTTTTTGAACAAATTTCTGCATGACTATTAACATTTTTCACTAGTATTTGTTAGTATACTATTTTACTTCATGCAATTCTTGACAATTTTCAAACACGGTGCATACATTATTTAATTAATTTTAATTATCTCATAAAATAGAGCCAATCTAGCAAAAGCACTTTATATTCTAAATCAGCATAGTTGACTTTGTATAAAATGATTCAAATATCACTGGCAATGAAATCACTGTTTACCAGTGTAAT